>MTQE01000401.1:26290435-26309159 GCA_014337955.1 Aspidoscelis marmoratus
AGTTTTGTTCCGTTTCTTTTATTTCGAATTCTTTAAACTGAAATAACACAGCCCCAGGGTCAGTTAGTCCCTTGACAGTTTTATTTGGGATATCTGTCTTGAGTGGGAGGCATTTTCTTTACTGGGCCTTATTTCAGGATATATTAGTTATCAATGGCTCCTAGAATGGATGCCTAGGTACTGCCTCCAGAGAGAGGCAGGATGTCTCTAAACACCATTTGCAAGGATTTGAGAGCAGGTTTTGCCTTTGTTTTCCACTTGAGATGCTCAGAAGCATGGGGTTGCTCTTTCACTACAGGAATACATATATGACTTCTCACTAGAAGCACTTATGATGTCAAGGATTAGCATCTTCAGCTGATACAGCAGCACCAAACAACTTTGGAGCTTAATATCTAAAGGACTGCCTCAGCTCATTCTGACCACCTCATGGGCTGAGATCTTCTGGAGGCTGCTGCAGATGATTGTCCATGACGTTGGCTAGCAAAGGAGTTATTTGGTGGCCCTTCAGGAAACATCTGAAAACTTTCAATTTCTTCCTGAACAATCCCATCCCCAATTACTAATGTCAAGGTTTCAAAGGTTTTATTATTGTTTTTATTGTGTTTTTATTACCTTTTAAATTATGTAAGCCACCCTGAGCATTGTGAGATGGTTGGGTGGAATAAAAATATAAATAGGTTTATTTCTACTGAGAACTAAGGGCTCAGAAAGAAAATTCATCAGAGACATCTAAAAAAAATCTCTGCTAGAGCTGAGGGTGGGGCATGTGGAAAGAAATGAGATTTTGCAGCTGAAGTCTGACATTTTGAGTCCAAGTCCCAGAACATACAGATCTAGGTCTGCAATAAGTTTTTCTGAGTCTAATGCCATGATGGATTTCCTGAGTAAATTCTACTTCTGCTGACAGAATCCATCCACCAATACCCAGACATTCCTAACAATTCTGATTAGGGAAGGACTTACTGTCTATCTATTCCAAGACTCCTTCTGAGGTCTTCCCCATATATCTTTGATTCTTACTTCTTTTACCAACCGCCACATCCCCAGAAAAAGAAACACAGCACAGTAACATTGAACTAATAAACGTTTGGGGCAGCATTGCCCCTCTGATAAGGGATGCTGTTTTACTGCACAAAAAGGCAACGCTGAATTGTGCTGGAAATTGCTCCGTCCATCACTTGGCCACTTAAAAGCTCCCATTACAAATATCTTTCTATCTGTGTTCCTAAAACGCCAATCAATGTAGCAACCAGGCAGTAACAATTAATAGTCACATGATGAATACGGCAGACATTGCACTTCTGTTTGGCTGCCATCTTTTAAATGGCTTCATGCTTTTGTCGGTATTTCAAAGTGAAAATGGGCTCATAATGGCCTAGGGACAGAGAAAAAAAAAAGCAAAGATTTACAGCCAGGATGTCTGAAAGAGAGCGGAAATTTCTTGACTGAATGTACCCTGCTCTTGAGTCTGATCACAGAATGGCGTACTGCACAAGACAGGACTGTCAGAATGTTGCTTTTAAAAAGCACACGTGTTCTTTGACATGAACTTTCTAAGCAGACAGCCATGGGACACAAATCAAATAGGCAGGTGGAGCGCATGTGGTTTTGCAGATCAAAGGCAGTATCCTGAAGGAAGCCTCACCAAAAGTGTGTGTACATGCTTGTGAAACCTCTATAGCCCTGGTCACACCTATATAAGACAGGATGTCCTATTAATCATTCAAACCAGCTCTGTATTTACACATAGATCTGTGTTTACACATAGATCGTTATACATCATCCTCAGGCCATCATTGCTCTGGGCTGCATCATTCACACCTTTCTCCACGATCAATCTGAGCCTCTTCCGTTTTTATTGGATGCCACTGTGTCACTCAAGAGAGGTGAGGGTGTGTGTTTGTGGTTCTTTTTAAAGTCTGCTCCCCCACCTCCATGCCCCCCTTCCTTTTTTATGAACTTTTCTTCACCATGCGATTAACTACAAATAATAAATTTGAAAAACAAAACCCAAAACCACCAGATAGAGGAATCATACACATAAACTGAGGAAAGAAGGGAAGGTGCCTCATGAACTCCATGTATGCACATTGGCTGAAAGGAAAGACTGGACCCCACCCACCACAGCACAGTTCAGCCTCCTTTTGGTTAAAAAGAAGTGACACCAGGACACAGAATGGTATGGTTAGTAGAAGGTGTGACACTAGAAGCCTGCGAACCTACATGAAACCAGTTCCCACTTAACTCAAGGGAGTATGCACATGAAGCAACCCTGGATTGTGTTGTGTGTGTGCAGAGCAGAAAGTGTCAAGACCACCATTTGCATGCCAGGTTTCAGCAGACAGAAGTTTGCTTCATTGGGCTGTTGTTGGTTGGGGTGTTTATATGCAGTAGCACATAGGTTACAAGATGGCAGCACAATGGCTAAGGTGACTTTAGCTCCTATCTCAATGGAAGTGCTCTCCTCCTGAAGGGAAATCAAGATGGCTGAGGGAGGGAGGGAGGACAAGGGATCACCAGACCTGTCAGAGACTTGAGTGTGAAAAGCACAAATCAAGTATTTACAGGCTGCCGAACCCCAGCCCCAATCTGGGACCTCAATGCTAAACTGTGTGGAGCTCCACCAGATTTAATGGCTGTGACTTTGGACTGGTTGTCTGACTAGCTGGCCGCAGACACCATCTGGGCTTCTACTAGGGTAAGCCACTGAAGCAGAACTTTTCAATTTGGGGTTTCCCTGGCAAGACAAGGTAGACTATGGGTGACTAGCTCTAGACACAGAATTTTGGGAATGGCCGCTAAGGTAAGGTTGATGTTCTCCATTACTAGAAACTCAAGCTGAGTTGTTCCTCAGTTCCAGAAGCTTCTAGAACAAGAACTGGATTCTAGGGTCAGCTGTGGTGGCTTCTATGAGCACACTTTGCCAACCAGGCTGGATTCAGAGGCCCCAAGCCCTGCTGTTCAAGATGTAACGTTTGCACTCTGCAGGTGGCATGGTAGACTGACATAGGTGGATGGCCCTGGTACTTTCCAATTGATTTAATTTAGTCTGGGCTGTTGATCTATTGAACAATGACAGATTGCCTTGTGCAGCAACCCATTGACCAGTTAGAAGAAACATTAGCTTAGTTAATTGACTATGCATAATGGGTGATGCCTATCAATGTAAGAGGACCAAGAAATTATGGAAGTTGAAGGTATTGCTAACAGTACATTACACTGGTGGAGTCATTCAATACACCTAGACCAAAACCCATATCTTTGGCACTGTGACAACTTACTTCCTCACTTGATGCTTCAATAGTATCCCCCATACCTGACCCAGGGAGTGAACGCAGAAGGTAAAACCAATAAGCCAACAGTGTAATTAGATTTGCAGGGTGGGTGAAATTAGGTGATAAATTAAATGTGGTCCCTACTACAAGTGTCCTCAGTGGATATTGATCAGTTTCAGGTGATCTAAAATCTCCCAGAGGGGGATTTATTAATTAGATGCTGACATCCAATTACCTCTCTTTACTCCCTCTGCAGATCTAGATTCTGGACTTCTTGCATGCTTGTTTCTTTGGAAAAAGCAGCAGGTAGATTTCTTTAACCTTCTTTCTTGATCTATTTTGAGGAAGCAATGAAGTGGAAGCACAAAACCTTGGAAACCTCATTAGAAGCAGGAGGGTAGTCAACTCTTTGCCTTTCTTTCCCACAAAGATAATTTGGTTCTACAAGCATCCTACGCTCTCTTAACTGACTTGACATTTCGGTACAAAACCCTCTGGTACATTTCTGTCTTCCACAACAAATGCTATCATGTGAACAAAATACGTTTAATGCATCTTCAAGATTCTGGAGTGAATGAAGAGCCCACAGTGGCATCTAGACTCAGTTATGGGGCTACGAGATTTTATGGCTAGATGTTCTAGCACAGTGGTTCTCAACCTTCCTAATGCCGTGACCCCTTAATGGAGTTCCTCATGTTGTGGAGACCTCCAACCACGGGGGAGGAGCAGCTGGGAGACGGAAGGGAAGGGCGGTGGGATACTCGTCGCGACTCCTCTGAAAGGGTAGTTCAACCCCCAAAGGGGTCCCGACCCCCAGGTTGAGAACCACTGTTCTAGCATGTGTTTCCTTAACAGTGAAGATTAGGTGTCAGGGTGGGAGAGAGTTCCAGTCCAGGAATAGATAATGGCTTTGTCTCCGCTTAGCAAAGGAGATGCCCACCAGAAAGGCACCCACTACTATCACATCTCCATTTATGATGGCAACAGGTGCTTTGCCACAATTATGTCACCCCATTTCTGGACATGATCCTGGAAGGAAGCACCATTTGCACACTCTAAACGGAAATACTTCTGTTCAACAATGAGAAAATGCCTTCTAGCTTGAAAAGAGACTGGAGTGCGCCGTTTTCAGCAGCAGTTGTGGGCTTCTCCCACGTGTTCCCAGAAAACAGACACCTCAGCTGGTAAGAAAAACCCCACCCAATCTGCCGAACTATAGCTTCAGTCAATTCTATTCATTAAGTTCAATGGAAGGGATACTGGCAGATGTTGTTCAGCAAGATTTGGGTGGCCACTTTTGGATTAATTCATCCTTTCCCCCTTGCTCAGATGCTTGTTTTCTTAGGGTTTGGGTATGGAACAATAATCCATTCCCTGCGGTAGTTCAGCATTATAACAAGGTTTGAAAAATAGTAGTTTTAAGGACTTTCTCTGCGGAGTATGCTGTTATTCCATGGCTGTGTTCACACCCAAGTTTTCATCCAGCCTGAGACCACTTTCCAAGTGAGAGAATATATCAGCAAAGTGAATAATCATTTTCTGTCCTCTTTATCTAATCCATAGATGGATTTTTCAAGTTAGATAATGCAAAAAGAAAACAGCTTGAGACTTTGCCGGCATATTATCTCACTCTGAAAGTGCACTGAAGCTGGATTAATACTTAAGTGTGAGCGCAGCCCATGTTTTCCTGTGTGTTTGGGGTTGGACTCGATGACCCAGGAGGTCCCCTCCAACTCTACCATTCTATGATTCTGTGATTCTATAACTTATGAGAATTCATGAGAATTCGCCTTCACCCAAGAACACTCAGACCTATATTGTGGAGCATGCAGGGAGAGGCCAAGCACATGAATGGAAGAATACTTGCTCCTGCAACATCTAAAATGCAGAGTATCACCTAGGTGAGGCACACCATTTTCCTTCTGGAAGCACTTTACTTTGGACTATAGGTAAACCACACATTTTTAAAGCTATCTCTGGAGGCACCCTTAGACTAGCAACACAAAGAAGCAGACCCCTGTTTACAGTAGGTGATTCAGGATGAGTAAGAACATTATCACAGGCTCACAAAAATGTGTTCCTCTTATCTACAAGCAAAGAAGCTGGACAGAGTTATGATTACATGTTACGTAGCATTTTTATTTTTATTTTATTTTTTGTAATGTCCAAAGCACTTAATTCTGGCATGGCTTGTGGTACACAGCTGCAATCCTACAAAAATGTAGTCTATTTAACTTGCATCGACTTCCGCAGGGTTTGGCCAGTCAAACAGCAGGCAGGACAGTACCCCACAGTTCCTGGCAATGAGTCTGATGGAAAATGGATTTCTCCCCACCTTGCTTCTATTAAATAGAAAATCCACAAAACATCATGAAGCTTTTCCAAAGATTTATTTTCAATGTCTAGTTAGCCATAGGGCCCAGAGGTTTCCCTACGTGATTTATATGTCTTTTCACAGGTCCTTAAAGTTAATCTGTTCCCCTTCGCTGTCGGCAATTTGAAGTGGGGGTGAAAAGTATGAACAATTGAAAAGAGCAAAAACTCCTTAAGCTTTTATGAATTATCCATAACTTTTAGCTAAAAATGTGCAGAGACCTGACTGGATTCCTGGGCCCCAGAACTGCATGCATAGGCCACATTCCTCCAAGCAACGTTTTAATAACAATCATATATAAACAAAGAATTTAGATTTCTTTGCAAATGTGTGTATAAACGTCTCTGTATTTAAACTGTGGGATTAGGCTTTTGTAGGATTCTCTCAGATGTCATGAAGACGATAAACTTCTGTTTCAAATAAGCTGCATCTAGATATACCTGGAGGAATTTAATCACGGCAAGAGAAGCAATTTCATAGTCATGTCTCCAGTACACAAACCTTTCTAGTGCCCAAAACGTTACCACCCCAATATAAGAGAAGTCAGGCAGCAAAATCACTGCTGTCCTGTTTAATGCTGAATATTGGAAGTTTCAAGTCATTCCAAATGGAGTATAGTCGCATCCAGACTGGGCCTAAAATGTGGGATTAACTCAGTACTGTGTTGGGATTACCACAAGTGCCTGTGGCAATCCCAACAAAGGTCCATGGTGTAGGGGTGAAATTCCACAGTATCCCTATTCTAGAGAGACAGGCAGGATGCCTCTAAAGGCCATTTGCAGGGATTCAAGAGCAGGTGGAGGCTTTGCCTTTGTCTTATGCTTGAGATGCCTGGAAGCAATTGGTGGCCACTGTGTGAGACAGGATGCTGGAATAGATGGGCTGGGGCCTGATCCAGCAGGCTTCTTCTTATGGGAAAATCAGTTCTCACCATGGATTTACCCAGCACAGTGAAATGGCCTTACCTGTCTAGAAGCTTGTTTGCCGGATCCTTCTTGAAGAAAGTGCGTCCTACACATGTGTGTGGCAGCAACCGGGGAAAAATGGCCAGAGCCCATGTGCATGTGCAGTTTCAGGTATTTTGTGTTGCCAGAACACCTGGAAGTAGTTGTCTCGCCATCACGGGAACAAGCATCCAAACAGACAAGTCCTGGTATTTATCCTATGTTGCACTGCTGTTCAGCAGCGATGTCAAGAGGCAATTGCAAGACGCAAACAAGAACCCGCATTTTCCTCTTGGTGTCTGAAGGCAGCCTATGTCTTCACGTAGCATTAACATGATGTGCAAAATATGCTCCCAGAAGATGTAATGATGCCTGATATTTGAGATTACTTTGCAAGGGGCTAATACTAATTTATGGAAGATTAGTCTCTCCCTCTCCCTCCTGTGACCAGTTTGATCAGAGGTGGTCAACCTCAGGTGATAGGGAACACAACTGGAATAGTTGCACTTGCACTCTTACCCTGCCTTATGGGCTTCCAAAGGCATCTGCTTGGCCATTATAAGTGCAGAATGCTGGACTAAATACATAAACCACTGACTTTGTCAGGAGATATTTTTCATATCATGACGGATTTTCATTTGGGTTCCAGCACAAGTGATGATGAATTTTAAATTTGTCCTCTCAAAACCCAACCCCAATAGAATTCCAAAACCAACAACAGATATACTACTGACACTCAATTATTCTTAAAGGAATGTACCAATTAAGCTTCTTCTGAAGCTAATTTTCTGATGGGGCAATTTTTGCCACAACAGAAGATGTAAGATAATGAAACCTTTCACTGCACAATACTTCGTGGGGTTCATTGTTTCCATGATATATCCTAGATTGGGACATGGTTGGTTTCATGAAATTTATTTTTAAAAGATTGTTTCTAGGGGACAGTGTGGGCTTTTTTGCACCTACCAGCTGGAGCAGTTCTGTCCACTCACTGCTCAAGCACATCTGCATTGCTTCTCTGGCACAGCTGCCCCAGAGTAGGATAAGCCTTGCCTGGGCCGATCCAGTTGTGGGCTGCTAAAAAGCAATCCACAGTCTGCCCAGAAGGGTCTGGATCACTCCTGGGGAGATGATTTTGCACCCTCTTCTGGGTGCAGTGCAGCAAGTGGGCAAGTTGCTGTGGCAACATCTGGCCTCTCACTGGATGTTGCTTTGGACAAAGCCTTGATGATCCAGGCAGCCCCCAGATGGCAGTTTGCACTACAAGTGCTGTTGACCAGGTATGGGACTAGTGTAACACTTGTAGTGCAAATGATCGCCACTGATCTAGATCTGTTCTGGCCTGGTATGGTATTGTTATACCATACCAGATCGGCAAATGCCAACAGGTCCTATACCACAATTGTTGTTGTGGACAATCTATCCTCATAGCATGATCTAATATTTGCCCAATTCATTCCGGAAGTTTTAGGAAGGTTTGAAACCAGTCCCTTTGTGACCATTATCCTTTCACAAAGCTATGGCAGAACTGGATTGGCTATTGGTCCCAACTGAGGAACTGGCTGGAAAACTGCCAAAATTTAGAACTGAGACCGCAGAAAGGGGCAGGAGATGGGGTGGGGATGGGGTAATAATGGCTTGGGGCAGCACTGGCAGGTGTTGGTTCAATTTGTACGGCCCACTTGTTGAAAGTGAGTTATGCCAACGTGATGCCAACATAGAAAATAAAATGATTCTATTAAAATGAGTAATGTGCTAGGAAGGAATGCAAGGTAAGGTTTTTATTTCAGATGGAAATCACAATGGGAAATCACATACAGTTTCATTTTTAAAAATGCTCTTTGGAAAAAACACTGTTACCAGATTCTAATTAACAATGCAGTTACAATGGGCATTTTTGTACCTTTATTACAGGTTGGCCAGATTTTGCTAAAATCAGCCAGGCGGCAAGACACACCTGGCTTTTTTTGGGTAAGGTTGTATGTAGGGATAATTAGTCTGGCTAATTACCTGCACAGCCTGCTTTATTAGGTGCAGTGGCCAGCAAAGTTTTGGAATCTCATGTTCTAACTTTGCAATGCCTGATCCATTCCAAATTTAGCTGGTGCTTCCCCAAGTGCCAGCTAAGTGCGATCACCTTCCTGTGGCAGCAGGTATGAGCAGTACCATTGGTGCAGTGGCACAGCATTCAACCATGCCTATGCTGTCCCACCGCAAGCTCCATTAGTCCAGAAGAGGTATGAATGGAGCCATGCAGGGATACACTAGCTGGGGAGTAGTGTTCTGCAGCTATATGCCTGGGGCACACTCTGGCATTTGTGGCCCTGCTGCTAGGACAGAAATGGCTCCATGCAGTGTGGATCCTCTTTATAACAGCCTCTGGCTGTTCTACCAGAGCTAGAGTGTAAAGGCCCTGTATAATAATAGACAATTTATTAGATAAGAAAGGTTTTTCTCAGATATTAAAATGGAAGAGTTGAAGAAAACAAGACCCAGAATAACCTCAAACTAAAGATTAACTTAAATGTGAAAAAAGCAAGCAAATAAAAGTGAAGCAACAGAAATTGGAAGAGACAGGTCTGTAGATTCAGATCAACCTAACAAGATGGGATTATAGAATAAAGATCTATTTTGATAGGCAACAAGAACCATGAAGGATAATTTACAAAGAAATGACCAAAGTACTGTAGAAGAATGATAATGTCTATCAAATGTGGAATTGTACAAGAATGTATTTAAAAATTATAAAAGATACTAACTTGGCACTTGTGCTAATCTTAGCAGCTGCTATTCAAGAATCAAATCAGCTATTGTATAGATCCTTTCTGAGGGACAAAAAAGGAATGGAAATCTCAAAGGAAAGAAAGCAACAAGAAAAAAATCAACTAAACACAAGAACATTATAAATATTTAAACATGAATTACAGCAATAGCAAAGAAAATAATTCAGTGTGATATCTGTATAAACTTGTTTAAGTGAAATTTACAATTCTGAGCCAAAACAACTATTCTATCAATTATTAGAAAATAAAAGCAATAATATCAGTTTGGTTCCAGACAGAGAGAAAACCATCTCATTATGGAAGAAAATATGAGATAATCTTAAAACCCAATAGTACACAACTTGAATGAGAAAATGTTTAAAACAAATTGAAGCCCAGAAATAAGGGGAAGAAATAATTTCTGCAAAAGATTTCATAAAGCATGCATCTCCTGAGAAAGATCAAGTACATGGTTTCTGGCTGAAAAAAATTATCCAGTTTGCATCCGAGATAAGCCAATTACTTAACATGTTGTTGCGAACTCCCACAGTTGATGGCTGACTGGATGAACATTACTTGAGGAAAGAATTAAGAACTATATAAAAAAAGAGAGAAAGGGAACACCAAACAACTGTTGACCAATCAATCAGGGTGAGCTATAAATTTAATAAACTAACAAGTAAGTAAGTAAGTAAGTAAGTAAGTAAGTAAGTAAGTAAGTAAGTAAGTAAGTAAGTAAGTTTCCCAATCAAAATGTCTGGTTTCAATAGAATTTGGGAATTTGTATTTTGCATTAAGAATAATCTCCCATAGGGACTGGAGAATATGCCAATCTTTACAGTGGTTTGTCTATAGAGTACTATATGGAATCCTCACCTCCTGCTTCATGCTGCATTGTTTATCTTTCTGTAAAGATTATTGACAGACACCAAGCAGTTGCAAAGGAAAAACAGGATGGGAAACATTTCTTTCATAAACATCTCTGTATAAACTGTCCAAACAGACATACAACGATCAAATAAATGTATCATTTTTTAATTTCTCACACATTTCAGTTTTTCCAGTCTGAAGTCGTTACCCCATTTTATGTATGTATGTATGTGCTTTTATTGATATATGCATTCTGGTTTCATTGGATATATGTTTCTGCAGCAGTTCCTACAATAAAATGTATTTGGCATACAAATCTTTCCATAAGATAAAGAATTTACGCAAACTTTTCCCTAAAACATGTTTTTGCATAAACAAGTTTTCTTTAGGGAAGGGCACTTCAAAATTCAAGGAATTTGATATGTTTTATTCTTATTGTAACCCACCCTGGGACCATTTGGTGAAGGACAGGATATAAACGAACAAACAAATTGAAAATTTTATAAATTAATATTTTTAAGCAAATGAAGTAAAGTTCTCTTACATTTATGAAAGAATAACAGAGACTTGTTAAATGGCAGTCTTTCTACTCCTAGACATAAACCATTCATTTTATTCTACTCAAAGCCTGAAGAAACAGGCTCCAATAAGAGTATTTTTTTCTCTTCCCAAATTGTTATGTACAAGACAATAAAATATCAATAACAACAGTGGTGATGATGATGATGAAAAATGAATGATGGGAAGCCTGATCTTTATGTAAAAGTAGAACTGGAAAAATCTTCCTTTTGCTGCAGTTTAATTCTCTGTCTGTTGCTGTTTAAGCTTCTCAATGCACCTATTGCTGATCTTGGATTTAAGTCTTTGCTATGGTTTCTACCTCAGTATATTACAAGCACCAGCTAAGTCTTTGTTGTTTGCTCAGGCATTTTAAATTTATCTATGGTTTGCTCATTTTCTTTTTCTTTTAACTGTTTTTGTTTCAGTTTAGCTATGATGGATTATGTGCCACGTAGCTGTTGTTGTCATCATTGTACACAGCAATGGGATCATCTCATGGAGGTGGGTGTATTTCATAAAATGTTAAGGTAAATTCTACAGTTCCACTAAAGCCTAAAAATAAATTTGAAAGCAGAGCCCAGAAAGCTCATTAATTGCCAATGCTGTATTTTTATCCCACAAAACATTATTGTGGGAAGAAAAAAGGATCTATAAGTTGATCTGGTCCTGTCTGAGACTGAACCAAATGACCTTAGGAGCCCTCCACTCCTTGGACAGGAGCAGAGATAGATCTGTTTCTCTCTTTCATTTGAGTTTGCATTTCCCGTCCTCAGTGGAAGAATACTAGACAGAGCGCCCAATTACTCATGTGGCCGTCACTGACAGGTGACAGCATTATGACTCTCCTGGGCTGCTAAGCAGCAGCGTCAGTAGCCAAGATGCAAAAATAAATAAATAAATAAAATAAATGAGGACAAGGAAGGAAGAAAGCAGGTATGTTTATGACTTCTTTTATGAAAACCAAAAAAGCCTAGATGATGAAGATCATATCTGCAAATACTGTCCCCATACATTACTGTCTACTGAAAGGTAGTGGATCTTGTGACCAGGAGGTGGTCTTCTGTACTTCTGCTCCTTTTGCATTTAAGTTTTTGAGCCCATTTACACGTGAATTTTAATCCAGCCTCAGGCCATCTTCAGAGGGAGAGAACACATCAGTAAAGTGACTAGGGGTGTTTCCGCACTTACCACTTGAAATCCAGATTAAAGAAATCCAGATTTCTGAAATCCGTCCCTGGGAAGGTCCATCTGAAAAAGGAATGGATCCAAACGAGGTCTAGTGCTTCTGCACTCGCTTGGGAAGCACAGATAGTGAGGAACTCTTCATGTATTTGCTGTGTGGACGCCACAGCACCGATATCCAGAAGAATCAGACTTCTTTGCAGGCCTGCCGCCCAAAGAACCGTGTGATTGGAACGATCAGCCACACTCAACATGGTGACTTCCTGCTGCCTCACTCAACATGGCGACTTCCTGTCCCACCTACATGCATCCCCTCTCCTCTCCCTGTGCGGAAGCATCTTCTTTAGATGTGGATTTTGCAAGCAGTATCAGTCTGAAGACCTAATTTTTCAGGTCTTCCGGAAACCGGTTTTGGCAGCCTTTAGACCCCATTAGAGATGTATCTCATGCAAGGCTGTGCAGAAGTGGCGTCCTTGAAGGGGCCCTAGTCTATCCTGCTGTGCGGAAGGTACTTTGCACATGTGTGCCGTATGTGTCCTTATTGTGTGCTTAATGGGGTTTTAAGGGCCAGTGCGGAAACACCGTAGATGTTTTCTTTCCACATTATTTAACCCAAAGGTGGATTTTCTGAGTTATAGAATGCTAGGAGAAAGCAGTTTGCAGACTCTTAGGGTGCTTCTGCACTGGCCATCGAGAAACGGATTAAGAAAATCCGTTTCCCAACTATCCATCCTCTGGAGGATCCGTCCAAAATAGGGACGGATCCGATGAGGCCTTGCACATCCGCACATGCATGTGTAGGACGGATCCTGAGAGCCGGATCCTCTGGGTGTTGTGCGGAGGCCGCAGCACCCATTCTGAAAGGCAGCCGGCCTCCCGCACCGCCGCCGCTGCCACTGCCCCCCCCCCAGAGCTGCAGGACTGAAGCATTCAGTTGCCAGTCACTGCACATTTCTGCCGGCCTGTGGGGGAGGGGCTCCGGAGGCAGACCAGCCTGCTCCCGCCCTTCCCAAGATGGTGGTCGCCAGCACATTCGGCCCCTCGCCTCTCCATGTGCGGAAGCGTCCTGCTTCCAAAAGGATCGAGGCAATGGGACAGATTGAAGATCTAATTTTCCAGGTCTTCCCGGAGCCGGATCTTTCAGTGGCAAGACCCCATTAAGAACGGGTCTCGCGCGCCGGTGTGCGAAAGCGGCTGCCTCAAAGGGTCCTGTCTCCGGCCTCCATTGCGGAAAGTAAGTCTTGTATGTGTCTTTAATGTGTCCTGTATGTGTTCTTAAAGGGGTTTCCATGGCCAGTGCAGAAACACCCTTACTCTAAAGGTGGACTGGAGCTAAATTAAAACTTAGGTTAAACGGGCTCTTTGTTCTTTTTGAAGGCATAAAGATATTATAGTGTGCTTAGGAAATCAATGGCAGAAATGCATTGATAGAGGGGTAGCATGGAGGCTCTTTTGGCTTATATCTGTATTCTTCTAGCGCAGAACAGGATGAACATTTGACTGACTCGTCTGGAGCTAGGAACAGGATGAGTTTTCCTTTGAGGGAAGAAAATGGAATAACTTTTTAATTTCCATACACGTTAAATAATTATTCAGTTGCTTACAGTTCTATACAATAAAATTTGTTACTTCGCCCTTCTAGTCTCACAGTGGCTCATCAATTGCTTATGGGTGTTTCAAGCAAGGCCCATCCTTTCCTTCTCCCCTCCATTACAGGAGGATTCTGTAGTTCAGCCTCATGTACACATCCAGCTATGTTAATAAATTTGCTTATTTTAATTAATGAACTTTATCAATGTACATAAAAGTAATGACACACTACAGATTCAATCAACTAATAATCAACATAAATATTTAACCGTTACATAAATTCAAATCTTTACTGCCAACCTCAAGAGCTACAGTTTGTAATAGTGATTCTGTAAGTCCAACGTTTAGAAATCAACTACATCTCCCTGGTTTATATCTGTGGGTTGCCTGCCTCTGCTAAATTTTCCAAGTTGAATGATATCTTAGGACATGGGAGGGTCTTGAGAAAGTTTTGAAGAGATAAAGTCATATTAATAGATCATTCTAAAAATCATGCTCCTTTGTACTTCTATCTAGTCATTCTTATTTCCTTTAACATCATGAATACTCTAGAATGTAAGTTGGGATGACTTTAAGATGGCAACAATCTCAAAGCTAACGAGGGTCTTAGAAGGTCCCTTCCCCTTGGGGCTCTTACCCAGCAGGTGACTCTTTTCACTACTCTCTGGAAGGAGCCACACAATTGGCATAGCACCTGGGGGTGATTTGCCTACAAAGGCCAGTTTTTAGGAGATGGTGAGCAGGGACAAGCTATATGCTTCAGTTCTACTGGTGGACTTCACTGTACAACTTGATGGCCACTGCAAGAGCAATCTGTTGGATTAGATGGGCCTTGGATTGGATCCAGTAGGGCATTTCTTATGTTCTTATGTCCATATTGCAGGTACAATAGGAGGATGTCTGATCTACAAAACGGCTCAACTAGGGGAAGGTTCCAGTTGTGCCCTCCATCAAACAATTGGGGTGATAGGGAAAATCCCATGGTCAGTCTGATATAATAAGGAATAACTATATATTGGAAGGGCTTCCTTCCTTCCTTCCTTCCTTCCTTCCTTCCTTCCTTCCTTCCTTCCTTCCTTCCTTCCTTCCTTCCTTCCTTCCTTCCTTCCTTCCTTCCTTCCTATCAGTAGCCTCTTGGAAGTTAAATATATTTTGGGGTGAAAAATGACTTTATTTCAGTAAAAGATACTGATGAATAGAGCATCTTCTCTTCCCAAGCTCTGCTGTTTGCTTACAGTGTTTTCTTCAACATTTCTACTTTCCCCACTATTGCCCAGAAAGGTCAAAATAAATTAGCAGAAGTGGGAGGTTAGAACACCAGAAGGAGGTCTCAGCTGGGTACCAATTAGCAGAAGTGCAATTGACTGCACACAGGAAGCAGCAAAAAAACCCTTTAGTTTCACTTTGTAAACCTTAGGAGAGGCGATCTCAAGGTTGCCACCATTCCTCTGACACTATGAACCTAACAGTGGTACCGTTAGAAAAAAAAACAAATCTACTCAAATGAATATTTTATTTTAAAAATATATCCCAGCATTATGCCAAAAAGCCAAGATTTTTCCTCCTTCCCATGTAACCTTCATAACAGTCCTATTAAGATGGTAGGTGATGGCTGTCCAAAGCTACCCTATGAGTTTTCATGTTTCAGTTAGCATTTGTCACCAACACAGTCCACAGCCATATAGCCACATTATCATAGGCCCTATATGCACTGGGTCTTTTTCCAGATTACATCACAGAATGGAGACCTACTATCCCCATGTTATAGCAGCCCTCACCCAGAGACTAGCATAGTCTGTACTAGCATGCAGATAGCAGGTCCCTATTCTTGGATACAATTCAGAATAAGGCTCAGTGCACAAAGGGCCTTAGTTCCCAGTAAGCCAGAGAACTATGTAGCAACCATATTAAAACTAAATTGGTAATATTTGATGGATTGGCGAGTGCCAACATGAAACAACCCTCCAAAAATGGCAGGGTACTGCAATCCTATAAACACTGGTCCCTTGTTACTTGTAGTTTAGGTAACTACAAGTTTCACATATATACAATGGAGAATTTGTACTCAGTATGCATTAAACAAAATGGAAGAAGAAGAAGAAGAAGACGCCTTTCTGTACATATCTGTAACATATCTGTGCTCTGAAAACATCAAATCCAACCTGAATCCACTTTTAATCCGCTGCCAATCCAAGTCAAATGCAATCTGGATCCATTGTGGACGTGACTGGTGCTCCATTTTTCCACACCCCCAATCTATAATGTCTGAACTATTCATAAGAATGTTAGTATACAAATATCATAACATTCAAGTATGAATGTCCGAATTTGTAGAAATTCATACAAATAATGAATGTTATGAATATTCATGCACATCCCTATCCACAGTACCATGCAAATGCAGAAGAACATCCAATGGGAAAGAACAAAGCAACCCCGGAGAAACTTAATGAGTTTCTTCAGGATGCCTCCAGGCTGGCATAGCAGAGCTTATACATGTGATATTCTTGGAGCTCAGCTTGAATTTCAAGGATTCAATAACTTGAAATGTGACTTAAGAAATCCATCTTGTCCTGCACATCTTCTTCATATCACCTTCCCAAACCTTCTGAAGTTGAAGGTGGACCGTGGGGGGCAGTGACAGCATCAGTTGCCACCTCAACTTCATCAGGGAAGTAGATGGAGGAAGAGGAGGATATGAGCTAGCAAGCCCATCATCCCCTCAAGACTGACTGCCCTTCCAGTTCTCAATCCACAGGCCCATGTATTCCTACTACTTTCTTCAAGAGTGACTTCTCTTGTGTAAGGAGGCTGAAGAAACAGTGGAAGACCTAATATAAGGCTACAAGAATGTAGCACAAACTGATTTTGGAAAAAGGAACAATAAAGTGGTGACTGCGATCCACTGGAACATCACCAAGAAATATAATATACCAGAAAACATAAAAACTGGTGGAACCAACAATCTACTTCAACAATGCCCATTGCCCAGCCATTGGTCCCACTGGATAACTATAAAAATATGTGGTTAACTCACCTAACTGGCTTCCCATTTGTTACGAGTATCAATGTTTACTTTGTATTATACTCAGTGTGAACGACAACAACAGCTGCTGGAAACACAAGATCAAAAAACTAATAGAAAATGAAGAGTTCATAAATTATTTTGGAATGCAGCCATCCGACAGCTAACTGTCTTGCACTTAATATCCCTATCATAATTGTGGTCAAGAAAAACTGCATATAGACTATCAGCAATAGGAGAGCTGAGGAAAATCAGCTGGAAAAGTCATCAGACAGAAACGTCTTCAAAAAGAAAATCAAGCATCTATGGCCTTTTTTGGCAATGGTCGTGCCAACAGTTATTTCTTTGGCAAAGTTATTTACTGCCCCTAACCCCAAAGACTCTCAGAGCACCTCCAATAGGGATGTGCATGAATTTATTAATTTATTTATTTGCATTCAATTAGTATGGAATCAAATATAAGAAAATTTGTATTCATTCATTCCCTTTGAATGTGGTAGGATTCTATTTGATACAAATGTATTCATACAAATTTGTATGAATATCCCATACAAACACATACATATCCAATACATATCCAGTAACATATCTGCTCTGAAAACTTGAAATCTGCCCTGAATCGACTTTGAATCTATTCTCAAACCATATTGAATGCACTCTGGATCCACTGCAAATATGACTGCAATGCTTTCCCACCTGCCCATTTCACAGATGTTTTGAAGCATTCGTAAGAATGTTCTGAAACATTTGTACGAATATGAATGTCAGTATATGGATGTCATAACATTCTGTTTGTATTCAAATGTCTGAATTTGTAAAAATTCATACAAATATCTCATGTTACGAATATTCGTGCACATCCCTAGCTCCCAATATAAAACTTGAAACCTTAGACTGGCTTAAGGGTACGAAGCAGAGAGAAGTAATAAACGGCCAATTCTCAGGGTGGAAAGAGGTAAACTGTGGGGTCCCTCAAGGTTCAGTGTTGAGACCAATGCTTTTTAATTTATTCATCAATGATGTAGAAGAAGGGGTACATAGTAAAATAGCAAAGTTTGCTGATGATACTAAATTATTTAGGGTAGGCTGAGTTTATGCCTCTCTTCACATACAGTACCTATGGGACGGGGAGAAAGGGGAGCAAAAGGGAAGGTTACCAAGTTTGCCTTTTACTCTGTGGCTTGGGTTTTCATGCCAGAATTCATATTTCTTCTGAGCAACTCACACGACAAAATCTCTCTCCTGTACAATTCGTACAAATGCAAGAACTCAGTCTTCTCTTTCGCCTGGTTACCTGATGTAACAAATCAAGTGAGGGTGAAATTATCAGCAAATCTTAAATTATTTCAAAAGAGGCATCTGTGTTCATCTATTGCAGTAGAGATTAATCAAGCATCCATTATGTTCCTTTAAGACAAGTACACTTTGACATACATTTTCCTTGTCTGTGGTCCCTTTCATCAGATGCATGGACTCGTGTGTGTGTGTGTGTGTGTGTGTGTGTGCATGCACATGCAAATGCATCGAGATACACGTGTTTGGTGAAGAATGCAAACATTATATCCAAAGGAACTAAAAGACAGAAGAGCACAAATAGAGATAATTATATTATTAACACAATCAGCAAAAATGTTGATGATGCAGGCATTGTCATTAGAGAAGTATAATTTGTGTCTTCACAGTTAATGAATGCTGACAAACTCGGGATAAAATTATTTTCTTATAATTAGCTGTAGCTCGTAAGCTTTTTTCCTAATAGCCAAATCGTAGAATACTCATTTAGCTATTTGTTATATGGTACTTATAGCACTTCCCATAGCCAAGATGCATATATTTGTCTTATACAGTATTCATTTGCCACAATTAAGGTAGCTTTAGTACCCATTAGAGAAAGTTCAAGAGCAATAGCATAATTTAAGGTTGTTTTGAGAAAAAAAATTATATACCATGCTCTTACTACATAATTCATTTTTATTTCATTTATTTCATTTCCATTTTATTTGTATACCACCTTTCCAAAATTTGCCCAAGGTAGTTACAACAAATAGAAAATACGCGATGCAAAATAATAATTGAAACATTATAATCAAAATACATTATAAAAATTGTACATCATACAAAACACTGCAAAATAAGCC
>MTQE01000401.1:26312761-26322948 GCA_014337955.1 Aspidoscelis marmoratus
TTCAACATTCAAATTCAAATTGAATGTCCATAAATTTGAATTTAAACATTCAAACGAATTTCAGATTTCTGAATATTCATTTGAATTATTCAGACATTCATACACAATGCATACGGATTTCATATGGGATAACTACGGGATGCATATGGATGCGTACAGATGCGTACGAGATGCATAACGATGTGTACAGGCACATACGAATGTTGTCAACATTTGTAAGTGCAAATTCAAACTGAAAATTCAAACAACTAGATTCAAATTTGCTTCGCTTCTGAGTCATCAGGAAAGATCAGTTCCTAATATTCATGATCTGATTGTGGATAAAGGAACTGACTTGACATGCATTACTGAAACTTGAGTGTGGGAAACCTGACCTAGATATGTCCGCTAGGTTTTTCAGTACAGCATCAGCCCATGCTAGAGGGCCAGGATGGGTAATGGTTTATGAAGGTACCATTCTTCTCACCAGAATGCCCTTTCAGATTGTAGCAGACTATGAAGGACTCTATGCAGTGTTGGCCCAATGAGACAGATATAGTGGTGTGTGGAGACAGGCGCCATTTTACTGAACTCCCAATAATGACCACTAAAGTGAGACACTTCCAGGTGCCCAGCAAAAAGCCCTGGCTAGCAACTTTGGAGGCCTTCACAGTGCAGATGGGTATGGCGCTTGCCCTGGACCACCATTCCAGTCTTGTCCCAGATTACTTGACAATCCAACAGCAGCCTATGAAATTCACCCACAAATGCAGAATCAGTAAGCAAAATATAACTCATTTATAACAGGAAATTCAATTGCACCATCCATCTTAAGTAAAAATTCAATATTTCCCAATACAGGTTGTTTTGATGTGATGAATGGGAGAAATAATTCTTTCTACATTGCCTAACATCTCTTATTTGTTAAAGTGGAACTTGTGTTTTTGTTCAAAGGAACTCCAGCACAACGGTTGAGAAACTGAAAGGGTGATCTAAAGAATAACGAAAGATGAAGGACAGGGACCAGAATGTCTCTGAGCTCCTGTGCCTATGTAGAGAAACATTTAGGATCTTCATCTGGGATCTTTTAGGTGAAGGGAATTGTTTTTTGTTCCCATCCATAACCAAGTCTTTGTTTTGTAATAATGTAGCTTAGTTAGTTAGTTAGTTAGTTAGTTAGTTAGTTAGTTAGTTAGTTAGTTAGTTAGTTAATGTGTTTCCACACTTACCGCTTGAAATCCCGATTAAGGAAAATCGGATTTCTGAAATCCATCCCTGGGAAGATCCATCCGGAATAGGGATGGATCCCAATGAAGCCTAACGCATCCACACCCGCGTGGGAAGCACGGATAGTGAGGAACACATCATGTGTTTGCTGTGTGGACACCAGAGCACTGATATCCAAAAAGATCAGGCCTCTCTGTGGCCCTGCTGCCCAAGGTGCCATGTGATTGGAGCACTCAGCCATCAGTCACTGCTCGTTTCCACCGTGTGCAGGCATGTCAGGGGCAGACTGCTCACCAATCAGCGACATGCCTGAGATCCCATGGCTGCCTGGCTGTGTAGTCTGGCACATGCCCAAAGCAAAGCACATGTGGGAGGTACTCTGTAGCCGGAAGGTGGTGCTGCTGCTGCCTCGCTCAACATGGCGACTTCCAGTCCCGCCCATACACATTCCCTCTCCTGTCCCTGTGCGGAAGCCTCGTCCTTTGATCTGGAATTTGCAAGCAGGTACAGTTTAAAGACCTAATTTTCCAGGTCTTCCTGAAAACTGGATTTGGTGGCCTCTAGACCCCATTAGAGATCGATCGTGAGCAAGACCGTACAAAAGCAGTGTCCTTGAAGGGGCCCTAATCTGTGCCACTGTACGGAAGGTAACTTGCAGATGTGTGCCGTATGTGTCCTTATCGGGAGCTTAATGGGGTCTTAACGGCCTCTGCAGAAACACCCTTAGTTAGCTAGTTAGTTAGAGATAGATAGATAGATAGATAGATAGATAGATAGATAGATAGATAGATAGATAGATAGATAGATAGATAGATAGATAGATGTTTCCCATTAAAATATACTCTCAAAATAATTTACAAAGAATAAAAGCAGATAAAACAATAATAATTATATAAAAACATGGTTAAACTCAAGGATGGGGGAAACAAGCAAACAAACATGCACTCCTGGAAGACCTGGGTAAAAAGATAGCTTTAGCTATAAGGAGGGCTATTAAAGTCTCATAAAGGAAGCAGCCACAGCGGGTAGGAAAGCCTCCAAATCTAGTATGACAATATTTGGACATTTTAAGGTAAAAGGCCTACACAGCCAAGGGGCATGCATGCAAACACATACACACACCAAGGCGTACATATTTTAGGGCATTTTTTTAAAAAAGGTTTTGTTGATTCTAGCCAACCCAGACTGATTCCCTTTTACTCAGGAATACAGGCACAATCTGATTTTCTCTTTGATGACGGACCCCAGGGAGTCTTTCCATTTGCATAGTTCTTTTTCTTAGATGTAGATGCAAAAAGAAAGCTGCTATTTCTCAGATGGAGCAATAGGAAGTGAGGGAGAAAAGGGCAGGCACTATAGGACTTGGGAATTATCTTTCAGATTTGCAAGAGAAATGTTCCATTTTGACCCTTGGGTTGCGGGCCAGAGATCTGCAGTAGCAAAAGCAATACGGCAAAAGAAGACAGTGCCTAGGAAAACGTTGGCATAATGGTCCCCCACCCGCGAAGCCTTAGGGTTTACTTTTATTTTATTTGTTGTATTAAAAGAGCAAATTTATAAGCATTAAAACATAATTAAAATATAGTATAAATTATAACGTTCCTTCCCTACCTTCAGTACGACTATAGGGAAGTTAACTGTGAAAGGCCTGGGTGAAGAGTTATGTTTTAACCAGGCATTGAAACTATAAAATGTTGGTGCCTCCTGGTGAATCTCTGCCTGGAAGCTGTTCTGTGAGCCACTTTGGTCTTGTGTTTAGTGTGCCAGACTCTTGTCTAGGAGTCACCGGGTTCGTTTGATTCCACACTGCCCCATGAAGCCAGCTGGGTGACCTTGAGCTAGTCACAGATCTCTTCTGAGCTCTCACAGCCCCACCTACCTCACAGGGTGTATGTGATGGGGAGAAGAACAGAAGGTTTGTCAGCCTCTTTGAGTCGCCTTAAATGGGTGAGAAAATCGAGGTATAAAGCCAACTCTTCTTCTTCTGGGAGCCACCACGGAACAGGCCCTCTTGCGTGCTGCAACCCCTTGCACCTCTGAGGGTAGTGGAACAACAAAAAAGCCCTTACTTTGTGATGTTAAGACATGGGCAGGCCTGCATGGGAGAAAGTGCTCTTTGGAGCACTTGGAGCCCAAGCCATTAGGACTTAAAAGTATCAACACCATTGTGTTGGAATCTTTGTCTGCTCACACTTCGTAGGCAGACAACAGGACCTGGAAACACAGATTGCTTTAGGAACCTTGAGCTGAGCTATGCTGAACAGTGAGGGTTGTGGGAAATGCAACTCAACTGGGATGCTTCATATGTCTAATGCTTGGCACTAATCCTTGTATTCTTTTACCACAATAAAACTTGAAAGCACACTGAAGTTATTTCTGTCTTGTTCATGAAACTTGGCCTAGGGTGGTGATTCCGACAATAAGTCAATGTCAACACCTTGACTTTGGTTTCTTCAAGACAGACGTGAAGTGCAGCCAGCCAGAAATTCCTGTCAGCAGCCAAGCTGCGACATTTTGCATTAGTTCCAGCTTTTGGACTGTCTTCAAAGGTAGCCCTATCTGAAAGTTGCTGTAAGCAGGTTGTCCCTATCCAGGGAAGGACAAGGTGGTGAAGTTGGAGATGCAGGTAAGCCCTCCTGAGGCCTATTCACATACTAAGTACGAATAGGCCTCTGGCTGCCACTGCCACATGAACCTCAAGTAAGAGCACTGAATCAAAGAGCACCTGTACGCTCCACAGCTCTTCTTTCTGCCGATCTGAAAACCCCTGGTTTAAAATCAGATTAAAGTGCTGAGTGGGAACCTGACCTAGGCAAGAATGGAGTGCTGTTTAACTTCCTGGACTTAGGATTCTAGAACACACTGAACCTCCATTTTGTCTGGATTCAGTTTCATTTTAATAGTCCACCAATCCTAACAATAGGAAGTTGTGGGCTAGATCAGCACTGTCTGCACTGATGACACTGATCCAGATCAGCCCATGCCACTGCCTTGAAGCTTGCATACCCTTCATGATACCTGCATGCCTCCAGGAGCTAGAAACAAACGTGATTAACCCCAGAGCATTTTGATGGCATATTTTGGTGTGTTACTGAAAGGTGTCCCCTTTTTGACATGCTGTTTGCACAACGTTTGTTTTCTAGGTCAAGGGCGCACAGGTCTGTCAGTAGACCTAAGTGAATGGGGCTCCCAGTGATCCAGATTAAGGCCCCCTTACTTTTGATCAGCTCCATCTAAAGCAGATGGAGCCATATCAGCAGGGGGCAAGGCCTTCTAGATTTGCCTTAACCTGGAGATCTAGACGTCTAGATGTGTACTGCATGGTCCCTTAATCCACATTAAGGGTCAGCGCAGAAAGGGCCATGGTCTGTGCTATTTGTCCTCTCTGTTATACAGCCTCCATAAACTAAGGTGACCAACGTTTTTACAATGAAAAGGAGGACAAAAATAAATTGAAGAAATTGAAGGAGACTCAGGCCCCGGGCACCATGCCGCCAGACACGCTCGCCAGACACCCTCTCAATGAGGCTCACTGCCCCTGCTGCTGCTGCTGCTGCTGCTGCCTTCAAGGAAAGTTTGGAAACTCACTTCAGTAGCTCCTCCAGCCTCACCAGAAAATGGCGGCAGCACAGGGCAAGGGAGAAAAGGAGGGAGTTGGAGCTATTTGTTCCACCAATCAATTGGCTTGGAGCAGCGCTATCATTTTAGCCCCCAACTGGCCAGAAAAAAAATGGGCTTAAACACAGGGTGCATCACCATGGTACTTTTTCCTGTTGCTATTGTCCTTCTACTGCAGCGGATCTAACAAATGCGTGTTCAATTCTGAATTAAGTGTCCCCATGGGGCTCAGCAAAACGCGCATTTAAAATGCACTGACCATCCCCAACGAAGGGTCTTTTGCTTACCCGCATCTTTTTCTCCCCACCCCTCGCTGTTTCATTGGCTGCTCGTGCGATCGGCCGTTCATTCACAAGTCCAAAAGAAAAATTTACAAGTTCTCTGTTCATCTCCTCTGCTTGCGAAGGCAGCCGGGCTGCAGCCAGTGCTATTTGCAAGATCTCCAGCTGCCCAAAACGCCTCCCCCAGCCAGCAATTGTGCAATCGTGCACTCATTCACAAGTCCAAAAGAAAAATTTACAAGTTCTCTGTCCGCCTCCCCCAGCCAGCGATCTTGCCTCATACACTTTCACTTGCCTCATACTGCCTACTGTTTTCATATCGTGAATGCTGGCTGTGGATGAGAGGCAAAAAAAAGAGAGAGAGAGCTTGCCGCCTCGGAGAGAAGCCCCACCCCTTTTGCCACAGAGCGTCTCCATGCAAAATGTTGCTCTGAATACCCACGTCTTCCTGGAAAGTGCACTTGCAGTCTTCTTTAAAGGGCTGTTTTTTTGCACCGCATTTTCCTAATCAGCGGCGCTGGAAGCCCGGATAAAAGCCGTGCATGGGGGTGCTCCGTGACTAAAGAAGATTTTCAGCGGGCTTTAAATTGCATGGGGATGCACCCACAGTGACTGCTTTAAATTACCAAGCCCTGATGGCTGAAACAATCTCCACTTTCTCAATGGGATTTTCTTCTCCCCTTGTGGATTTAGGGTGGTTGCATGCTATTGCGATCTTTAAAGCAGCCACCCCTGCTTCCAATATCAAAAAGGAGGACACGTAGGAGGACACTTTTCGAGGGAGGACAGAACTTACGAAAGAAGGAGGACAGTTGGTCACCTTACCATAAACTGTTATTAAATACAGATGTAAGAAGAGTGCACAGGATACATACACGCCTTATCCTTTATTGGGGATGACAATATGTCTGCCAACCCTGTGTGTCTTTGAGCATGAAGGGGAATCTATTGTCCTGTCTCCCTTTGAAGTAAAATCACAAGGCCTTTGTTGAGCTTGTGTTCCTTGCTGATAAAAGCCCTCCCAACTTGGGCTCAATATGGGGGCAGGCTTATCTAGTCTCACTTCAAGATAGCAGAAGTTCTCTGGCCAGCGCTGATTTGGCAAACACTCCTCCCAGCTCTGGATGTGAAAGGAAGGCCAGAGACCCCGGCAGGGATGAAGCGGATTCCGCAATGAAACACATTGGTCATTTTTATTTTCATTTTGCGGGAAGTACGGAATAAAAAACAGGAGAGGGAAAAGCCGCCCTGCACTGAGGAAACACCACAGTCCTCAGGGCACTGGTGGGACAAAGCAGGACAATGATCAGGTCTTAAAAAAAAAAATAATTTCCAGCAAATACAATAGGCCGTCCTGTGGCGATTCCTGACCGTAATAAAAACAGGACAAAAGCCTGGCCCACCCACTGCTTATTTTACAGAGCTAGAAATGGCTTCCGCAAAACAAAAAAACTGAGAGGAAGTTTCACAGGCACAGCAGAATATGGCCTCTAGTTTTAGGCAACAATGCTGCAAACCAAATAACGGTAGCCATAGCAACATGCAGTTCAGCTTTAAATTCTCTAGCACATAAAAAGTCAATTTCCTTTATTCCTCCCCCCACTGCATTTTTATATATTTCTGAGGTTTATAATGGCAATCATGGCCTCAGGTTCTCGCCTCTGTCAGTCAGGCACTAACTGCCTGGAAATGCTGACTTAACAGCCCAATCTAGGAAGGCGGCAGGCGCCACCGAAATCACTGAGCTGCTGCCCGTGCACTAAGCATCATTTCATAAGCAACTGGAGTGTTGGAGGTGGGGGAGAGTCTGCTAAAAATAATAATTTTTTTAAAATAACCCTGGGAATTCCGCTGTGGGGCTAAAAGAGCCATCTCTTTGTCTGGCCTGGCAGCTCCCATCTCTCTTTCCAACTCGCTGCAAAAGAAATTCAATGGTGAAAGCTTCCTTCCTCGTTGAAGGCAATACTTGGAGAGCACCCTTGCTTTTAAAGGCACAGAATGACACGTGCTCAAAGTCACAAACAAAAATGTCTCGCTGCTCTGCAGCTCTTAGCAGAACAGCTCTTGCCTTCATGCCATTGAAAATTGACCACAGTCATCTCCAGGTGTTGCTTGCACAAAAAGGGTGGCATAGCCAAGAGGTCAATGGAGCTGGATGTTTGGGCAATGGGGGGTATATTTGCATAAAAGGCGTGTTTTTTGGCAGGTATGGCTTGCCATGCAGGCAACACCCGCAGGAATTTTCTTTTCTGCCATAGGACAGTTTTTTCCTTTCTGTTTGCCATAGGACAGTCTTAGTTTGGGCCAGTTAAAAAGTCCTGAGACCTCCAGGTGAAGGGCAGGATATGAATCCTTAAAGAAATAAAATAGATGTAGCTTATCCTTCTACTGGTCTCCGTAAGCAAAGGGGTTTAGTAGCTCCTTAAAGAGTTAAACAGAGAGAAAGAAGTTGGCAGCATGAGCTTTCTTAGTCTAAGCCTACTTCATCAGATGCCCCTCATGCTCTCTATTTAATCTCTCTTGGGCTCACTTGTGTCTCACAAGTAAGTTTTCTGGAGGTTCACTATGCTGAAAAATACCCACCACCAGGAGTTCTGGAACATGGTGGCTGCCATCTGCATATCTCCTGTGTTCCAGATCAAGAGCCTTGGTCCTCTTGTGGATCTGATTAAACAGGTCCACCAGAGATCCAAGTTAAGGTCCCCTTAATCTGAATCTGGCATCATCCAGTGCAGATTAGGGATATACATGGATATTTGTAAAAATTGAAATTTGGCCAAATTAGACATGCAAATTCAAATAGAATGTTGGCACATTTGAATTCAAATTGCATGTTTTGATACATTTGTATGAAGCTTCCTAAGGGATATATGTGGGATTAGTCTGCATTCTTATGGGATTTGTATGAGACTGAACATTCATATCAAATTCAAATCTTACTACATTCAAAGGGAATCTATTCAAATGAATACAAATTTTCTTTCAATTGATTCAGTATGAATCAATTAAAAAAAAAAACCTTTGTGCACATCCTTAGTGCAGATGGAACCAGACCAGCAGAGGGCAGGATCTTCTTGATCCACATTAAGATGTGGATGAGGAGGCCCAGGATCTGGATTAAGAAGTTCCTTAATTCAGGTCAGCAATAAGTGCAGAAAGGGCCACGGTTTCTTTTGGGACTAGTAGAATAACAAAATAATTTTTATCATGAAGAGCCTCTGCTTCCAGTAGGATTCTTCTTTTCCAACTTAAGTGATTACCAGTGGCATTCTGAGTGTCACATCCAGATTGACTTTTACCCTATATGCTTAAAATTTTTGCAGTATGACCTTTTTTGGGGGAGTGGGGGTGTAACAATAATATGCCTTATGCTTTTAAATTATGCAGCCAGCCAAGGACCATGTTTTCTCTTTTATTGGTTGTCAAACACTTAACAGAATGCTAAATATCCCAGAAGACAGGGTGAATTATGGACAGTCATTTTTGCAATCGTTTTGCAAGTCAGTACCACATAATCAGTGATAGAAACACCTAAGCAAGCCCTAGGAATAAACCATACCCCCAAAGTTTTCTCTACAGCTATATCTGTTTATCTATACAAAATTGATGTTTAAATTTCTGAAAAATTAAGCTGAATTCAAATTTCTATCATATTTCAGACCAATTACCGTAAATTGGGCTAAAGTCAAATTCAGAGGATCCTGGAACTCAGACTTTCATATTTCATAAAGTCTGGTGGAACTTAAACATCTATTTGCAGGGGCCAACCATGACAAGGCCACATTTGTTCGTTTGTTTTTAAAACAGCACTCCTAGAAATACTGTTTGCAGTAAAAACAAAAACCCTTTCTAAATCAATACTTTTTTTTTAGCAAGCCAGAAACAAATAGTTCATATATGCAAATAACACATAAAAGAGAAATGTCTTGCCTTACTCACTGGTTACAATTATTTATTAATTTAATTAACTAATTAATTTGTATTTTTATCCCACCCGATACCCAAGGGTCTCAGGGCTGGTTACAACATATAAACTGAATCAATAACATATTAAATATATTAAAACCATAGCAGTGTCTTAATGCTGGGAGGAAAACAATTAGCCAAAGGAATTGTGAATTTGCTTTTTTAAAAAGTATGTTAAAGGATTTGAATTACTGAATGTGTTGAGAAGCCAGATAAGTATTCAGATTTATTTTTTGTTCTTTTTAAAAATTTGCTGGGCATTCATCAATATTTTTATAAAGTGTCATGAGGCCAATTAGGAAATTGCTTGTTTGTATTCTCATTGGTTTATAATAGCTTCTAAAATAGGTCAAATGGAAGTGCTAAGCTGCTTGACTCTGAGGTCATAAGCTATTATGACATTAAAGACTGGAATCTTTTGCAGAAGGTCATAAATGGCTCCATCAGATGACACTGAGTGGCCAGGTGGGACACAGAAAGAATAGTTCTTGTCAATGGATCGAGCTGTCAGCATCCATCAGCAATCCCTTTAGCCCAACTCTCAGTTATTGCAATATGAAGCCCATTTCTCCCAAGACTTAAACCAACAAGGGCCAAACTGCAGAAATGCTGGGTGTCTAAATTTCCCAGAGAAGGTCTCAGTCACGAATGACTAAAAACAAAATTATAGAGCAATCTTGGCTGACTGAGAGCAGAATGAAATGTGATTCATTTTCCTCTGCCCAGCAGGGACTGCAGTAAAAATGACTAATTTAACCCTTCCTCTTCTGCAAGAGCCTATGTTCAGTCTCAAAGTCTTTTTAGAAATCCTCACATGCATTAGGTAGGTGGTAGTTAGAATAATGTACTCTGACAATTGCATAAGTGCATATGCAGATGTTGTGTGTGAGAAAGCAAGAATGGAAAATAAATCATACCATTGCTTTATTGTCTACTTTTGACAGGCAAAGTATGTAACATGCTTCTTTTGTTGCTCATTTTATCAATCACTTTCTAGAGTTGCTCCCACTGTAGGAATATAGGTGGAGCAACAGAACCATCACATTTTTCCTTATTTCTCTGGCTACAGAAATCAACCTGGGGTGCTGGGACCGGCAGATGATCAGGGATGCTGGG
>MTQE01000401.1:26323257-26341212 GCA_014337955.1 Aspidoscelis marmoratus
CTACATTTCCCAGCATCCCTGGGGAGCTGGGACTGGCAAGGCCGCGGCACGCGCATGCACGATTGGCGCCAGTGCTTCCAGGCTCAGAATTCAGGTGCAGCCGATCGGGTAAGCCGTAGGGTCTTTCTGGGGGGGTTGGGGGTGAGAGTGGGTGTAGGGGGTGCCTTACCCTTGCCAGAGAACCGAGGATCGTCGGTTCTCTGGCAAAGGGAAGACAGGGAAGCCGGCTGCGCTCTGCCTCTCTGACAGCTGGGCATGCGCCGGCAATCCGGCTTTTCCCCCTCCGGTGCGGAAACATTCGTTTCCAAACCGTTTTCAGGGGGAAAGCCAGATGTAAGACCTGATTTTTTCAGGTCTTACATCTGGGTAGGATTTCGGTGGCAAAAACGGTTTAAACAACCGTTTTTGCCTGCCGATATGCAGACGTGGCTTCCTGAAAGGGGTCCTATTTCTGGCCCCTATGCGAAAGCCACGTCTAAATGCATTCCACATCTGGCTCTAAATCCGTTTTTAGAGCCAGTGCGGAAAGGCCCCAAAATATATGATCATGTGTACAATGTGCAATATTTTCCTCCAATCCACTGTTCATGCAGAGTAATTTTTTCTGCCTGTAAAGCTCCTTGCTTTCTTCCATTCTTTCTTAAGGTGTACACACATTGTGGATTTATAGAGCCTAGACTTGGGCATTCTGGTGGGGAACATAAGAGGAACCCTTCTGAATCAGGCCACAGCCTATCTAGTCCAGCATCCTTTCTCACATAGTGGCCCACCAGTTGCTTCTGGGCATCTCAAGCAGAAGACAAAGGTAAAACCTTCACCTGTTCTTGAATCCCTCGAAAAGGCCTTTAGAGGTAACCTCCCTGTTTCTCCAACCTGGAGGCAGAACCTGAACATTCATTCTAATAGCCTGTCATCCATGAGTTTATCTAATCCTTTAATATAGCTATCAGGCTGGTTGATGTCAAGCCATCTTCTGGAAGTAAATTCCATAGACTGATAACCCTCTGGGGGGAAAAATAATTTCCCTTGTTGGTCCTAATTCTCCTGCCCATCAATTTCATAGAGTGCTTCCTGGTTTTAATGTTATGCAATAAAGAAAAAAAATTCCCATCCACATTTTCAGGCAACCAGTCTCCTGTGGGGGTATGGAATTCCAACCTTATCACATAGGACACATTCAACCTTTAGGCTTAAAACAAACAAAACAAAACAAAAAACTCTAAGTAGTTTTTTGCAAAGGAGCATGATTTTGGCTACATCTACCTAAAGCTCTTTCCTGCACTAAGGCCTGGGAAAAAATGGGCAGTTTTATGCAAGAACAGAGTTGAGAAAAAAAGGGCAAAATCAGCATAGTAAATCAAACTGTAGCTATATGGCTATTTAGCCACACCTTAGCTCATTCATGCTATCAGAAGAAGCAAGATTGACAGGATATGTGAACTGATCATTTTCAGTTGTGGGATGGTGCAGTGACCCTGATTAGAGGTGAGTTGCTTCAGATAGGCTTTGCCATAGCAGAGTTATTAAGGCTTGTTGGAAGGGGCTTAAGGAATCTAGAAGGAGGGGAACATGCTCCTAGATTTAGTCAATGGGAGCAGGGAAGGGAGGGGGAGGGAAGCTATAAGAGGATATGACAGTTGTAGGAAGGGGTTTGATATCTGTTACCTCACAGGGGGTAAAGACGTGGGTGGGTCTGTCTGAAGCCTATAAGTGGGCAGGATAAATCTTGATAGGTAATGAAAGTGAAGAGAATAAGAAGTGCTGTAACTGAAACCTTTAAACAGTTAACCTGTCTTGCACAAGCAGTTGTGAACAATAAAGCAGTTTGTGTTTCAGCTAGAAGGGCATCTGCCTAGTGAATGTCGAAGAAGTAACAGTGTAGCAGCAGCGTAAAGAGTACTACCTCTCTAAATATAAAAGTCAAGCCGTGAAAAAGCCATGAAAGGCGGCAAGAAGAAAACCCCTTTCTTCTTACGTAGATGGGAGACAGGAGAGAGGGCGAGATAGCGTGAGGTTGGGGCCACCTGGCAGGCACGAAAATGGAGACTTCGAAGTTTTTGTAAAAGCCCAAACTGATGAAGGGAGACTTGAAGTAGTCTGGCGAGGACTGGTTGAAAGCCCTGGTCGTCACAGATGGAGTTTCAAATAGGGTGTGGCAAAGGCATTGCTGCTCATTGTAGATTAGACATGAAACTTCTAGGGCATAAAAAAATGCTGTATATGTGTATGTTCTGGAATAGTGTATGATCACATGTATGAACATTACTTCAATGTTGCTGTCATGTTCTGGATTATTGCAGAAGTAGGGTGTGATGATCACATCTGCACACTTGTTCCCAGCTCTTATGTAAGCAACACTTAAAATATGATAATTAGTTGTGCACTGCTTCAGGCACAAATGCTTGATTCCCCCTTCTGTTTCTACAAGGCTGTGATCTCACCGATGGTTCAAACCACCTTCTGACCACCTTCTGACCACCTTCTGGTCACTTTGCTTAGATTTCTTTCCCCTGGAATCATCTTGGGGGTGGGCTGTCCCTCCTCAAGCCGGCTTCTCCAGAGTACTTTTACAGAGGCCTCAAGCCATCTTGGGCAGCCAATCCATTTTCACTTGCCCTGTGTAAGCGTGGAACCAGGCTGGAGGTAGCTGAACCTCCCTAGGAGGGAGGGATCCAGCCTTCCTTCCTGCCCTGTGCCTGGATGTGGGTGGCACACAAACAATCCCCCTTCTTTGCATCCCTTTCCACTTCTGCTGAACTCCCAGGAGGTTCATATTTGGGAGGGAGGGGAGGCTTGGCAGAAAGTTGTGGTCATGGGTAGTTGCTTCTTTGCTTGCCAATCAGTGTGTGCTTTGCTTGTGACCATTCCTGGGATGGTCCCTGTTACGTCACAGGCCGGTCAGGCAACAGGCAAACACTTGCGCAGCTACTCAGTCTCAAGGGTTCCAGGTGTTCTCGAGATCAGTTCCGGTCCGGGGTCTAGGAGTCCAGAAAGTCAGCAAGGGTCAGGCAGTCCAAAGGGTCAGCAGGTCACAAGGAGTCCAGGATTTCAAGCTCAGGTAACACGAGGCTGCTAAGACGTTGTCTGCAGCAACTTGAGGCAAGGTGAGCTTGTTCTTAAATAGAGGAGTCAGAACCACGCCCACGGTGCAGCTGAGCTAATTGCTCTGATCTCTGTCTCACCTGCTTCTGCTGCCTAAGCAGGTGATGAGAGAGCCTTTGATTAGGCTCACTGCTGGTGGATTCATCACCAGAGCTTTCTGGCTGGCCACTTGGGCCCGGCCTTAGCTCTTCCATGCCTGCAATGTCCTGCTGTGGCTGCTCCTCAGCCTGTGGTTGCATTGCAGGCATATCCTCCTCTTCCGATGAGGCTGAACAGGGCATGACAATCCCGTCTCCCATCCTGCCCCTCCCCAATTCCCCTTTGTTTCAGTCACAAGCTCTTTTGTTGCAGGGAAATGGACTGAGAAGTGAAAGTTCTTCAGCAGTTTTAGGGGAAAGGGTTTCTCCTTTTTCTACTGGAATGGCTGCAGAGGTGGAGGTGCACGCTGGCTCTGATATGCCTCAGCTGTGTCTGTTCGGAGGCACAGTCCCCTCACCCCAACAGTACCCTGTGTTAGCATCAAGTTTGCCATCAGCACCACACAGCTCCAAACATACTCCGTTCCCGCTATTGATCGACAGAACTTCATTCTATTGGAAGGCAGGTGGTGTTGATGTAATCAATAGGGGCAGAGAACTAAAGAGTTGGGTAAAGGAGGCTCAAGGAGATAACATAAAAGGTGTGAGCATAGCAGCACGAGGATGATCTGAGGAGTGATTCTTGGGGATTGGGTGTGAACAGGATTAGGACGATTTCAGTTTATTTTCTTAATGCGGCGACCTAGTTCAGCCAGGTGTGAACACAGCCCAACTGCCCCATGTGTTCCGACTTGAGGCCTTTAGGGACATGAACATGTAGTGTTTGAGGGAAACCTTCCAGATGTGCAAGAACAAGGGGAAGTCTGACCATGTCTAGACATACTTGATATTCTTAGTTTTGTGATCTTACTTAGCCCCAACCTCAGCTGTATTTCTTTTATTTGTGGATATATGGGCCAATCTTACCAGTATAACAATTTTCATTCTGGATGTAACTATGTCCTTCCTTCCTTCCAAGGGTACATCCTTTCCCTTCCATTTTCTCCTCACATTAACCCTCTTGAGATAGGTTGAGATTCAGTGAGTGACTCAAAGCCACTCAGCAAACTTTCATGGCTGTCTGGGGATTGGAACCCAAGACTCACATTCTAACCTAGCATCCAGAAAGTGGCTGGCTGTGAAACAAGAATAGAAATATTTTACTGTCTTCACTTGTCATTCATAGTTTCAATACCTGCAGTTTCATGGCTCCATGACTGTAGAATTCTAAGTGGTTTAAGTGTCCATGACTCAAACAGCTTACATATTCATCAGTTGGCAATGGGGATCTGCTATTTCTCTTTTGTTGATGTTGTTGTTTTCTATATGTGGAGGGTTTGAAGCTGCCAGTTTCTGCTTCTCTCCAGAATTCAGGAGGGTTTCCTGGAAGGAAAACTTGCAGATAATAAGGAGCAATGGTATAAAAACAAGCCCAAGAAATTGAGAAGCTCCCTTCATGCAGGACAAGTGATTATGAACCCCTGCTATGAGTTTTATGCATGTTATAGGTCTACCAGGCTACACTGAAAGTGCTTCCTGATTGTAAAAGAAAATTAATCATGGTAATCATGGTAAAACCGATGACAGTATTTTCCCCCTGATTGCATTATGTTGAATATTACTGTGTATTTAAGATGGGTCCATGACCATAATTGATTGTGACTGAAAGCTGGAATTATCTTTACAACAGTAGAACAGTCAGTTCTCCATCTCTGGGAGTTTTCAAGAAGAGGCTAGTCAGCCACTTCTCAGCAGTGACTTAATTTACTTTCTCTAATATAGCAGAGAGCTTGGGCCTATTCGCACTTGGCCTTTTTCTGGAGTATATCTCAGGATAGGGGTCTGTGGTCCTCATGCTAATGCAGACTCTGGCAGACCTCACTTTGGACCTGCTGAAGCCTGTACTAGAATATGGACAGCAAGTCCCTATTCCGGGATATATTCCAGAATAAAGCCAAGTGCGAATAGGCCCCTTGACTAGATGTTCCTTGTTCCAGCTGCTCAGTTCTGTGATGCTACAATGCTATGTTTGTCTTCAAGATATGCTACTCTACTTCTTTCTCTTATATGGAGCTATGGTCACACCTTCACTTTAAACCTTCTTTGGTCCATCTTCAGGTCTAAGTGCTCACACCTTTTCATTTCTATCCATTTTATCTGTGGACTTTCCATTCAGGAAACTCCAAAGGGAAGGTGGAAGATGGACTGAAGAAGGTTTAAAGTGAAGGTGTAACCACAGCAGGGGTTGACATGATGAAAGGGTCCTCTCAAAGCTGGAAAGTAATGGGCCATCAAACTCTGGAAAATATGTAGAAGTTGCACATTAAAAAATCAGTGCACCCAGGTGCATTTAGGGATGGCTTGATTGTTCATGTTTTATTGCTAGATCCCAACAGCAGAGAGAATTCTGTAATATACATATACTATATTCTACAGCAGAGGTTCCCAACCTTTTTTTTCCCATAGACCACTTTCAAAATTTTTGATTTCAGTGGACCCCCTGCTGCTACATTTCTACTATATTCCCAAAACTTGTCAAAAAAATGTGAAAATTAGATCTAATGATGGAAATTTGCATCGCAGCTAAGTTCCAACCTTAAATTCAGAGTGGTAAAAAGAAAAAGAAAAATAGTATATTTTGGGAATCACTGTTCTACAGAGATGTATATAAACAAAATTAAAATATTTCTAGGCATACATTACATATTGCATTCACTGATATTCATTTACTCCAAAGTAAAAAAGAATATGATACATTTGCTTGCTTCTACTTCTGAGATGTTTTGGTTGAGTATTATTATATCGAATCTGAATCTGTGTTATTGGGTTCATGCTGGTGGTTCCTTTTGGATGAAACATGGGATGGATGAAAAAGGTGCATGGCAGGAGCTGTTAAACTGGTCCTTTAAAAAGCTGGAAGATTTTCAAGCATCAGCCTGACTATAAATAGCAAATCTGCATGACATTGATTGAGTCAACTCCCATTGTTTGGGGGTTAAATTGCAAGTCTCTTTAGATGTTGTGATGTCTTATGACTCGTATGTATGTGTGCAGTTTGAGTTCATAAGATTTCTGCCTCAGATTTCACTGATATTTGTAGTATGTGAATGCCTAGGTGCATCCTTCGGGGGGGGGGGAACTGGGGCGCTTCTAAGGCCATCTGCTGGGACTCAAGATGCCCATGAGCATTTGGTGGGCCACTGTGTGCGACAGGATGCTGGACTAGATGGGCTGTGGCCTGATCCAGCAAGGCTTCTCTTATGTTCTTATGTTCTTATAAGTTTTGAACACAGTGATCTTAAGGTCCTAAATTATTTTAACAGACTGGTAATGAGCATTCTGGGAGTAGCTGTAACTGCAAACTTCATGAAAAGCAGAGGATCTCAGAAGCAGAGTTTTTAAAATGATAATAATAATAATAAAGTCACTGCTTGAAAAGCTCAAAAAAGCATTGTCCTGAAGGGTTATTTGTTTATTTTGGAGGCAGCCTGCCCAGAGCCAACATAATTTTTACTCATTTTTGCGTACTGTCAATTGTCACTCAAGATAATTAGGTACCTGGCATTTTAATGCATCCAAGTCTACAAACTGAGTACAGCTCCCCTACAAAAGAAAGAGAGAGAGAGAATCCAAGCATGGAAACAGATGCGGTAAATTTGTATCCATTCCCAGTTGAACTGAATGGAATGTAATTTTGTATCCTTGCTTCCTATGTGTGGCATTTCTGAAGTACAAGGTGTGACCGTGATCTGAAATTTGCAATTTTTGTTCTCTGAGGATGTCCTAAATCAGTGATGGCGAACCTTTTGAGCTCGGTGTGTCAAAATTCGCAAGAAAACCTAGCTTAACTCAGGTGCTGTGTCACATCTAGAAATAACCGTAATTTTGAGATATTTGTAGCTCTAGTAAAAAAGTTATATTTTTGATATACTGGTATGTATTTTATTAAAAGCAAAAAATTCTTTACATTAGTGACTTTTGTTGCTGACTTTTGTTTGCTAAATCTTCAATTGAAAGTTGGTATTTCATACAGTTCAAGAACAAGCAAGCACTACATGCCCAGGTGCCAGGGTGACCAGGTGTGTCACCCAAAAGGGCTTGGCGTGTCACCTGTGACACGCATGTCATAGGTTGGCCATCACTGTCCTAAATAGACACAGCTGTAGGATTGCATGCCCAAAAATTATAACAGTCAATATTTTAGTCAAGCTGAGATTCAAAATTATCCCATGAATCCACGTGTCTCTTTGGTAAGTGACATATTCAGTTTATCTTGAAATACTGTTTTTTTTAATACTAGAGAGGAAACTCTTACTGAACTGTGGCTCCTTGTGACAAATATAATGTGCCTTACGCCAAAATCAACTCAAGAACAGAGGGGAGACTTGGGGCTGTGTTCTGGGTCAGAACATTGGATCTGAACTGGCTCCATCTTTGCCACAGGTGATATGTTATCTAATGTTTTTGGAGGAGCTATAGTTCCTTCTAAGCCTAGCCATAGCCCTAGATTGGTACCCAGCAGAAGGTGAGGCAGAAACAGTGCTTGATCGGTATCTATGAAAGAAAGAGTAAGAACATGAGCTGTGAAAGGCTTTAAAGAAAAGCTGCATTAGACTGGAAAAGATTGTTCCTTCTCCTTCGTATACAGATGAAGCCTTTTCAGGAGCAGGATGGCAACTTTAACCTCTGGCTGAAATCAAATCAATAAAATTCCCATTGACTTCAGGGGATGCAATCAGAGTGCTTTTGAGTACCCTATCCAGAGCGCAATGCATGATTATTTGGAAGACACTTCTGACTGTTTGCCTGTGATATGTATTTACCTTATCTAGCTGTGCTTTTATGCTATTATCTCCTACTAACCTTAGTTTGACTAGGCATCCTGAATGGCAGCAATCCTGACAGAAAAACAGTAAAAAAAAAAAAAGAGAGAGAGAGAGATGTTTTCTAAAAATATGTTTCACCCCAAAGAAACAAGAAATCCTTCCAAGGAAGAAGATGATCATACAAATTCAAGTGTCCTTGCATTAAACTGAATGAGGCACGTTTTTTAAACTTCTAGCAGTGCTATTTAACAGGTTAAGGCAGCTAGTCAAGGCAAAAGATTGTGTTCAATTGACATCGCAGAACAGATGCTTGAACAGGAAATGCTAGCTCAAGGGGCCTTCTCGCCCTTTGCTTCCCTTCCCTGGGGAGCAAAGTGTGAACTTGCCCATGTATGCACTCAGCATTTGCGCTTGCAGACGCTCCGTGAATACTTAACCTTTCCCCACCGTCCCCACAGCTTACCGTGAATGGCTGCCCTGATGGCAGCCATGTTTGAATCCTGGTGCCAACACCAGGGCATGTGTAACGCACCATCACCAGGGCAGCCACATGATGTGCCATGCCACATGGGGGCACAGCACATGGCACATCAGTGGATGTGCACAGCATGGTACGTGCCCCTCCGCATACCAGGAAATGTGGATGGGGCATCTGGAGCTTGACCAGTTCCAGCCATAGTGCAGGGTTAGTGCACATCTGGTGCACTTAATCCTGCACTACACGTAATCAATGAGCAGTGAGCTCCCAGATAGAGGGTACAATTTCTGGTAAAGAAACGGCTCCTTCATGTGCAGATGCTCCGTCTGGGAGCCAACCAAATATTGCCAGAAGAGGTGGTAACAGCAACCAACCTAGATAGCTTTAAGAAAGGGTTTGACAAATTCATAGATGACAAATGTATCAGTGGCTATTAGAATGGATGTCTAGGTACATCCTCCAGGCTGGAGAGACAGGCAGGACGCCTCTAAAGGCCATTTGCTGGGATTTGAGAGCAGGTGAAGGTTTTGCCCGTCTTCTGCTTGAGATGCCCACGAGCAATTGGCAGGCCACTGTGTTGGACAGGATGCTGAACTAGATGGTCTATGGCCTGATCCAGCAGGGCTCTTCTTATGTTCTTATGGTCTTGGCCGTCCATAGCAGCCTGAAGTCAGAGCAGATAGCAAGTTCTCTCTGTTGACTCCAAGACAAGTTTGGCTGGTATAATGTAGGTGTTCTAATGTAGGCACATGGTCCAGCCTCATCCCATTTTTATTATTTTTATTTATAGGCAGAAGAACAGCATTTCCAAAAGTCATTCGGCTCCTCTTGTGTACCCAGTAGAAATGAGTGTCACCTAGCCAGAACAAAGGAAGAAGCAATTCCCACACACCTAAGAGAGGGTTATGTCTCCAGGGACAGCATTCTTGTCCCTTCATTCCCCTTGCCAAAATGGCAGTTGGGAAGGTGCATTAATGCCTGAGCCAATGCTCAGGTACTCAAGTTCTTAGGAGAGGCAAGGGAGCATCCTTTCAGCCTGGAGTGGTTTTTCTTCCATCTCTCTCTTGGAGCCATGCAACACTCTTTCCCCTTAGATGGCTGCCTAGATGAGATACCTACATGTTGGAGGGGGGATGTATAGACACTTAGACCATGAGGTCCAAAGACAACAGAAGGTTATTGATCTCCTTGCTAGGGCTCACTAAGAAATAAAAGTCAGTAAATGGGATACAGCCACCTTGCCCTTCACCTAGGATATGCAACTTACATTTTCTAGCAGACCACAGCCATGCAAACATCAGAATGACTATGCCAAATGTTCTCCAGTTCAGCAAGTTTAAACAGAACCACTTTTCAGATTTTGAACTTTTAGTACTGGATTTTGTGTAAATGATACTCAAAACCATCTGGTCAGAAGTGGGGGAGGGGCTCCTTCTACAGCTCCTGTATCACCTGCCATTTTCTGTGATTTCCTTTCTTTCTTTTTAATTCATTTTTATAAATTTATTCAATCACAGCCATGCCATTCAATATCATAACGGTACACTCATGTCATCACACAGTATCCAAATTATATTTTAAAAGTTCCAACTTGTAAATCAAATTATAATTGTTGAATCACCATTTTTATTACATACTTTATTGCCATATATTCTTCATTTATTTTTCCTCTTTCTTTGCTTGAATTTTTTTTAAAAAGCCCACATCTTGTTAAATTTGTTGTGTTGTATCATTTTATTTTTCCTACAGATTGTGTATTCAACTATTAGGATTTTTGCTTTTTTATTTATATCAAAGTTTAAGCATTAAATTATCTCCATACTTCCTTTTTTATGATCACTAGTTGCACTGTATAACATAGAACTTTGATCAAGATCTTATTATTATTCCATTATTCAGTCTATCAAACCTTTCCAACAAATGCAGTTCTTATTTAACTTCCATGTGTATATCAAGCGCATATTTAATTTTCTGTAATTTTCTGTCTACAGAGAACCTGGATCTGATACTGATTATAATCAGATAAGTTCACAGCCCTCAGTGTTCTAGCTGTGACTTGCTGTCTTAGCTTCAGCTGTTATTGTTTGGGACACAGGTCACATCTCCGTGGAGTGTTTCTTCAGGCCTCCACACTGATGTGGCTGGAGACCTGTGCTGCTGTCTTGGAAGTTGGGAAGGGAGTATTTTTCCACTCTGATGGTACCCTTACTCCTCAATTCATCTCTTAAAGGCCATGGAAACACTGCAAGTCCAATTAAGGTGGTGACAGTAACTAACCTGGATGGCTTTAAAAAATGATTCAGTATAATTCATGGAGGACAATCGCTACTTGAATGGATTTCTGCAGTAAAAGGAATGAGGACCAGTGTTGGTTGCTGAAGTTCTTTCTTCTGAAGGTCCTTTCTGCACTTACCTTGGTTAATCTGTATTAGCTAGACCTGTATTAGATAGAGCCAGATCAATCACAGGCAGAAGCATCTTCACTGAGTGAGCTTTAGAATAGCAAATTACACTAAAAAGTGTTAGCACAGATGTAGACCACATTTATCTGGTCCACCACCAATCCAGATTAGTGAGCCCTTAGCATAGTTGTGATCCAGATCTATTTGTCTCCTGTGCAGACAGTGTGTTCTTAGCAGCTCCTTGATCCAGATTAACAAGTTGTGGAAAGGACCTAAAGCACAATCGCTTATTGCTTAGCTGCTAAACCTTTACTATCCACAGGTGATAATGAGAAGGCCTATGGGCCACAGTAACAAAACACTTGCTAAATTTCACTAACACCTCTGTCTACTCCAGTGAACATTAAGTATAATTCACAGGTCTTCCTGAGAGCAGCATCAGGGCAGACTGGCAGGCCATCATTCAGAAAAAGTAGCATTTAAGTTTTGATTTAAGACTCTAATGAATTTTGACAAAGCCATGCAAGTCCTTCACAGAGCAAAAGTCTGCCTAGAGCCAGCAATAGATTGCACTGAACAAAAGCCAAGGGGCAAGCAAGAATCTCTCTGGCACTTTGTCAAGGTATAATTCTGCAGATATGGATACTGCTTACCTCAGAAAGTTTTATTTGCGAGCAACTGTGTGTTTTTTACTGGGTTATCTTTGGCATTTGAGAGCATTGCCCACCCAAGCAGAGTGGTGTGATGGAAAGAAGAACATAAGGTGGAAGAAGAGACCATCCATGTTCACTTCAGAGAAGAAATTTTAAGGCAACATCCACGCTGTGGCATGCAGTGCAGAGACCATTCCACACAGAGCATTGGAGCAGGGTGGAGGGGGTCTTGATTGCATCCAGACTTACAATAGACTTTGCTGTCCCTCTGAAGCCACTTCCCATCGGTCAGACCTGACCATCAGAAGCCATGGAGGGAGAGCGCAGTCACTTCTGGTACACTTGAAAGAGTGATCAGAAGTTGCACTGTCCTGCCAAAGTGGCTTCCCATCAGTCAGACAGGATGTGCCATTGTCCACGGCAAGGGTGCAGCATGTACCTGAAGAAGTGAGGTAAAAAGAAGCTGATTGATCAGCATCTTTTTACTTCGCACCCTCCAGTCAGATGCTGCACCACTGCTGTGGGCAGAAGGAAGCTGGACTGCTTTAAGGTAAATCTGGATGCAGCCTGTCTTTGGAGCCGCAAGGCAGGGATGTTTCCTTCTGGGCCCAGAAGCAGCCCTGGAAGTGAGCCATGTTCTAGAGCCATGTGAAATGCCACTGAGGTCTGGAGCAGGGCTGGCCTATTCCTGCTGCCACTGTCTCACTGCATGGTGCCCTCAGAAATGGGACCCAGCCTGGGCCAGAAGAAAAAGCACTGCATTGTGGTCTCCAGCTGGAATTTGCAGTTTCCAGAAGCAGAAGCAGCCCAGGCAAGCTGTAGGAACAGATACTTCTCACCAAAGAGGATCCTTGCTCCTCCTTTGGCACGTGGTGGCAAGTGCCCAAAATATACCAAGGCTACATGTGGCAATGTCCATGGGGACTTCAGGATATTGTCTAAAAGTCTGCCAGCAGCCACAAGCAAGAGGAGTTGCCTATAAAACACTTGTGCTGTGCTCAGTGGCAGGTTCAGAAATTACTCTGGCGAAGTAATGCTTAAGACTGGAGCTTGTTAGGTAAGGCTAACTATGATGCCTAGTAATGTAAGTTAGTAAGCAAATAAAGCAATAGAGGAGGTAAAAAATGCCTCAGAGCACTGAAATGGGCTGCAGCTGGGGCAAACGTCTTCCATCCCACCACACCCCTCTGCGCCTGCAGCCTCAGGACGACTGAGGTTCATCCTAATCAAACAGTTTAGATGCAGCTTAGTATTCCTAAATCCGTAATCTTTATATCATGTGGTAACTGTTACTGTAACATTCAAAGGGCACAAGACAGGTGGTTCACAGATACTGCATGAAAAAGTAATATTGAGGAAGGAAGGAAGGAAGGAAGGAAGGAAGGAAGGAAGGAAGGAAGGAAGGAAGGAAGGAAGGAAGGAAGGAAGGAAGGAAGGAAGGAATCTCCTAGACCAGTGGTTCCCAAAGTTGTCTGGGCTACGATCCATCTAATATAAGTTTACCAACTCGGGACCCACCTCTAGGAAATTTAAGCGTTACCGATATGAATAAAGGCGGGGTCGGTTGGTGTGTCGTTCTACAGGGAGGGTCCACTCAATATTCGCTCGTGACCCACCAGTGGGTCGCGACCCATAGTTTGGGAAACCCTGTCCTAGACTAATAAAAATGTATGCTGCTAGTGATGGGGACTTGTGTTATATGATAGTTAAAAATTATAACTAACAAGACAACAGAGTTAAAAATGAAAGGACTTGAATGAAAACAATTAGTGAAGGAATGAAACAGGCATGGGAGTGATATTAATTGAACCTATTACAAAGCTCTAATGACATTTGAAAACCTAATTTTTACATTGTCATTCCATTTTGATGAAGTGTTAAATGTTGTTCTTACGAACTTGCCATATTTTGCATTGGCATATTAATTTCTTACTCCATTTCTCTCCCCTTTTCTCTCTCTCTTTGTGTGTGTGTGAAGGTGCTCCTGGTGTGGAGTCAGCTAGCAGAAGCTCCTGAGTAAACTTTTTCCTTTCCCTTGTGGGGATGGGTCACACATGCCCTTTGTTTCTGCTCTGCCCACCCATCTGCTTCCACGGAAGAGCAGCCCCTCCCCATGTGCCAGGAAAAAGGTGGGTGTGAGGAAAGTGAGGCCTTATTGAAAGAAACTCTTGCAGTGGATTGGAGAACAAATGTACTTTGTAATGCTGCAACTTTTTTTTTTTTTAGAATGGAATAAACACAATAATTGAAATGAAGAAATCCGACTTTTGATTGCTTTTTAAGTGTTTCACATGAAGTTTCATCTTGGGAAATGATCGTTATTTTTATCTTTAGCTCTGTCGTTCGTGCTTTTCCCTTTGAGAAGTTATTTCTTGAGCTCAGGAATGCCAGCTGCAAGGAGCCGCATGAAGAATGACAATGGATTGCTGAACTTACAAGGCATCAGTCATAAAGTGCACTTTTCAGGGGGACAAGGAAGCAGCTGCATTTTAGAAAAGAAGCAAAAAAACAAGTTTAGATCCAGGACTTTGATCCTAACGGATCTGCATCTGGAGTCCTGGACCATTCATTCTGTTTTGCTCTCTGGAGTTTCAAGGGACACCAAGCTTAGAATGTTGCCATACTGTTTCATGTGACAGAAGTGTGACCATGGGGCAGTGGCTAGGAGGTGAAAGTAGCTTTAAAATCAGGGCTGTGGAGTCAGAACACAAAACTTTTGATTTCAGCTTCCCAGTTTATGGTACCTCAATCTCCTCTATTTGTAGTTATTTGTAAGTACAGTAATTTATATGTATCTGAGGCCGCATCCCCATTACAAGCGTAATTCGGTTTCAATATGGTTTCAATCCTCGCAGACCCCACGTCAGTTTGGCTTAACGCACTTTCCGCGTGTTAAATCGCCCCAAAGTGTTGTAAATGTTAACCCTCATTTCAACAGGTCTCACTCCAGTTCATGTGCTTGATACGTGTTACATTTTTACTGTGGGGACCGTACCGTTTTAAGGGATGGGAATCCATGTTTAGGGTTTCCCTCCCCCAATAGCTTGCTTCCAAAGATAGTGATTTTAGTGTAAGAATCCACCCTTTACAGCAGCCGCTACACTGTAGCAATCCAACCACTTCACACCTGAGAACAATGTTGCAATTTTGCGCAATTCTAGCTCTTTGGAGTTCTGACCTTTAGAAAGGGAAAGGAAAGCAGCTGCAGGTTCTGGGAGATGTGTGAATGTTTAAAGCAAGGGGGCTTGAGTTGCTGCTGCTGCTGTGTGCCCTGGTCAATGGGGAGAGGAGGGGAAAGAATCGCTGGCTGCCCGCTGCCGTTTTTCCTCCATCCAGGCAAGCGGCAGCCACCCAGCCACCCAGCTAGGCTCCGTGAAGGGGTGCCTTATGGGTGGCCAGGAGGAAGAGGGCAGGGCAGCCCCAAAAAGTGGCTATTAGAAAGTAGCCACTTGAGTCCCCCCTTGAGTCACGTACGCCATGTACGATCCTCAGAATCCGGATCGAACGCAATTGAGTTGAAAGTAATGGGATCAGGCAAATACATGTTTGCATCCAGTTCTATTATTTCAGTTTAGGGAAACTGGATTAAGCTTATGATGGGGATGTGGCTTGAGAAATGTAACCACTACAGAGGCTCTTTAGCACTTGGTCTGCCAGTGCACATTGGGGTAGATTCTGGGAAGCACCATTTGCACTCGCAGGAGGTATTCCCACACAAGAAATGTATCCTGCTATCCCAGAAGTTACCCCAGCATCCACTAGCAGTGGTGCACAAAATTGTGCACTGCATGCATCCAAAAGCTTACCTTTCCTGGCTAGCAGAGAGAGCATTTTCACCTCTTCTGGTGCCGGGGGTCATCTGAGGTGCTACGCAAGTAGGCTGACATGTCAGGTGACCTGGGAAGCTAGCACACGTGGATGTCAGGTTTCTGTTGTCCCGGTGACTGTGATGGTGGACATGCAGTTGCGCCAGCCACTGGGATGAAGACAGCAGCACCCGGACACATGTATAGACCTCCAGTAGGTCTGCAGACACATTTGGGGGAGGGATGGTGTACACTAGTACATGCAAATGTGAATATTAGTGCACACCAGAAAAGCCCCAGGTCTACAACTGTTACTTGGCAGGACTGTTCAGTGAGGGGGTGCATGTGTTTGACTTCAAGTGGGAAAAATATAGGTCCATTATGGCTGCACTATTGTGAGATTGCCATATCTATCTGTGGCACCCCCCCTCCCATAACTCTGTTATATCCCCTGCTAAAATGTGTGATAGTCCATTGCGGGAAAAACCAGCACTGGTGGTAGATTTTCCAGCAGGGCTATTACTTACCTTGTGGAGGGAGAAACCATCATCACTCTGTCCATCACACATGTGCAGGGGATGAAATAGATGGCTGCACATGTGCAATGGTGGCAACAAAATACTCTTCTGGGTATTTCTCACCAGCCACATACCCAGATGCACATGTCACAAAGATGGTGCCAGTCTCTGCACTATCTATCTAGCAAGTAATAATACTGGAGGCACAATATTCTGGATCCTCACTTGCTAGCAGAACATATGGCCAGCATCTAGAGGCAGCCTCAGACCCTGAGGGGCATCACTTCCTTTAGATCAGTGGTTCTCAACCTGGGGGTCGGGACCCCTTTGGGGGTCGAATTACCCTTTCAGAGGGGTCGCAACGAGTCTCCCGCCGCCCTTCCCTCCCACCTCCCAGCTGTTCCGCCTCCATGATTGGGGGTCTCCACAACATGAGGAACTCCATTAAGGGGTCGCGGCATTAGGAAGGTTGAGAACCACTGCTTTAGATACTTCCACTGACAATGGCATCTTCCTAGGGGAATTTTGTAATAGGTAATGTTACAATTTCCATTTAGTCAGAGTCGGAACATTTTCACTGCATCCAATTCCAGTTATCCAGCAATTGCTTCTGACTCCGACTCCATGACTCTGACTCCAAATGCTTTCTGCTTCAATTCAAGCAGCTTCCAGAAGTATATTCCATCTCCAAATATTGTCCAGTTCTGGGCCATCCCAGTTCATAAACAGCCACAATGATGCCCCCAAACAGTATCCAAGCTCATATAAGAGAGCTAGTGTAATGGAATGGCTTGGCTGAGTGCTGGGTTGAACCAGGGAGATGCTCTCCAAATTTCTGCTTGGCTGTAGAGCTCACAAGATAGCCTGGACTGGATTATTATCAGTCAACCTAACTCTCTTGTAAGCTATATCGCCCCCCCCCGCCCCCCAAAAAAAGCAGTCCAGGAAAGGAACGTACATGGAGCAAACCTATAAGCCACTGAAGCTCCCTCTTCCACCTATGCTTTCTCATTTACCACAATTCTGCCTTCTAGTTTTGTTCTACCTACCACCCTTAGACTGTTATCTCGTTTCTAGGGATGTGCATGAATATTCTAAACATTCAAAATTCAATCAAATTTGATTGAATTTGGACATTTGAATTCGGATCAAATGTCTATACATTCAAATTTAACATTTGAATGAATTTTTGAACCTTTCAAATCATTTGTATGAATTATGTGCATAAGCTACATATCTGTATCCATACGCATTTTACAGATACGTACAGGACAAAAACGGGATGTGTACAGATGTGCACAGTTGCGTACAGGTACATGTGAATGTTGTCAACATTTGTATCTTCAAATCCAAATCAAAAATTCATACAAATAGATTCAAATGTATTTGAACTGAATTGAATGTGAATACATTTAAAATTTTAAGCATTCAAATCTTCAGGTATTTGATTCAAATTGAATCCTGAAAATTGCATTCACGCACACCTCTACTCATTTTCTTGTGTGCTTTTCTAGTGTGAATATGTGTACTGCTATAGGCTACTTCTGTTATATGGTAACTGATAAAGGAGTTTACTTGACTGCCAACATCTATTTATTTTTAAATTTATTTTAGTGTTGATATCCTCAAGGTCCCAGGGTGGATCACAAAACGAATAAAAAAACAAAACCAATCTACTAAAAAATGTAATAAGAATATAACCCCACCCCACCCCAGCAGAACAACATTCAGAAAAAGCGGAACATCAAATCTTTGTGTGAAACATAAGGCTGATTTCTGGCATACCTCCAAACCCTTGGGGCTCACCACAGAAAAGGCTCTCTGGTGTGTCCCTACCCTTCATACTTCTAAAGAAACTACAAGAAGGTCCCTCTCTTGGGATTGTAATATCCAGGCAGGTCTTAATACCCAGAAAAGCACCTACCATTTTCCTTTCATTCCAACAGGTTGTCAGTAAGGCAAGCTATGTTGTGTTCAAGAGTGGGCTTCCATGTGCAACTCTTTGGCCTCTGTGAGAACAGGCTGCTCAGTGAGCTAGACTGGCCTAGTGGTTAAGGAGGCACACTGTTATCTGGGAATACTGGGTTTGATTC
>MTQE01000401.1:26362559-26376608 GCA_014337955.1 Aspidoscelis marmoratus
TACTACTCTCTGCTTCCTGCCCTTAAGCCAGTCACAAATCCAGGACAAATATGAGAGTGATGCCCATAAAGACAATGCAGATGAAGCCACGGATGGTGAGTCCTGAAGCCAGACAACTGGGCTGTCAAGGGACACAATCCAGGTACTAGAAGTTCAGGAATGTATGTATTTTTCTGGAAGATCAGGTGGTGATACTGAAAGGATTCTGAAGGCTAACTCAAGCATCAAGGAATTGACCTCCTAGGAAATATACATTCTGGCTTCCTTCTGTTTAACCCTCTAGAGCAGTGGTTCTCAACCTGGGGGTCGGGACCCCTTTGGGGGTTGAATTACCCTTTCAGGGGGGTCGCAACAAGTCTCCCTCCGCCCTTCCCTCCCACCTCCCAGCTACTCCGCCCCTGTGGTTGGGGGTCTCCACAACATGAGGAACTCCATTAAGGGGTCGCGGCATTAGGAAGGTTGAGAACCACTGCTCTAGAGTTTGTTAAATTCCAAGTTCCATCAGGTTCAGATAGCAAATTCAATGGTCAGGGATGGTGGACGGTCCTTCTAGAGAGCATCACTTCAGCCATATCCCAAGAGTACCTCTTTATCCCCTTGTACAAAATTCTGTGTTTCTTGTTGAGGGACAGTGGGATCACACAAAGTGCAAGTGAATGCAGTATGCTATAGGCAGATTCCAGCACCTTGGAAAGCTCAAAATGTTTTTTCTGTAATAGGAATGTCAGAGATTTGCTTTAGCAGACTGCAAGAAATTCTGCTGGCCCAGATGCTCCTTCTCCTCACTCACCATCATCATCTGTTTGCTTGCCATCTACCTCTGGCAAGAAAAGGAAGCAGGGAAAGCCAAAGCTGTGGATTCCTTCCACACCTCTTCATGTTTTTATCCAAAGGCATACTTCTAGCATATTTATACCACCCTATACTTGAAGGTCTCAGAGTTGGTTACAACAGTAAAAACAACTTTTAAAGTGAACTCACTAAAAGCAATAGTGAACTTAACTAAAACCCAGGGTAAATAGGTGCATCTTCACCAAACTTCTAAATGTATATAGTGAAAGTGCCTGGCACACTTCTTAGGGGAGGCTATTCCATATGTTTGAAGGCATGCATTTAGCAAAACTCAGCTGACCTTTAAACAATCTATAACCTAGGCCTTTTGAGGAGTGGCTCCTGTACAGCACAGAAGAAGCTGCTCAGTTAAGTGGTGCCATTTTCCATGTGTGATGCCTTCTGCCATACCTTCCCAGACCAACACTCTTAAGACTTAGTTGCTAGCAGAAATGAGGTCCTTAATGAATGCACATGTCATTCCACACTGAATCCTTGACTTATACCCTCACAAAGATCAAAATGAAGCAGCCCCTGGTTCCAACCACTAAAAAACTTTGAAACATGCTGCACCACCAGCACCCTGGACAGAGCATCTCTATACTGCCCCCACTCCCAGCCTGTTCCATTTGGTGCTCTCTTTTCGCTCCTCTGACTCCTCCATCCCTTCTGCTCTTCTCTGAACCCCTTTGAAAGAATTACAGCGGTTGATTGGCCACTTACAATGTCCAGCCACCCAGTATAACTCAAGTAATAATGCCTTCCCTAACCCAAATGTGCATTTCTGACATCCCACCACCCCACTGCACCCCAAGAAACCAGAAACAATATACTCACACTTTCTTTCTTTCTTTCTTTCTTTCTTTCTTTCTTTCTTTCTTTCTTTCTTTCTTTCTTTCTCACCTTCCCTTCACCACCTCCCCTATACGTTTTTCTTGGGCTGACAATGGTGATTGATTGTCTGCCTGTCATGTCCCATCCCACCTGAGCATCTTAAGTAACAGTGCCCTCCCTTTTCCAAATGTGAGGTTTTGTCTTTTCCTTAAGGCCTTCTCCAGCTACTGCACCATCCACACTTGGAAAAAAGTAATCTACCCTCAGAAAGAGGCACCCAGAAAGACAAAACACACACTACCTCCATTGCACCTCATGGTGCAAATGAATATATTCCTTCCAGGGCTCATCAACCCTACCTTTCAGGATCCAAAGGATGGCTGAAGAAACGATGCCAGCATATGGTGGAAATAACTTCTGCACCTTTCCCCATGCATAGATGTAGCCCTTGTCAGCTCTGTGAATTTTATCAAGACCATTAAGAGCCTATTCACACTTACCTTCTAGTGAGTTCTGGTCTGCTTGCTAGTGAGGTGTGCCTGCACCGAGGAGACACAGCAACACACCAGAAGTTGCCTCCGGCTCCTCCAGAGCCATCCAGCATTGGACTGCTAAAAATCAGGAGTGGCTAGTTCACTCCTGGATGCCACATCCACACCCATTCCTGGGTAAGGTGGGGCAGGTGGGTGTGGCGGAGCGACTGCAGCCACATCATCATCACAACATATGAGCATGCACCAGATTTTGCCTCAGACATTGCCATGGTCAACCCTAACCTGGCCATTTGCAGTTATACCATACTAGGGTGGTAAGGGCAAGTCCATCCTAAGTGTTCATCTCCACTAATCTTTCAAGAATCTTTTTAAGTGCTAAGTTACTGGGAGTCCTTCTCACACAAGCATTCATAATGGAAAATTAACAACAACAACAACAACAACAACAATTATCCAAGTCAGTCATCTGTTAGGAAAATTTGGATGCAGCAGACAAATCCATTGTGAACACACCATTAAGGAAACAGCATGGTACAGTTGTTAGCGAGACAGGGAAAGATCTCAGAACTCAGGGCTGAAATCCCCACAGCCAGGAAGCTCATTGGGAAGAACTCTTCTTTTGAGATGTGAGATTCATGGGCAAAAGGCAACACATTAATGGAGGGGGGAAGGAAACAACAGCAGTGCTATGCCTTTGCTGTGATGTCAGATCGCCAGCTAGATGTTTCTCTGTCTGGTCCATTAGAACAGGTGGCAGGGTGCCATGGTGGGGATTGAAAACACTGTTCTTGCCCTTCCGAACCCTTAATACCTGATCTTGGTCCAGTTGCTGCTCCCATGCCAGTGATGGTCTGTGACCTGATCCACAGGCTGACCTTAGTAAAATGACAACCAGAGCCCAAAGAGGGATGCTCCCAGTCAGGTTTATGCACAGGAAGACGGCATCGTAAAAGAGCTCGATAAAACTGCTAATTGGCTGCTCTCTGCTAATGATCCCAATGTGCGCCCTTCCTGAAAACGAGCAAAGGTCACTGGCTGAGATGACCATATAAGTCAAGGAATGGGCTGAAGCTGCCTTGCTTGAGTAACTTTAAGATTCTGGAAGTAAGGGGGAATCTTCTGATCTTCTCATAACAGCAGCTGCTACAAAGCAAGCAACCTACTTAAGAAGGATCTAGAAAATAGTCATGGCAGGTATGAGATAAAGACCCAGAATCCCAGCTGATGGGATGCTGGAAGTATCAGATTTCTTGGTCCCATTTCTTGGAGTGGGGGAAAGAATGTTTGCCTGCTTTTCTTGTTTTCCCTGCTGCTTACTAGTGGCCTCCACCTCTTGTCTGGTTCCAGGGGGCTCAACAGTTTCCTTGCCTGTGAATGAGAACTAACAAAAGTATTTTGTTGCAGCCATCCCTCTAGAAGAGATGAAACACTGCACCAGCCCATCTCTCCATTTTGTAGCAGATAGCACATTCTCAGCATGGTTATTGCAAGGACTGGTCTCATTCATACTTGCAGCACACAACAGCAAAATGAAAACTTCATAGATCCAATGATTTCTCTTTTAGGAATGCTGTATTTGTTTGGTCTGCATAGAACAAAACATTATTTCACACTGTTCTTATTGCACTGTACTTAGTACACAGCAGAGAAGCACTTGGGAGCACCACCAAAGCGCAGAATAACGAACACTCTGTGTTAACCAAAAGGAAAAGAAAGTCCACTCTGGGATCTCAAATGCTTCATCCACTGAAAGATGCCATCATTTTTCATGGGCAGCTGGTCTGTGTCTTTAAGACAGGAGTGGCTTGACCACAAAGCCACATAATTCTGCCAAGTGATGTTTGTGGTCCCACAGAGCCCTCCAGAAATTGCTTACTGGTTTTTTTTTTTAAATAAATATTATTGATGGTATACGGTTATTAATTGCTGTCTGGGGATTTGCAGAGCTCAACAATAAAGGAAGAGGGGAAAGTTTGCACTTAACTGCATGGAATAATATAACAGTTAAGTTTGAGCTACTTAGCTGTGTTTTTGCTACGAGTACTGCTGCAGTCCTGAACTGGACCACCAGCGCTTGCCGTGTGGATGGCCCTTCCCAGACCATCCAAGTTGCCACAGCAATGACCATGGCAACTTCCACTGCATGCCCAGCCTTTGGCATGGTGATCATGATGTGGTGCATAATTGCACAGCCACTTCCACCCCGTCCTGCCTTCTTGCAGGTTCACACCCAGAAGCAGGGCAAATACTGCCAACCGGAAGCAACACCCAGAGGATCAGAGAAGCTCCAGGACGTTCCCAGACATTCTGGGATGGTGGCAGCAGTGGAGCATGTGGATGTACTGTTCCAGGAGCAGCTAGGGCCGCTCCTTCAAGGTAATTACAAATAGGCCCTGGGTTGGGGGTTTACCAGACTCAGTAAAAGCAGCAGCAGCAGCATGTCACCAAACCATCGGATCTGAAAGATAGGCTTGATGAGAAGAAGTAAAGTTGGCTTTTCTACCCTGCTTTGAGTCCCCTTAAATGAGCTGTAACTAGCCCAGGGTCACCCTTGGAGGAGGGCAGAATCAAACCCAGTTTTCCCAGATAAGAGTCCAGCTCCTTAACCACTAGACCAAATCAGCTAATAAGTAATACTCCCATTTTTCCTGTAATTATGATCTGTATATTCAACATATCATTATTTATTTCTCTATTTTCTTCCAACATTCTTTTTCTGAATGAATGTTCAATCAACAGTGCATTTTAATAAGGCCTCTAAAGTCTCTAAACTGTCCAAGAGCAGGGAGGCCTTGAATTTCTAACTCACCCCTAGTAATCTGCACACAAATTAAGAGTTTGTCCTTAACATCTGCATCAGAAAAGGCTGTGAATGCCCTGAACTGGTTCCTGGATGGAGTTATGGGTTAGATGAATGCTAATAAACGGAGACTGAATCCTGATAATATGGAAGACAGAAGACTTCAGTTGTTTGGTATGGGTTGCATTTCCTCAGAAGGAAAAATGTGTAGTCTGGGAGTAGTCAGGAAGAACAAGAACAAGAGTGTCTATTGCCAGCTTCGGCTCCTATACCAACTACACTCCCATCTGGGGAGAGAGAGAGACCAATCATGTTTCCCTTGTCCTGGTAACTTCCCATTTGGATTACTCTAATGCACTCTATATGGGTCTACCCTTGTACCTGGCCCAGAAGCTGCAGGTAGTGCAGAATGCAGCAGCCTGCTTGCACACAATTTAACACCTGTGCTTAAGCAGTTGCACTGGCTTAACCATCATTCAAACTGTTGTGCACGAATGTTGTTGTTTTTTTGCATTTGATTCACATTGAACCAAATGTACGACAATTCATATTCGTTTGAATAGATCTCAGAATATGGTAGGATTCTATTCGATACAAATATATTTGTACGAATTTGTACATATATCTGATAACGAACACATACATATCTGGTACATATCCTGTAAAATATCCACTCTGAAAGCATCAAATCTGCCCTGAATCGACTCTCAAACCATGTCAAATGCACTCTAGGTCAATTGCAGATGTGACTGGTGCAGTCGCTTTCCCACCTCCCTGCTTCATGAATGTACCAAAATATTTGTATGAATATGAATGTCAACGTGGAAATGTCGTAACATTCGATTAATATACGAATGTCCAAACTTATACGAATATCGAATGCTTCAAATATTCATGCACATCCCTAGTCATTCACCATGGTCCATGAAACCATCAGTTACATTCCACCCTTCCAGCAGTCATATCCTCTGAAGATGGGTATCACAGCCAAATGCTTAGGTTCAAAGCAGAACTATGGAACACAGCATCACAACCCAACACATTCAAGATTCTATGCTTGGTATATGAGACCATAAACAACATTGGACAGGTGCTTGTTTGGGTGGCTGTGACAACTCATAGCTTTGAGGGTGTGTAATGCCAGGTGCTGGCTGGGTGGTCACTGGCTTTGGGAACATGACCTTTTCCTCAGTATACAGTGCAAGAGTTGCCCAGGGCTAGCACATGTTTTCATAGCCAGCTATCACCTGGGCTGCATCTGTGATCATATGCACTTAAAGGTATTAGCCACCACTCAATGGTATAGACCATTGGGATTGCTGAGATCCTACAGGGAGGTTCTTCTGTAGGTGTCACTTATTGTCGTGGTGATTCGCAACAGGACCTTCACTGTGGTGGGACCCTCAGATATATGTGGGCTACCTATCATTGTATTTTTTAGTGACTGCTGAAAACCCATCCGTTTGCCCAGGCATTCCCAGGCTGAATGGATGTTGGGGTTTTATACATACATATAAAGGAACATTAGGGAACATAAGAAGAGCCGTGCTGGATCAGGTCACAACCCATCTAGTTGAGTATCCTGTCTTACACAGTGGCTCACCAATTGCTTCTGGGCATCTCAAAACCTTCATTTGGTCTCAAATCCTTGCAAGTGGTCTTTAGAGGCATCCTGCCTGTCTCTCCAACCTGGAGGCTGGACCTAGGTACCCATTCATTCTAGTAGCTACACCTGTCTTCCATGAGCAGTTCTAACTCTTCATCAGCTTCATAGAGTGCCCCCTGGTTTTAGTGTTGTGTGACAGAGAAAAGAATTTTTCTCTTTCCACCTTTCCCACACCATGCATAATTTTATATATTTCAATCAGATCTCCTTTGTCTTTCAAAGCTGCAGAAGGCTAAAAATTACAGCCAAGGTGTTCCAGTCCCTTGATCATTCTGGTTGCCCTTTCCCAGTTCCACAATATCCTTTCTGAGGTGTGGTGGCCAGAATTCTACACAGTACTTCAAATGTGGCCCACTCGGTTTTTAGTACTATTTTTTTTTATGTATAGCAGTTTTAGTTGCTTTTAACTTTGAATTTTTGTAAATTGCCTTGAAATTTTCAATATGATAAAGCAGCATATAAAAATGTTTCAAATAAATAAATAGAAGTCAGCACTAGGCCTTATCTGGTCCTGGGATGCAGTCATAATGCAAAGTGTTTCCTGATGGTTTCAGGTTGCCCATTGGGAATATGCCAATCTAGCTTTTATCTGGCAACCTACAGTGCTGACCCTCAGTTCTTTCTATAATATGCCATTTAGTCTCTTGGTTGCCACATTACACTCTCCAAGCAGCATTAGATCCATTATCTGCAGTTGAGCAGCGCTGCTGACAGATGGTGGAACAAGTGCCATCTAACCAAATGTCCTTATTAGCTGTCTGTCTCAGTTCTGTGATGTTACTAATTGTAGACACCATTAGAGAATGGTCCCTGCATGGATTTTTGCTTTGAACTGCCTGTTTTTGCATACCCAATCTTCTGGGATTCATGTTGACAATCCTGGAATAATCATGACGATATTGAGCCATGCGGCTTGGAAGTTGCTGTGAAATCTTTGAATGTTTTCTGCATGGGCAGCTTCATATGACCATGTTCTTGGGCAGTGGTACAATATTCCTACAATGGCTTTTTATTTTATTTTATTTTATTTATGGGAAGCTAGCTACAAGGGTATTTTGTTGCTCTGGGTGGCTTTTAGCAATATGTGCAAATGTTTGCTTTCTTAAGGAAAGCAAAGACGTCTTTACTTAACTGTGCCCAACAGTTGGTGACATCTGTCCCAACTATAATTATTAAATTATTAAATAAAAGGTCAGCTTTGCTGGTCCTGTGGGTTAATGCAGAGACAGCTCCACAAAGGAAATTAAACTGCGCAAAATTGATGACAAATGTATTTTCTGCACTACAGAAGCCTTCAAAAGCGAGACAGCCCATTTATGAAGAAAATTAGTATCCCTTGTGGGGGGAGGGGACTAATGTTCTCAGCCTGTCATTTTAGGTTTATCGTGTTGTCAGTTCTTTTTTCAACATATCAGGCTATGGTATTTGACACTAAGCCTACTTTCAGCACTGCTGATATTTAGACAATGTTGAGAAAGTTCTGGAACATGCTTCAACGGGGGTGGTTAACCCTCCAGGACAAAAGAGTGTTTCTTTCCATCTCATCTCCACAAGTTGCCACTGAGCACATTTTACTCTTTCTGTCCAGTGGTCCATTGGTCTCTGCAAAATATTAGCATCAAAAATAGTGGAGTTGTTGTATAAGGTCCCAGGGGGCATGATGAAGATATAGAGTTCAGATGCTGTATTTCATACCCACAAAAATTGGCCTTTTCATATTTGGCCTTATTCTGGAATATATCCTGGAATGGGAGGCTGCTATCTGTATCCTAACTTAGGCTATGGAAGGGCCCAGTCAAGACCTGTCATAGTCCTCATTAGCATGTGAACAACAGGCCCAGTCACTGTCTTGCCCTTCCTCACCTCCTCACATGAGTATTCATTCATCAGCACTTGCCTGCTATAAAGGAGGCAGGTTAGTTGAAGGTACTGGGGGATGTACAGAGAATGTATTTCTGGGATACATGGAATAATGATACTGTACATCATACAGCATTTGGATGCAGAATACATTTGCCCCAGTAGAATGTAGGTTTTCATGGCCCCACTGTTCAAGAACTAGGCTGTTGGCTGGCAATCCCTGAATGGATCAAAAACATCTCTAAATGCCTGTCAATATCAAAAGTGAACACTGGAGGGATAAGTGCATTATATTGTGTGCTAGTGGTGGCCAGGGTGGGTAAGCATAGCCAGGAGCCCATGTGGACTTCACTCTACAGTAGATTTGCAGATGTGAATTGGTCGTAACAGAACAAAGGTTCAGTTTGATTTAGAACTAAATCTCTAGTGGTTCATTTAAGCAGTTTGATTTCAGAACTGAGCTGAAGAGTTGGTTCTAAGTTGATCCAACAATGGCTAGATTTGATTTAGCTTTCCTGATTCTGTCTGCAGTCTCATCATGTTGTGCTCACATACACACCCCTTACCTTTCTGTGCCCCATCTTTCTGGCGGGCTGAGGTGAATTATTGCTGGCATCCACATGGTCCTTCAGGCAAGCCAGTTAGCCGACTTCAGTGGCCTAAGGGGCCTTCAAGAACGGGAATCATGTTGTCCACACTAGGCCAAATGTGGCTTGACTGTGATTTGTCCAGTTTGTCCTTATTAGTATAATCTCTGCTGAATTCTACAGCTGTACTTCCTGTACAAATGCATGCTCTTACAATATAATCATGTTTGGACACGCACTTCAATGGCCCAGCACTACCTGTGTAAAGTATAAACACAACATGACTGTTGTATTTGCTCAGAAGAAAGGAAACTGACACCAGTAGCAATGGAATTACCCTGGGACACTCATATTTATGAAAAATGAAAAATGCAGCACAGGGAAGGGGTGACCTATTGTGACACTCATGCAGAGATAACCTCCAATTCTCATTCTTGGCACACATGACACCCACAGTGCTTAGTGACACAAGTTAATTGCACAACGATCAGGAGATAAAGCGGTAATTGAAATGTAAGGTACCGTGCAATGTGCACTTTATTCCCCTTCCCTCCAAATGGAGTTTGATCACTGATTTGCACCAAAGCTCTCTCTCTCTCTCTCTCTCTCTCTCTGCCTCTGCTGCCTGCCTGAGCATCTTGGGCCGCCGATGCAACAGCACTGGAATAGAACCCTGCTGAGAGCACTGAAGCACTTCAGTGCACACAGAACCACAGGAGGCCCTTAACAGTGTCTCTTCAGTAGGAAGTTGTAGAGAGGATGAAAGTGGAAATGCACAAGGCACAGCAAGAACATTATTACCATGACTGTTGTTCTAGTGCAAGCGCCTGAACCTTTTCATGTACCTATATCAGACAAGGAAGGGTGGACTCCAAATGCAGCTCCCCATACACATTCTAAATGACAAAGGGCTTCACTGCCTGAAGTACCAGATTGTATAGCTTTTAGAAAAGGGTGGGACCAGTGCAAAAAAGGGAATCTGTTTTTGTACTAAGCCTGGGAAGGAAGAGACCCAGATAAATGGTGATTTGTTAGAGGAGTACAACTTGGAAATATTCCCACAGACTATATGTGTGCAGAATTCCCCAGTCCATGCAATTCTGTTCTTATTTAAGTATAATAAATCTATCTAAAGGAGTTTCTTTCCAATTAGAATCTGAAAATAATACATAGAGTGTGACACAGGGTATATTGCATTTCATAGTGTCCAAAAGTTCTATCCATTTGCATGAATAATTGTAACATTAGAAGAAAATGAGTGCAATAAGGAAGGAAGGAAGGAAGGAAGGAAGGAAGGAAGGAAGGAAGGAAGGAAGGAAGGAAGGAAGGAAGGAAGGAAGGAAGGAAGGAAGGAAGGAAGGAAGGAAGGAAGGAAGGAAGGAAGGAAGGAAGGAAGGAAGGAAGGAAGGAAGGAAGGAAGGAAGGAAGGAAGGAAGGGAGAATAATCTTAAAGAAGGAGGCAATGACAAGCTTTGACATGGTTATGAAGTGCAAGAGCATTTCTTTGCCAAAAAAGATTGAAATAATTAAAGACGTGTCCTTTCCTGTTGTAATACATGGCACAAATTCTGGCTCCTATGAATGATCTTTCTGCACTTACTTATTAATCTGTATCTAGGAGCTGCTAAGAACATGTCATTTGTATGGGAGTAGAGTAGGTTAAAACTATGCTATGGGCTCACTAATTTGGATTAGTATTAGACCAGATAAATGTGTAGCACCATCTAATCCAGATCAACAAGGAAGGGACTTTCACACATAGAATGTATCTAGGAAGAACTAAGCATGATGTTGAGTGACATGCACAGTTACAACACATGTGGATTGATGGCAATGGTGTGTTTGCAGTGCTTGTGGAGGCACTTGCATATGTAGTGAATGTGTATTCACATTGCTTTTGAAGGCATCTCTCTCCCCACTACCCAGATGTAACCTTCACTTGACAGGGATGTGGCCAATTGCACCATAAGAACATAAGAGGAACCCTGCTGGATCAGGCCACAGCCCATCTAGTCCAGCATCCTGTCTTGCACAGTGGCCCAACAATTGCCCGTGGGCATCTCAAGCAGAGACAAGAGCAAACCTTCTCCTGCTCTCAAACCCCAGCAAATGGCCTTAGAAGCATTTTGCTTGTCCCCCCAGCAAAAGTGAAAGATGTGCTGAGGGATCCATTTTAGTAGCCACTGACACATGTTGGAGGTGCTGTGGGCCAATGGCATCACAGGGTAGACACTTTGTATGGTGGTAGGGCTTAGACATCTGCATTGCATCACTCTTTAGCACACATTTGCCATTCTGAGGGCCACTCAATGCAGATGGCTCTACCTGTGGTGAATTCAGAGCTCGCTAATCCAGATTCACTAATCCAAATAAATCAAGGTAAATGTCGAAAGGGCCTCCAGTCTATGTATAGATACAGCAATACATCAGCATCACCTCCTGCATCTATTCCAAATGAATGTGCATACATGGAAACGTCACCATGTCATGGTGTGCATGAAAGCAGTTTCATCGTCAGAAGCTAAAAAGCAAGCCTGGGGATGATGGAGTGATGGCAAGAGACTGCCACAAATGCTCCCGGAAGGTGGCAGCTGCAGGCAAACAGCAGTGCTGCCAACTCCATCGGCCCTGACAACTAGCAAGAGTGCAATAGATTAGGTATGTGCAAGAAGAGTCAAAGATATTCAAAATGCGATCAAATCCGTCTGAATTTCAACATTCAAATTCGAATTGAATGTCCATGAATTCAAATTTAAACATTCAAACAGATTTTGAATTTTCGGATCTATTTGTTCAAATTATTTGAACATTCGTATGAGTATGGGTTTGTACACGATGCGTACTTGCACATAGGCATCTTTGCCGCATCTGTACACACTTGTACGGATCCGTATGGGACAAAATGGGTTGCATAAGGGATAAATACAGGATGCATATGGATGTGTACAGTATGGATGTGTGTGAGACGCGTAATGATGTGTACGGGCACATACAAATGTTGTTGACATTCATAAGTGCAAATGCGAATAGATTCAAATATGCTTAATTTGAATCAAATTTGGATAAATTCAAATTTTAAAGATTTGAATTGAATCACATTTTTGGATATTTGATTCGAATTGAATTGAATCCCAAAAATTGCATTTGTGCACATCCCTACAATAGGTATAAGCAGAAACAGGGAACATGGTTATTCTTCCATGCGGGGTGACCATGTAGTCACCTCCTGCAAGTGCAGATGTAGCATGAGAAAACAAATTTTGAAGTCTTTGGGTTATGGATTTGGAGATGATTACCATGATTATCATGGATTGCAAGAACAAATTAATGTCCCTTTCTGTAGTGGGCCTTTTCCAGATAATATCCTGAAATAGGGACCTGGCTTGCGCAAGTTGGAGCAGACTATGTTGGTTCTGCCCTGAGTTGCCATTGTCTACATTAGCAGGCGGATGGCAGATCCCTGTTCCAGGATATAATCTGGAAGAGTGCAGAAAGGGACAATCAGTCCTGGGTCAAACCAAACATGACTTCTCACATGTAATAATGGCCATCAAGCAAAAAACTCACAAAAAGGCATTATTCAGGGCAAAGTTGAGGAAGCAGAAATTGAGGGGAAGACAGCGGACAAAATGGATACACAGGAGCAAAGATGCTGCTGGAATTTTCTTGTAAGAGCTGCAAAAGATTACTAAAGAAAGATCAAAATGGTGATCATTTGTTCCTGCAGTCTCTAGGAGCCAAACACAACCTGATGGCACCTAAGAACAAGAAGAATAGCAAATAAAATGAAAAAAAGAAAAAAGAAAAAATGAATGGGTGTAAATGTACCCATTACGGCCATAACAGATTATTTCTTAAATGCTGCCACTGTGAAGCACCATAATGTTTTGGATTTGAATATAATTTTGTGAAATTCGGATAATTACTATGTGAATGACTATGGCAGAAATAAAATGGAGGTTTTAAAGTTTGTGTCTAGAATGCTGAGAGGGTGCTAAACACATGAAAACTGTAGATGATGCTAGTCTTAAGTTACAGGTCTTTCATTTTTGGCAATTTTGTTAATGAAGAGAACATCTGAGCTAATTTAACTTGGAGCTAATGAATATCTTTTGCTGAATAATATATGTATGTGAATTTATAATTGCTTGGAAATGAAGCATCTGTGCAAAACTGTTGCTGTCTTTTGTGGTTATTTCATGTTCCCATTGTATTATGACACTGGAGACCTTGAAACATTATTGAATTTCTTACAGCGGCTGGGAATAAATCCCACAGATAGATAGAAGATTGTACTTGAACCTTTTCTTATTATGTGCATAGAGCTTTTCCAACTTGACTGTAACTTGATTCTCAGCATTCAAACAGCCTTCCTGGGTCAACTAAATGGTTCTTTCAGTGCAATATGCTGTCTTAGGGCATGATCCAGTTAGGAGGGAGAGGTTTGACTAGTGTGGTTTTCTTTTAACAACTCCTGCAGCAAATCTCTGAACTGAAATGAAAGAAAAACATCTTGGGGTTTCTCATCAGCTCCCAGCACCCTCCAAATGTTTTGAACTGCAGATCCCGTAAGTACATCTATAGGGTATCCAGTTGGCAACAATTGTTCCAATGTAAAATGCAATCATCCAGGTCATTTCCCTTATATGCAGTTACTGAAGTATATTCACTCTCTTTTGATTTGTTAAAACAACAAAACAAAGGCCACATTCCCATTACAAGCTTAATATGGTTTCCCTAAACCGAAATGATAAAACCGGATGCAAATGCGAATTTGCCTGATCCCATTACTTTCAACCTAATTGTGTTTGATCCAGATTCTGAGGATCGTACGTGGCATACGTGACTCAAGGGGGGATTCCAGTGGCTACTTTTTAAAAGCCGCTTTTCAGGGCTGCTCTGCCCTCTTCCTCCTGGCATGAACGCACCACCCATAATGGACCCCTTCAGGGAGCCTAGCTGGGTGGCTGGGTGGCT
>MTQE01000401.1:26376806-26388100 GCA_014337955.1 Aspidoscelis marmoratus
CTCCCCATTGCCCAGGGCACACAGCAGCAGCAGCAACTCAAGCCACCTTCGCCCGCTCACCGCCTCAGCCTTAAAAACATTCACACATCTCCCAGAACCTGCAGCTGCTTTCCTTTCTTTTCCCTTTCTAAAGGTCAGAACTTTCAGAATTGTGCAAAATTGCAACATTGCTATCAGGTGCGAAGTGGGTGAATTGCTACAGTGTAGCGGCTGCTGTAAGGGGTGGATTTTTACAGTAAAATACCTATCTTTGGAAGCAAGCTATTGGGGGAGGGAAATCCTAAACATGCATTCTCATCCCACTAAAACGGTACAGTTCCCACAGTAAGAAACATTTCAAATGCATGAACCAGAGCGAGACCTGTTGAAATGAGTGTTAACATTTACAACACTTTGGGGTGATTTAACACGTGGAAAGCGTGTTAAGCCAACCTGACCTGGGGACTGTGAGGATCGAAACCGTTTCGAAACCATTTTAAGCTTGTAATGGGAATTCACCCAAAAACTTTCTCTTCACTCCATTTTGGCTACGGCAGAAAAGTCACCATTTTGCTACAGCAAAAATCCTATTCTGTTATGGCCTGGCTATTTGTAGCCCAAGGCCCCTGCCACCTTAGGCTTGCCATTTTTTCCCCTTCTGCTTTCCCATAAACAGTAGCTGGTTAAGTTTTATCAGCCAGTTTATTCCATTGTGAGGACATAATTGGGGATTGGCTATAGCCCAGTGGCAGCACTGAGAAAGTTGCAGGTTCAGCCCCCAGAAGAAGGCAACAGCAAACCACTTATGTATTGTTGCTAAGAAAACAGCAACTGAGTCCAAGAGTCTTTAGTTTTATGGGACAAGATCCACAGGCTGCATTTCTACATGGAGTGCCACAGTTAACATCAGAGAAGGAGCACTTCGGAAGGTGGCAGTCTTATTCAGTGGTAAATATGCTTTCACTGAGTTATTTCTCCTTCTCCCCCTGCTCATCATTTCTCATTTTCTTGTACTCTTTCTTCTTCTTTCTCATCAAAGCCTTGTGTCTTTATTAGCACTTCCATGCTGGGATAAGTTCCACAAGTTGTATTCCAGAAGCCACTATTAGGTGAAAGTTGCAGTGATTAAAATGCTGGGGGAGGGGGGGGTAAAAAAGCGAGTAAGCAGTTATTTTGCCTTCTATACTTAATTCTCCTTCATTGTCACTTTTACTGTTCCCTAGAATTACGCTATGCCTCCTAAAAATTACATATTAGTGGAAAGTGAAAATCTGCTTTACTGGAACATTTAGAACAGGGTTTTGTTTTTTGTCTTTTGTGACAACATAACTGAGCTGAGTTTAAATAGAATAAAATAATATTTCTAAGGCCCTTTCTGCACTGGGTGTTTTTCTAGATTACATCCCAGAATAGGAAATCTACAGCAGCCCCCACTTAGGGCCTACCATAGTCTGCACTAGCATGTGAATATCAGGTCCCTATTCTGAGATATAATCCAGAATAAGGCCCATTGCACAAAGTGCCTAGGTATATATGCCTTTTGGTTTCCGTACTGATTCAGCAAATGCAAATTATGTCACTTTTACCATACCACCACCATTTCAAAACTGAAGTCTGATAACAATATAAAATCTCTCTGCTGGATTCAGGTGTAGAAAATAATGCACTTTGCTTGCCCTTGCTCTAGGAACATACTCTTGCAAAGGTCAGCTAAATATCTCTGCCAGCGGGGCTTATCCAAGGTATATGACATAGCAAATGCTATCTTATATCTCCCATTATCCGGAGCTACAGTATGCCATATTCCATATACTTCATTATAAAGACATAGGGCTGCCATCTTTTCCAGGCAGGGGCTGTAATATCTCAAAGATGTATGAGATAAAGTACTTGTTCTCAGCTGAAGAATAGGAAATGCAACCCGGGTGCAGGTTGGTTTAATATATATATTTCAAGCATTTAAAGTAATTTTTTTGGTCTCAAAAAGTTCTAGGAAGTTTCCAACAAAGAAAAAAAAATTCCAGTAGCAAACATGAACTGCAGATCACAAACTAAAGCTGCCTCCAGACAGTGGCTGGATATCGCACCCAGTGGCAACGATGTGGGAAATTCCACACAGGCAATGACTGCTTCCTAGCTAGATAGCACCATGGCTGATGGTATGTGTGTGCATTTTAACAGATGCTTGCATCTAGGCATTAAGGTGCCTGGAATACCCAGATGTGCTTTTCATCACTTCTGCACATGCGTGGATGCTTGTTTCAGCCTCTGTGCATGCGTGCTGGACAAAGCAATCATGGTGACTACATCCAGAAGGTAAGTAAGCGTGCTATTGCTGGAAAATCCATCACCAGCACTGGGTTTTCCAGCAGTAGTTTTTAGCATATTTTTGGGAGGGGGAAGCAGAAGTACTGGTTGGGGGAGGTTAGCTCAGATATGTAAGGCAACCCCATCATAGTGGTGCTATAATGTCACTGAACTTCCGCCATCTAGACAGGGCCTGAGAATCTTTTTAAAATGTCATATAAATGGGGGAAGCAAAGAGAGATGGAAATCGAGAAGATTTGCACACCACTTGGAAAGGTTTTATTCAGCACTTGGGAAAGCTCCTTGTGTTTGCATCACACCACACCCAAATGCCAGTCCATAGGCACCCATCCAGATAACATGTGTCACAGACTGCAGTACAGAACATACAGATAAGTGTCAAGAACCACCACCCTGTCCAAACAAGGGTTCTTCACAGCCTGAAATGCTGAACACACTGATGCCACATGGAAAGTCATCCTGTCTACTCAGGCAAGGGTTCTGTACATATAGCAGTATCGAACACACTGATGCTACATGCTCTCAGGCCCTCTCTGCACTTACCTGTAATCTGGTCCACAGACACAGAAAAGGGGTGTTACCTATTCTGCAATGCTGAATACACAGATGCCAGCTTTCCCTACCAAAAAAAAAAAAATTATGAGCACAAAATGGCACATTTATGTACACACAAAAAAGCTGTCTGCACACACTCCTATGCATATAAGCACTCTTTATTCACACAAGAATCCAGACAATCAGTCTTCAGCCATAGCACGGATACATGGCATACGCAAGCATACAAGCAAAAACACACAAAGGCACTCATTAAAACATCCACAAAACACATCCACCAGTGGTCCTCTGCATTCTACATACCCCATACCCTAAAGTACTCAAAGGGCTCAAAAGTCAGTCAACCCCCCCCCAAAAAAAACTCTGTTAGGAATAATGTCTTGGGTAACTTTAACCCTAATTAAAGCCCAATTCAACAATCCTAGAAAGAAAGTGAAATATTTTAACACAGATTTTAAATTTGCAAAGTTATCCATGTATCTAAACCAATGCCATACAAAAACATGTCCAGAACAAGCATTTTTCCAAAACAAATCCAAACCTTTATTAAAGCACAATAAAAAAAATCCAGAAAAAAAGATGTAAAAAGCAAATGTAAAAAAAATGACAGGTAAGCCGCTGACTGTCAAATGCAGAACCCTTCACCAGAAAAGCCCTTAATATATCCTTAAAGACTCCCATTTCCTAATTATTCAATGTGCATGCACCACCCTCTGAAACTCAGTGAAGTGAACTCTTCATAACAAAACTCAACAGAAGGGGGTCATTTAAGGCGAATTTTGACTGTTTGAGATCATTTAGGGTGAACTCTAGGGTGCTTCCGCACTGGCTGCCAAGAAACGGATTAAAGAAAATCCATTTCCCGATGATCCGTCCTCTGAAATAGGAACGGATCCGAAGAGGCCTCACGCGTCTGCACACGCATGCAAAGGACGGATCCTGAGGGCTGGATCCTCTGGGTGGTGTGCAGAGGCCGCAGCACCCATTCCAAAAGGCTGCCGGCCTTCGGCGCTGCCGGTGCCACCCCCGGAGCCACCGGACTGGAGCATTCAGCTGCCAGTCACTGTGTGTTTGCACCGGTGTGCGGCATGTGGGGGAGGGGTTCCGGAGGCAGATCGGCCTGCTTCCACCCTTCCCAAGATGGCAGCTACCATCACACCCATCCCCTCACCTCTGCATGTGTGGAAGTGTCCTGCTTCCAAACGGATCGAGGCAAGGGGACAGATTGAAGACCTAACCTTCCAGGTCTTCACGGAGGCTGGATTTTTTAGCGGCAATACCCCATTAAGAACAGGTCTAGCGCACCAGTGTGTGGAAGCAGTTGCCTGGAAGGGTCCCGCATCCGTCCTCCAGTGCGGAAGGTAAGTTTTCTATTTGTCTTGTGTTTGTTTTTAATGTGGTTTTATGGCCAGTGCAGAAACACCCCTAATCTCCTGTCGAAGTCCTTATTAAAGCTATAAATTCTATCTTTTGCCCTAAAAATCTACCCAAACCCCTGCAGGAAAGCCCTAAACCTTGAATTTGTAATCACATGGATCTTCTTCTCATCCTTCAGATTCCAGACAGTCACGATCTTCTGTCTCAACACACTTCCAAAGCTCCAGAGTTGCAGAAAAGTGTTTCAGCCAAACTGATCTGCAGTAAGGGTGGATGGACAAAATTTATCATTATTTTCCCCTGTCACTAGGGCTATTTTTTCCCAAACCGAATAAAGAACCTGTGATATCCCTTGTGACATCTCAGGTATCCCTCCCCCTGGGTGGGTCAGCCTACGTGATCTCAGTGTTTCCCTATGTAATTTTCACATGGTGCTTCATGTGACTTTGGGAATATGTGACCAACTATAATTAACAGCAACCAGAGTTCCTTAATACGCTGATCTGATCCTTGATTACAACTTAATTGTGCTCTGATTGTGACAAACATTAATGCTATCAACTTAACAAAAACCTAATGGAAATTAGCTAACGTCTGTACTGATGTTGCATCTGTGATTAAAAGTTTACATGAACTTTTAACTCTAATTCCAGGTTCTAACGTCCTGTTTCCCAGAATTTTCCCACATCTCGGATTGTGAGCTTTAACACAGTATTTATTTTTAATTAAAGTTGTTTTGTCTAGTTTCCTATTACCAATGGTCAACTCAATCTTTGTAACTCTGTTAAATGTTAAAAATAAAGGTATTTCCTTGCTATTCAAATGTTTGTTTCTTTGAGATTTCTTTAGGAAGCAAATGTAGTTTCCCAGAAAAAAAAATCCTTTCAAATCCCAACTGTGTCCCTTGTCCTTTGTCATCCAGTAAACAGGTCACAAACAAGGATTGCTTGGAAATTTTCCTCTCTGTAGCCTCTCTCAAAAATGGCTCCTTCCATGAAAGAGCATATTGCTGGTTGACTACATGTGGAGCATGATAAAGTGCTCCAGTGAACCATCCACCTCTCTGTGTGCATGCAGGAGCATGTGACACACCACACAAGCGTGCTGGTGCATCACGTGACATGCCAGCACCAGCATGGGTGCATATCACATCATTGTTGTCCCGGTGACAGCACTGGTGCAACGCATGCACACTGGCACTGGCATCAGAAGCAAAGATGGCAGCACTCAGACAGACATCTGCACCAAGGTAAGTGTTCACCTTTCCCATCCCCTGGGCAGGACATGAAGTGTGAATTTGCCCCAGGTCTTGTCCTTCATTCTGTTCCATATATTAGCCAATTATAGTCCAATTCATATACCAGTGTTTCTCATATATGGAGATCCATGTCTTGCAATTCAATCCTGGATCAGAAAAAAAATTCCAGGATGCTACAGCTTTCCCCTCTGCATTTTGCAGCAGAAAATTGAATGTAAGACCATAAGAGGAACCCTGGGTGGATTGGGCCATAGCCCATCTAATCCAGCATCTTGTCTCACATGGTGCTGACCAACTGCTTCTAATCATCTTGAACAGAAGACAAAGGCAAAATCTTCACCAGCTCTTGACTCCCTCCAAATAGTCTTTAAAAGTATCCTGTCTGTCCATCCAACGTGGAGGCAACACCTAGGCATACATTCTAGTGGTCATTGGTGCATCTATCCTCCATGAAATTGTCTAACCCTTTATTAAACCTATCTAAGCTGGTTCCTATCACCAACTCTTCTGGTAGTAACGTGTTAAGAGAATCTCAGAAGTGCGATAGAACATACTTTGTTACAATTTGCATATAATGTTATGGCAAATCCATGCTACATGATTTCGCTTAAGAAGGGGACAGGCAATTTGGTAGCTAAAAGTAGAGAAAACTTAGAAGAACTCGTTAGAAAAATAAAAAACAAAAAGTGAAATCTGGATTCGCACTCAATATTAAGAAAACAAAGATAATGTCATCCAGCATGCTTGAGGAATTTACAGTTGAGGGAGATGGAGGTAGTAGTCAATTTTGTTCTCTTGGGTCCTAAATAAGTAAACATGTGACAAGTGCTGGAGAATTAACTTTCCTCAGTATGAATGAAAAACTGTGCAATCTGTAAACAGTTCACTTGTTTTGTAGTCCCCTTGTTTTTACTCTCTGCAGCCCAGCTATATGTGGTATTGGCCTAATTTTTGCACAGTTTTTTCCAGGGCCAGATATCATATTATTGTAAAATTGTATTGCACTTTTTTTTTTTCAAATAGCCTATAAATTCTCTCTCTCTTACACACACACAGACACTTACTTTCATCCAGCAGGGGTACAAAGTAACCCCAACTGTAGTGAAGAGCATTAAAGTAAAGAGAAGGAAGAACATAGTGGCAGATCTTAGATTAGATAATGAATGATAAATCTATCTCCTTGACAGCAAAGATCAGAATCATTAAAGCAACGGTCCTTCCTTTTTGTATGGCTGTAAAAGCTTGGTACTGAAAAAGGACAGAAAAAAAGATAAATGCCTTCAAATTATGGATCTGAGATAGCTGTTAAGAATACCATGAACAGAAGTAAAAAAAAAATGTGATCAGTCCTGGATCAAATAGGATATGATTGCTCCCTTGAGGCAATTACTGTCAAATAGAAACTCATACACTTGAGTATATGATGCCAGCAAATGAAGGGCTAGGGGGGAAAGTGTAATGCTGAGGAAGTGTGAAGGAAAAGGAAGAAGAGGAGGACAATGGACATGATAGACGGACAAGGCCAAAGAAACTTCAGGAATGTTCTTGGAAGAGCTACAAGATACTATATTCCTAGAGGTAAGTTAAAATAGTGAGCATTTTTTCATGCAGCCACTAGGAATCAAGCATAACTCAATGGTACCCACCACCAAAAATATTATGTATCATGTATCTGTAGGCATCTCTGTGTTGTTGCCTTGATAACCCAGAGATCCCAAAGGAAAAAGATCCTGTGAGGAAGAAGAAATTGCAGCAGGAAGCTTGGCCTGTCTTAACACCACAGAGCTGAAAAATTTGGCACTGGCCAAGATGCTAAATATCGATTGCTCCAAAAACTTCAAGGAAAGTTACAACAGCACTTCTGTTTCCTTCACTGAACTTTGTCTGCCTGCTATGGGAGGGGGATTCTAGATTTAGGTAAAATGAGGCAAAACAAAGAATGGCGTGGCGGTATCGCTTTTAAAAGAAACATGTGCTATATCTGATTGAGGACCCGGCAATCTCGGAGCTGCTGATGCAGAAGCACTCAGAGCTGATCCGTATGGCAAGTGCCTGACAAATATTCATGAACTTTATTAATGCACTTACTTGCCACCTGTATGTAATCAATCTCAAGGTGGAGTGCAATAATATGCTAGAAACGGAATACAAGATACCGTACAATCAAAATCATCAGAAACACCGTAAAAGGGAAAGGCAATAAAAGAAGCTTAAAACCTGGGAATGTTGACTTTGGCAGAAGCTCTAGGTGACCATTGGTACTTTATAGTTGATTGCATGGAATGGTGCTTTGGCCCACCATGGATGATAGGCAAGGTGCCAAAAAAACCACATCAGCCCATAACTCACCCACCCCACCACAACGAGTAAATATTGTTCAAAAATAGTATTTACTATTCAACAGTAGCCACAACAAACAGCAGCATGTTCAGTATGTTCAGAAGTGGTAGCATGATGAGCAGACACCCAAATGATGGTGTGCGCATAGAACTGAATTCACACAAAAAATGTTTCTGGGTGCTCTAGCAGGTTTGTGGCTACCTCAAGTGCTCTCTTTGTACCAAAGAGGTATTAGTTAAATTCATGAAGGACAGGTGTATCAACGGCTACTAGATTGGATGCCTAGGCACTGCCTCCAGGTTGGAGGGACAGGCAGGATACCTCCAAAGGCCATTTCCAGGGATTTGAGAGCAGGTGGTTTTTCATTTGGTTTCTGCTTGAAATACCCAGAAGCAACTACTGGGCCACTGTGCGAGAAAGGACGTTGGACTAGATGGACTGTGGTCTGATCCATCAGGGCTCCTCTTATCCTCTTATGTTCTTAACACTCCTGTTTATGCAATCAGTATGCATTCCTTGACCTGCTTGATAAATATGGATGATGATCCCTTCTCCTGCATGAGGGCAGAATGCCACCCACATTTTTAACAGTCATTTTGAAGCTGCCCTCTGCACTTCAAATGATTTTATATTTTGAACTCTTGCTCTACATTCAACAGTGAGAGTATATGTACCTCACCCAGCCTTGGCTGCTGTCAACCCCAAAGTCTAATCAATGCAAGTTATTGATAGCAAATCAATTAACTGAGACAATGGATCAAAATGAAAGAGCTTTCACTAAATTAATAAGTGAGCCCAAGTCTTTAGAGAAAAGTGTCAGATAAGGACAGCTTAGTCTTCTGGGACTGCAGTCTCCAGAATTTTGTATCCAAAGGCAATCAGGCACAAGAGAGTTCTGTTTTAACAGTATTCCACACATACCCCTCTAGCCACAGAACAATCTGCTTTTCCTGATAGTTCAAAGGGAGACTGAACAAAAGCCATGAGCTAGCTCTTTTTATATTGGAAGGCAAGATGGATTAATGCAAACCAGTCCTGACATTTTCAACTTCCAAAGATCTACCCTAATCTCATAACCACATAGTGAATAAACACCATAGAGGAATGCCTGTAGAGACCGATATCTCCCAAAATCTAGCACATCATTTGCATTTCCTTCAGGTAGGTGTAAAAGCTCTCTCTCTCGCCCCACTAACAAAGCCCATTTCCTCCCTCAAAATCAAATATTTCCATATAGCTCTCTTTCTTACAAGCATTTGTGCATGCAGAGATATCCTGGTAAGCAGAACTCTCCTTTACCAATGACATTTGGCATAATCACTTAATAATGTAAAAGGCACCCTGCTAGATCAAGCCACAGCCTATCAAGTCCAGCATTCTGTCTCACACGGTTGCCCACCAATTGCTTCTGGGCTAGGGTTGTGCACAACTGGGCATTTTGATGCCTTCACTGTCTGTGATTTTTCCTTTCTTCAGTGCCACTGTGGCACATTTATCCAAGCCAAATTCCATGCTGATATCTGTACTAGAGATGCGAATTGTGTTTGTCAAAGACTGGATCTCCATTTCAGTTTTTCCGTAGAGCTTCAAATCATCCATATATGTGGGGTGGGGAATTTTCTGTGAGTCTCTGGATATTTGATACCTAAGGTTTATTTTTTATATTTTTTTTGCAGAATTGTTGACAGAGGGACCATTGTAGTGATGACAATGATTCCTCTCTTGATACTTACTGACCCATAGCTTTCATTTCCAACAAACAGTTCCATCTTCTTTTTAATTTTAATTTATTTATATTTATGTATAGCCCTCACAGCTCTCTTCTGAGCTCTCACAGCCCCACCTACCTCACAGGGTGTCTAGTGTAGGGAGAAGAATAGAAAAGCTTTGTCAGCCGCTTTGAGTCCCCTTAAATGGGTGAGAAAAGCAGGGTAGAAAAGCCAACACTTCTTCTTCTTCTTCTTCTTCTTCTTCTTCTTCTTCTTCTTCTTCTTCTTCTTCTTCTTCTTCTTCTTCTTCTTCTTCTTCTTCTTCTTCTTCTTCTTCTTCTTCTATACCTGAAGCTCTCAGAGCAAGTCACAATAAAATCCTTATAAAGCACATTTTTTGAAAAATAATGTCTTAAAAAAAGTGGCAGTGCCTGTGTGTTGTGTAAGCCACAAAAGGATGGAAGGATTGAATCCAGAGGTTCCAATGCAGCCCTCAGTGGGCTGAATACTAGCCATAAAAGTTAAATTCATGCTAGCCAGGGACCAGAAATGGATCTAGATGTTAGGTTGCAGACCGTGTACACAAACCCAACTCTGCCATGAGAATCAGCATTGGGGGAAAGTAATGAACTCATGTGCCCCATGGCATCTCCACCATCACATGGGCAACCTCTGGACAGTTTATCCCATTCTGCCAACAGGTCATCACTTTTGCAAATCAGGCATCTGGAGCAGTGATAATTGTGGCTCCAAATAACCCATCTGGATGTAGCCAAGAAATGTTTCCAGGTGTCTATGGTCTGTGACCTATATACTGCCTCCCGTGTCACTTAGTCCAGCAATATTAGAATGACCATACGCTCCTCATTTGTATTTGGTTGTAAATATGTGTTTGTCTTCCCTTTTTGACATGCAGTATCAGAACTGCTGAAAATCCTAGTCTTGCACAGCTTTGTCTGTAATATGAGCTGTTTGGATGGCCCCAATCTTTTCTGTTTCTCCCCTGACTGCTTTTGGCTGGTGCCTGCATATATATCTCTATTGCCCACAGCCTCCTGCAACATTCCTGTGGGGGAGTCAGGGAGAGAAAAGTATTTTCCTCCCTTCCTTTTCCATCTTTGCTTTTCCTTGGATAAATGAAAAAGCTGTAACTAGCAAATCAAAATCTATTCCGTATTTGTTCTCCCTTGATAACCAGGCAGCTGATGCCTATCACCCTGCTTAAGCTTATCAGCTGCTGCCAGCCTGTCTCTACTACAGCAGTGGCTTCCTCCAGGGTCACAGAGAGAGACCTAGAGAGCCAGCGCCCAGGACCGATCCTGCTTCCTGAAGCCAGTGCCAGGGTTTCTCCCTCTCTCTTGTGGAATTAATGTTCATGAGAAAGCAGAGAAGATAAGAAATAAGAACTAGGTGAGCGCTCAGGGTTCTTGAATCTCCTGAAAAGATGATCACCATTCCCAATTGTTACAAATGAAGGGACAACATCTTTTCAAGGATCCTGTTCTCAAAATCCAGGAAAGCACAGAAGTATGTAATATGCCATAGCTATTGACCCCATTGGCTCTAGCATCCATTTAAGATGTATCTATAGGTTTTGCAAACACTGAAATAGCCACTGAAGCCACCGCAGGACTGGGGGAAGCGGGCTGAGCTGTCTCTTCCACCCTATCAGTTGTGTGAATGTGTCTGTGCCTGTTGAAGAACACAAGAGGAGCCCTGCTGGATCAGGCCACAGCCCATCTAGTCCA
>MTQE01000401.1:26394879-26406687 GCA_014337955.1 Aspidoscelis marmoratus
ATTAGTTGGCCCTAGCTCATATTTCTTTGAGCTCGGTCTTATCAGGCCATGGACAGTAGGTCCATATTGCGGGATATAATCTGGAATAAGGCCCAGTGCAGAAATGGCCAAAGAAAAGAAGCATGGAGGATTTATTTTTGTCACTGATACAGTGGCCTTTTCTGAATTTGCTGCACTTAATCTTTATTAGTGCATCAGGATTAGCTAGATCTGGATCAACTGCAGCAGAAGTCATCTCCAATGAGTGGGTTGGACAGCGGCAAATCCTCTTTATGGAGAGACACAATCCAAATACCTAAGCATTGTTCCATAGCTATCATTTTTGTTTTGTTTTATGTATTTCCATTTATTTATATCCTGCCCTTTACCAAATGGTCCCTTGGCAAGTGGCAACATCAAAAAAAACCCCAATAAAACAAAGATTAAAATACCACCCTCTCAACTCAGCAGGACCATATTAGGAAGGAAGGTCTATATATAAAAAGACCTAGGGGAAGAGATGTTTCAACCATGTGCTGAAACCCATAGAGAGTTGGTACTTGGTGTACCTCCAATGGTACATTTGCATTTAGCTAAAGGGTCCAAAAAGAAACTCCTTTCATATACCACCACCCCTGCCTAGAACCTCTGAAGCTGGCAGAAGAACAAGAAGCCCATTCCCCTGTGATCTTTATGTCTGGGCAGGTCTATCATGACTTCATAGCTGAAAAAATATAGGCACTTGGGCTATGGATCATAGGAGCTGGAGTCCAAAAAGGAACATTTCCAAATTTTGGATATAACAGAGTAGAATAGACTAGAACCTGCATGTCTTTCTAGCTTTTTAAGGAGGGTGACTCAAAGGACAGAATATGGCTATGAAAAGTGGGCTAGTTTTAGCACAGGAGAGTAGTGTCTGTGTATTTCCAAAATGCATTTAGCTAGTTCACTCCGCACTTAATGCTGCAGTGTTCTCAGTATTTTTCTTGCTAAATGGGAAACTCTCAATTGCTTCTTGAAGTAGGCCTCTGGTTTTAAACAGTTATTTGATACATAAAAAACGGGTGGAAAAATCCAAAGGAATAGTAAAGAAAACACCCTATGTTTTGTCTCAATGCAAAGGGGATGTGTTTTTCAGGCAAGAAAGAGAGATGAGTTCAGGAAATTCATGAAGGTATAGTCATTGGTGTTGCTCAGAGGTGAGAACTAAATGGAGTTGCCCTTGTTTGTTCTGCTGGATAAATTAGCATTTCTTTCGAGGCTGGTTGTATAGATCAGTGTGCAACCTTGTCAGGTTGACAATGTGTAAAATGACACATAAGTTTCAGTGGCAGCTCTTTTCAGGGAGATAAGGCACAAGAAGAGGCTGAGAGTGACAAGAATGTTCGATCAATTGTTAAACACTAACAAATGGCTAGATAAAAAATTTCCATGAGAGTGAAGTTATAAGATTGGTCCTTAAAATGCACATGACAGGAGACAGAGAGGGAGGGAGCACTAAGGAATGCAATGCAGGAAGACAGGGTTCACCTACACCTGTTGCAGTGATCCAGACCAAAATGCCTTCCATGGATGGACCACCAAGGCTCTGTTCCCACCTGAGCTTTTAAAAATGCTTTTTAAAACAAAACAACAAAACCCGATGCAAACGTACATTCTGGCTGATCCCACTTCATTGACTTTATATTGCCGTCAACTCTTGATTCTGCTGTTCCCACAGAAAACATTTCAAAAACACTTTGGGGAAAGCAAATGTTTTCCTCCCCACCCTTTGCCTGCTGGGGTGCCTACCCCTTTCTCCCAATTGGGTTTGATCCCATGATGACATGGCCAAGAGTGGGAAATCCCAGCTCCCCCTCCCCCTCCCCTCCTGCTTTTGCTGCTGCCCTTTGCTTCTCCATAGCAAAGCCAAACCTTCCAGCGAGCATCACTATGGGGATCACTTCCACCTTTCTCCTGCCCACCCACTCAGGAAAGAGTCAGCCCAGGTGAAAAAGGAGAAAGTGAGGGGAAGCGTGGGTGGGAAATGAAATTTTGTTATCAGTGTGAAGTGGAGTGGTTGAATTGTTACTTGTTATCAGTGTGAAGTGGCTGAAAATGAAACTGTGAAGTGGTCTGCCAAGGGGAAAAAAGGCTTGAGCACTTTAAACCTGGCAGGGGGCTGTCCTGCAGGGTGAAACCCCACCTGTTTCATGATGCATCTGCCCCCAATACTGCAGTACAGTTCCCAAAGATAAAGTGTTTTAGCAGCAAAAACAGGATTTTTAATTGAGGTTTTTAGCGATTTAGTCCTCGGAAAACAGAGAAACCTAAAATGTAATGGGGCCAAAGAAAATTCAGATCATTTTCAAATCATTTTATAACATGAGTGGAAATGCAGCCCAACAGTCACTTTGTTATTCCTGCCACCTGGGATTTTCAATTGTCCTGCATTGTGCCATCAAGACTGGAAAAGTTGACCTTCAGGCTCTTTTTGCACTTTTTGTTCTGGCGTGTTCCAAGCCGATCTCTGGAATACCAAGATTCGTGGACAGATCTAAAGGGGCCCTATCTGTCCACAAATCAGATAATCCAGAAGGCCTGTATTTAGCTGCCAAGAAGCCTTTTGCAGTTTTGGAGGGCCCTGGAAGAGGCCCAGGCCACCACGGCAGCACTCCCGCCCGCCTCCCTGGGGCCCACTTACCTGTATTTACTTCCTGGGAAGCCTGCTTATGGTTCCAGAGGGCCCTAGAAGAGGGCTAGGGTGGCAGCAGGAGTGCCGTGGAGAAAGCACTGCAAATGGTGGCAAGGAGGTAAGGTAAGTGGTGAGGGGTGGGAAAGGACATTGAATATCTGTGCCCAGATACATCCATGGGCGGGGTGGTGGTGTATTTGACCAGAGCCGAATTGTTCCATATTCTATTCAACTCGAATAGAATGTGGAAAAATGGCTCCATGCACACCCCTATTGCAGCATTGCTGAACTATGTTCTTGGACAGCTTCCCTGCTGTCTGCAGCCATTCTGTCTAACAGTCAAGTCTCTAGACTAAGGCCAACAAAGGTATTCTGGGAATGGGTAATCAAGGGTCTTTTCATCCAGGCAATCATTTAAAACAAGCCCATTCCTTTCAATGGCCCCTAACGTCTCCTTCTTCCATGTACTCCACTGGCGGAAATGAATGTTCATGATTACAGCAAGAAATAAATTGAATAGAAATGGGGCTTTGCTCGGACCTGAAAAATGGAAACAAATGGAATGATTTACTGTCTCTATTTAACAGCAAAGTTTCAAAACTGATTGAGATGAACTGATAAGATAAATCATTGGTAAGTTTAATGACAGTGCAGCACTTTATAATATGTGGCACCATGATTACATCGAAAGTTCTGTTCTTTTTTTTTATTCTGTGCCTTATAGTTGTGCACATAACTATAGTATAAGGCAATTTCCAGATAAGCTGATTAAATCCGCAGAAATAAAAAAATATGCAGCTTACCTCCTGTGAGGTGACAACTGGGTGTCCCCACTCCTGAAAGAAGTCCGCAACTTTCTCTTCAGGGCTGCGAGGCTTCCATGGCGCGTGCGGTGAGGCAGTCCGGAGTGGCCGGAACATTCAAATTTACCTTATATTGCTGTGCAAGTGTTGCTCGTTCTGCAGTAAGGTAAATTTGAAGTAGCAGCAGCTAATGCGCCACTGCTAGGCAGGTTCGGGCATCAAATGTGATGCCTGCGCCTTGCCTGTGTGTTCCAATGTGCAGCTTTGATAAGTCTGCACACACACCAAGTTTGTCCTTGTTTAGTCTTCATGGATTCATCAAACTAATGTCAGAGTGATGTCAGTGACTGCACCTCTGTGTGTTTAAAGAATCTATGGCCATTTCTTCACTGGGTCTATATCCCAGAATAGGGACCTCCCATCCACCTTCTGGGGCCTGCTGTAGTCTGTGGACAGATGGCAGGTCCCTATTCTGGGATATAGGCCCTTTTCTGCACTTAACTCTCTTTAAACTAGATTAGTGAATCCAGAATAACCAGACCCACTGATCCAGATCATATGGAGGCATAGGCCGGATCAGCACTATCTGCACTGACAGCATTGATCCAGCCCGTGTCTCCCCACAAGCTGCAAAGCTTATGAAAATTTCATAGTAAACACACACACACTATGGATTAAGGGCTCTTAATCTGGACCTAGCTCCATTTTGTACCAATGGATCAGGACTAACTGGGGGCTCCTTGATCTACATTAATATGTGAATGTTTTCACACTTGGCTTCCCATCCACTGAATGGGAAAATTGTGTGACAGATTAACATGCACTAGTGTTCACACTTGGGAATGCTAGTATACTGGAAGTGAATAGTCTCTCCCTTGAGGTGCATCAGGCTCCTTCTCTGTATATGTTTAGGAAGGCAGTAAAGACGCTCCTCTTTGCCTTGGCCTTCATCTAAATATTCCTTTAGATGGTGTGTTGGCTGCTGGGAAATGTAGTCTGCCGCGCACGCATGCACGATCAGTGCCGGCCCTGGTGCTCCCAGAAACGGACCGCCAGGTAAGGCGTGCAGGTGCAAGCGGGGGACCCTCGGATGGGTGGGTGGGGGCTTCCCCTAGCTAGAGAAGAAGCCAGGGAAGGCAGCAGCCGTTCGCGCCATGGCGGAGGTCGGTGGGCAGGGCCAGCTGTCAAACAGGGAGCATGCGCTCTCCCTGTGTGACAGCTGGGCATGCACCGACAATCTGGCTTTTTCCCCGCCGGTGTGGAAGCGTTTGCTTTCAAACTGGTTTCAGGGGAAAGGCCAGATGTAAGACCTGATTTTTTTAGGTCTTACATGTGGTAGGATTCGGCGGCAAAACCGGTTTAAGCAACTGGTTTTGCGCGCCGATGTGCGGACGTGGCATCCTCAAAGGGACCCAAATTGGGTTCCCTGTGCAGATGCCACGTCCAAATCCTTCCCACATCTGGCCCTAATTCCGGTTTTAGGGCATGTGCGGAAAGGCCCCAGGTCTGGAATAAGATTCAGTGAAGAAAGGGCCTACTTATTTGACCTGAAATCCATTCATCTAGAGCAAAAAAGTGTCAATATTCAAAAACTGCTTTTCTTGTGCAATTTCCCCTTCACTACCGAAATTCTGGGCCATATTTGCATATATCACTGAGGTGTGCTCCGTCTATTTCACATGTGTTTCTCTCTCATTCATACCACAGAGGGGGGGGGGGAGAGAGAGACTAGGGACCATTATTTGTTGTTTATCCTTGCAGCTAAAAATGGTTGTTGGTTGTTTTTTTAAAAATCCCTCTTCTATCCTTATGTCTGTCTGTGTGCATGATCACCAATAATGATCTGCACAGTAGCAGCTTGTTTTCTGCTATCAGGCTTGTTGGGAATGATGTATGAAGCATAAAGAATACCGTGAGGTGTTTTTCTTAAGCTATGTTAAACCCACTGTGCTGACAGCAGCAAAACAGTACTTGTTTTGACAGGAAGCTGAGCTAATGTGACACTGGAGTTAAACATGGGAAGGACAAGCATCTCTATCAGGATCCAACATCCATTTTTCATCTGGGGTCACTTCTAAAGGTATTTGTTTTATAAATGGAAGAGAAAAAAGATTTTCAAGGCATTATCACACATTGTTTGACCCTCAATCCCATTACAATCCATCCAGTTTTGATTTCATCATTGTGAATTTGACATCACAGACATTCTTGCATTGATTGGTCCCAGGAAAAAGAAGATCTGAAATGGATTGGGTGTTCACATTTCGAATGCCCAATCCATCCAAAACCTACCCAGTACTTCACCAACTGCTGGGTAAGTGCGATAGATGGATCTGGAATGTAATAATTATGTTTCCATGGCAGGCTACAAGAATGGATGCATAGGTACCATTGTGGCTGTGTTCACACCTAAGGGCATTTCCGCCTGTGCCACCGAAAACGGATCTCTAAGATCTGTTTTCCGGCGGAACGTTTAAAAATGCGTGGGGTGGCAGCGGCGGCAGGGCCGGATGGGGAAAGAGATTGGGGTGGGTGCTGTGCGGATGCACCAGCACCCATCCCAAACCGGCCCTGCCGGCGCATGCCCAGCTGTCAAACAGGGAGAGCACATGCTCTCCGTTTGAAAGCTGGCCCGCCCACTGGCCTGCGCCATTGGCTCCTTTAGGAGTTCCCATGGCGTGGCCAGCAGCCATCTTCCCTGGCTTCCCCCTCGCAAGAGAAGGGGCAATCATCCCTTCTCTTGCCAGGCAAAGCCAAAGCCTAAACCCCTCCACCCCACCCAGGGTTGCGCGCTCGCAATTGGGGTCTTACCTGGTTGCGGCATGTTAGTTTCTGGCATGGGGAAGTCCATCTTTCACTGTGGCTGCGTGCGCCGCAGCCGGCATTGGCCAGCCGCAGTCACGAGGGCTGACCTCTTCCCATTGGCCAGCCACCCTCGTGACAGCAGCTGGCCAATGCCGGCCATGGCGCATGCAGGTGCAGTGGAAGACGGGTCCCCACTTCCAGAAGCCGACGCGCGGCGACCAGGTAAGACCCCGATTGTGAGCGCGTGACCCTGGGCGGCGGGGTGTGTGTGTGTAAGCTTCGGCTTCCCCTGGCAAGAGAAGGGACGATCGCCTTTTCTCTTGCCAGGGGGAAGCCAGGGAAGCCGGCTGCTGGCCTCACCCACCTGTCACAGAAGCAGAGCATGCACTCTGCCTCCTTGACAACTGGGCATGCGCCAGCAATCCGACTTTCCCCCCGCCACTTCGGAAGCATTTGCTTCCAAACCAGTTTAAGGGGGAAAGCCAGATGTAAGACCTGGGTCGGATTTCGGCGGCAAAACCGGTTTAAGCAACTGGTTTTGCACGGCGATGTGCAGACGTGGCATCCTCAAAGGGACCCTAATTCCAGTCCCTGTGTGGATGCCACATCCTAATCCTTCCCACATCTGGCTTTAAATGCATTTTTAGACCCTGTGCCAAAAGGCCCTAAGTTTTAATCCAGCTTCAATCCATTTTCAGAGTGAGAGAAAACATTGGCATGGTGACTAGTGATGTTCTTTTTGTTATTTAGCCCAAAGGCGTTTTTTTTTCCTGAGCTAGATCCTACTAAAAGAAAACAATTTGTCACTTTGCTGATGGGTTCTCTCATTCTGAATGTAGACTGAAGCTGGATTAAAACTTAGGGTGTGAACATATCCTGGGTTGAAGAGACAGCCAGGAAGCCTCTAAACACCATTTCAGGGAGTCAAGAGAAGTGAAGGCTTTGCCTTTATCTTCTGCTTCAGATGCCCAGAACCAATTGGTGGGCCACTGTGTGAGCTAGAATGCTAAATTAGATGGGCTATGAAACAGGCAAAACACTTAAAACAGTTAGCTGGTGAAAAAGCAGAACTATGATGGGGTGAGACCTGCCAGAGTCTGTAATAGCATGCAGACAACAGACCCCTGTCCTGAAATATATTCCAGAGTATGGTCAAGAAGAAACAGGCCCCAGGATTGTAGGATGACAGGCACCCTGTGCAGCATTTGTTTATGAAAGCACAGGAAACTCGACAATCTTGCTCAGTCAGAGCTCCTAACACTGCACCCAAGTTTGACACTGGAACTGTATGGTTGCTTTTTCTAATTGTCACATGAAATTAATCTTAAATTATCTGCTCCACCAATTCGAACACAAGCTTCAGCATTAGCATCTATTTTCCCTAGGCTTGAATGTTTGAGGGAATAAAGATGCAAATTCCATGGGCTACATGACTTAATGAAACCTGTCAAATCCTGGTTACGACAAAAGGAAACGGGGGCAGCGCAAGGAGTAAAATTTTGCTCAAATTATTTATCACAAACTGCAAATGAAGGTCAGGCAGCACAGTGTGTTTGTCTTAAAGCTACAATCATGGAGGGAGAAAAGCTTAGAATTTAGCTCAGTTACTTGTCAGACGGTGTTATCTAGGCTGCTGCTTGGTTAGTTTTAAATCCAAGCTTTTGGCTTCAGCATCACATTGTTTTTGTTTGTTTACTTTAATCTTACAAAGTGAGGTTTAAATCAGCATACATTAGAATAAAGATTTATATATAGTAATGGACAAAGAATTAAAAAAGAACCCAGAGAATATGCCCATAGGGCTGGTTAGTTCTGCATCTGATGCCAGAATGGTCACACAGTTTCAGACGGGAAATTATTTCCAAGGATCGGTATTGTATAATTCTTATTTCTTATACATCCTTTTCTGCAGACTGACAGCTCAACTAAGGCTTAAATAGCCCCCACTTCTCCAAGTATTAGATCTCCATTCCATATTCTTCCCCTAAAAGTCATAAACTTGACAAAAGAAGGATGCTCTGTGGCCACACCTAAGGTTTAATCCAGCTTCAGTTCCCCTTCAGAGCAAGAGAACACCTCAGCAAAGTGACTAGTAATTTTCTTTCCAAATTACCTATCACAAGGGGGATTTTTTCTGAGTTATTTAACAGTGAAAGAAAACAGCTTGTCACTTTACTGATGTATTCTCTCACTCTGAAAGTGGACTGAAGCTGGATTAAACCTTAAATGTGACCACAGCCTCAGGCTGTGTCCCTATGCTGGCTGTTTGGCACTCTTTGGGTGCTGTTTGGGCATGCATGGGCCGGGACCAGGACCGGGGCCGAGACCGCATCTCAGGCTGCCAGACCAGGGACCACTAGTACAACCCAGGAGGGGCACATACCTCCATGGGCCAGTTAACAGCGGTACCCATTTTGGAAGCACAAAAATATGTGGCACTGAAATGAGTCCCCCCGGGGGCTGAGGCAAGGACCTAAAGTTCCTAGTTATCAGAATACCCAGAAACTGGGTCCAAAGATTCTGTGGCCATTGGAGGCAGCACTGGGGCTGTTCCAGAACAGCCATCCAAGCACAAGAGGTTTGTTCCAAGATAAAGGGAGCAGTCCAGCCGCTGAAACTGCTCCAGGCTGACCCAGTCCTGCCGGACTGAGGCAACGAAATCAAGCAGGACATGCCTGGCTGATTGTTGGTGAACGCTTCCACTCTGCCTGTGTACTAACAGAAACCCATTATTTAAGGACCACAGCAATTAAAATCAGGGATGGAGGTTGGCATTCTCATTGCAAGCACCGGCCCCATCCCAAACTTCACCCAGAAGCCGCCCCATCTCACCCCATCCCACTGCAATACAACCTTCATCCAGAAGTAATGCAAAGGCCACACGTGGAACTGTACTAGGAGCACCATAGATATGCCTAGGCTTGGATACACCTTTACTTTAATTCTCCTTCAGCCCAAATTCCAGCCCGTTTGGTTACATCTTTGAATGTCAAGCTGGGCTTTTGTGGATTTTCCTCCCTCTATTCATTTGGGCCAATACAGCATTAAAGTTTTAATCCGTTTCCAGGAGGCCACCATTCTGGCTACCGGCTGCCCAGAAAATGATACCTACACAAGCTTCTGCTCTGAGTCTTGTCCCTCATGCATCCCCCTAACAGCCCTTCCTCTGCCCCATCGTTGCAATCTTCCTCGCTCTTGCTGGGATTTCCTTTCCCTGTTACTGGATCTCCTTCCCTCTGTCCCCTTTTGCCTTAATTTCCTTTCCCTGTCCCCTCTGCGCTCGCAATCAATGATCTTCCTCCCCCTCCCTCTTGCCTTGACTTTCCCCGTCCTGTCGCGGTTGCCCCCACCCCAATCTCCCTCCTCCGACCCCCACCTGCCACCTCACTCCCCTTTTACCCTCCCAGAACACCTCCCCATCAAGCACAGCATTTCCCACACCCACACTCCAGCTGAGGACTACCAGTCACAGCAGTAGGAAGGTGTAACCAAGATGTTCCAAGCCAAAAATGGCTTGGATACATCTGCCTTCCTGATGCTGATTAAAATGGTAGAGTGTAACCGTGGCCCTAGTGAAGATGTACAACAGGCTTTACTGCTCCATGCGGCTTCTGTAGATTAGGGGCAGCCACATATGCTTCTGGGACAGAAGTAGCTCCACGGTGTGCAGATAGACATTTCGGAGCATGTGTGACCATCTTGGGAGGCCAAGTGCAGAAAAAGCTCTCAGTATAGATTGTTTAGACCCATATCAGCAACAATCAATAGCGGGCTTAGAGATATCGTCTCAAAGGTACAAAAAAGGTAGGCAGAGGAGATGGGAAGCCAAGAGGATATGAATACTCACAGATATTTGGGAAAGGAGTAAAGGAATGGAATGTTTAGAGTAAAACATGACTAGCTGAAACCTTGAACAGAAAGCCCATGCAGTGGTGGCCAGAAGCCACAAGCTGAACACCAGTTTGTAATTTATCTTTTCTCCCAATCAGTCCTTGTCATCTGACATGGAAGTGCTTACTAATGCATTACATCAAAGGCCAATTCTGCACTGTGCGAGAATAAAGGTGAATCACAAATCACCATTCAATCCTTCTGCTGGGCTATGGATACCTGATGTCACAGATGTCGCATCCAAAGATTGTACCGTTTGGAAACTTAATCAAATTCAAGACTAAATTGGCTCACGCTTCATTGGCATGCATACAAATCCCAGTATCCAGGTAGGCCTAGAAAGAGTGTATATATTCATTATTTTCTTATTTTATTTTGATAAATACCCAGACCTTTGATGTCTATCTCCCTGCCACAATTGGAGGTTATATTTTCAATATATAGGTTTATATGTAGGCTTTTATTATTTTTATTAAATGTTGTAACCTCCGTAAGGCCTGAGGGTGAAGAGTAAAGGAAGGAAGGATTTATATAGCACTTCATCCATCAGTCTCAGTGTTAACAGCAAAAGAGATTAAAACAACACCAACATCCCAGTACCAGACTAGGCAAGTGTATTCAAGCAGGTTTCCTTCTTGAAACCTTGAAAAGCTAATTCATTTCTATTGGTGAGGTTCAATAAATGTGTGCTTTCTGTAAGTACGGCTTTTATCTTTCCTGTTCTGTGTGACTGCACAAAATGTGAACAAATGCATTTTCACTAGGTCTGTGTTGAACAAATGCATTTTCACTAGATCTATGTTACTGAGTTAGGTTTGTACACAGACCAGCAAAAATGCATTTATTTACATTTGTACAATTTGTAAAATGTGTGATTGGACACATTCATGGGGGATAGGTGTATGAGGGGCTATTAGTATGGATGTCTAGGTAATGCCTCCTGGTAGGTAAGACAGCCAGGATGCCTCTAAAGGCCATTTTCAAGGACTTGAGAGCAGGTGAAAGTTTTGCCTTTGGTCATTTCTGCATTTACCCCCATTAATCTGTATTAAGGAAATCCACCCACTAGCATAGGCATCTGCACTCAGTGGCCTTCAGAACAGCTAATGTGTACTACAGAGCAATGCAATGCAGAAGCCTAAGCCCTGTTCTAAATCAGCAGATGCAAACTTAAATCCTTTTGAACCACCCACAGTACAATGCAATGCCTCCAACACCCAATGCAATTTGTCACATTCCCATCAAATGAACATTATATTCGGGTAGCGGGGTGTGTGTGTCCTTGAAGCCAACGCAAAGGCAGCTTTGCATCGGATCTGAGGTGTCTTTGCAGACACTGTGAACACACCATTGCCACCAATGTGGCCACTATTATGGAAGCACTGAGAAGGTGGCCCTATCCAGCAGGGATCCTCATGATTTTTTGTAAAATATAAAATGGGACTACAAAAGTTCACATGGATGGAGATGATATGCGTGGAGTGGAAACTACTAAAACATGAATAAAAACAACAGCCTGTTTTAAAACATGGGGTTCTTTCATCCTGTGTAAACAATGCTAATGAGCATGGACCAGTGCAGTGATTCAGTGGACCAATTCGCACTTGACCTGAGGCCTTTTCGCATTGGCCTTTTCCGAACGCGTGGAGGACAGCT
>MTQE01000401.1:26423684-26434018 GCA_014337955.1 Aspidoscelis marmoratus
ATTAGCTTGTGGCCAGCATGCTGCTATCCCAAGATATACTCCAGAATAAGGCCAAGTGCGGAAAGGACCCAGGTCAATGGGCTACCTGTGTGACTTCTCAGGTCAACCGTAGCCACTCACTTAGCTAACAAATAAGTTCCATTCCCTGGAAAATTGTTAGAACTCTGCCCATTATAAGGTACTGGAGTAGTCTGTCATAAATACAGCAGATAACCCTGCATTTTATGCAGAAATGATATGGGGGAAGATATTGGAAATATGTAGAATGAAATGAGGGAAACAAAGAACCAGATGACATTTTGAATATGGTCTTCCATTGGAATAAGTTAAGTTTTTGAACAGAGGGGGCAGGAGATGAAAAGGAGAGGGAAGGAAGGCGAGGGAAGGAGAATGGGGAATGCCTCATGTATTTATGGAAGAAGAAATATCTCCCCCCCCCCCAGTACAGACACTATTATTTTAAACATATTGAGTATTGTTTTATGTTTGTTGAATGTTTAAAGTCTTTTAATGTATATTCTGTTTTTTATCTGTTTTAAGGTTGTTACCCACCCAGAGACCTTTCAAGCAAGCAAGTGGAACTTGGTTGTAACGTGGAAACTAAATTACAATAAACTTTTCTAAAAAGGCTATACTTTGTCTTTTGGAAAGGTTCAGAGTAAAATTCTAGAGTAAAAAAGTGCAGGTACCACTGGCGGGGGCTGGGGCTGGGGTGGAGGAAGAGAGAAGCAGAGGTGTGTCACCAACTCCATGTGTGTCGCCCACCTCTAGACATTGGTCTGTTGTAACGATAAACGACACAGACACATGGATGGCCGTGAAATAGATAGGAAAGCTTTACTCTACTGTCTTAAAGCATCTCCAGGCTTTTATACCTGTTACACAGGATACAATCAGTGGAAAAGTACCATAGGATGTCCATGTATGGCAGCTCTGGCAGAACTGGATAGATCAAGCTTAATACAAGGACAGTGCTAATAGGAAGGGCCTTATATAGTGTTATAGATAGGAAGTTCAGGAGCCAATCAGAAGCCTGCTGCTGGAACATGCTGTGCTCTTGGACAGCTACGTAGATCGTCCCTGGGCACTGCACTTGTTTTGACTTCTTGAAGGAGATATAACAAGAGTCATTTTGCCCTGGAGTGCAAACTTTGCCCTAGTAGCTTTTTCTTCTGCTGAAATGGGCAAGAATGCACCCCCACATTGGTCAAAAGGAAAGACTGGAGCCAACCACCACCGCACCACCCAGCTCACACTGAGGAAGAGAAAACAGAATGAGTAAATGAGGACTCTGGTTAAACTGAGCTGAGTAGGATAAGCCAGCTTGTAAAACAATTTGAAGGGGAAAAGTGTGGGAGAAGCAGCCAGAATACAGTCTGAAGACATCTTAAACTAACGGTGTGACCACAGCCTTGGGGTCCTATGTTTGCAGATTGATGGAATGCCAGCTATACTGCCACCAGGATAGATAAACTGGTAGAACTTGCTGTCAATATGCCGATTCTCCTGGCAAAGACCCAGAAGAGAACAGATGGAATGGGGCAGATGTACCAGTGTTATGTGGAATGCACAGTTGGCTCCAGTGATGCTCCAGCTTCACAATAACCAAACCTACACCTGGCACAAACAACTCTCCTACTGGGAAGCAGTTCTTCATTGAAGGTTGACACAGGCTGTATCAGAATTCAGCAGCCAAGCTCCACACAGCGCCTTCATTGAGGTTACAGAGGACAGAGCATGAGTGTTCTGTTCTTTGTACCCTCACAGCATGCACACTTAAAACTCACATGGAATAAATCAAAGAGTATGGCATGATGGGAAAGGGCACATTGCACACAAAGAAAGCAGAAAGCAAATTTCCTCAGAATGTGACTAACCACACACAACCACCAAATGTCTCTTCAGCCAAGACTCAGAAAAAGAAGCAGTTCTATTATACAATATTGCAGTTGTATTAGCCTCCTATTTCTCCCACTGCCACTTTGCCCAATCTGCATAAAGCTGTTGTAGCATGTTTCCTCCATGGCAGAAAGCTGCATTTATAAGCTGCACTTGCAGAAAAAAAGAAGGAAAGTTTGGCAGCAAAAGAATACTGCTTTGACTGTTTCTAAAACAACCAAAGCATTCAAGTGTCAGACTCACCCACAAGCGACTTAGAACCCCAAACTAGACAAAATACAAAGCAAGACACAGGAGTTCTGCAAAGGCAGGTTCTTCCATTTAGTAAGCTGATCGCAGAAGATAAGAAGCCTTTTTTGTACCCACTAATGGGTACTTAATGGGTACTTCTAGTGCAGTGGTTCTCAACCTTCCTAATGCCACGACCCCTTAATGGAGTTCCTCATGTTGTGGAGACCTCCAACCACAGAGGCGGAGCAGCTGGGAGGTGGGAGGGAAGGGTGGCGGGAGACTTGTCGCGACCCCTCTGAAAGGGTAATTCGACCCCCAAAGGGGTCCCGACCCCCAGGTTGAGAACCACTGTTCTAGTAACAGTGGAAAAACACCCTAAGTCAGCATCAGGCTATTACATTGGGTAAGGCATAGCAGGTTCCCGCAGGGTCTCCCTCCCCATCAGGGCCACCATGGGTGGACTAGGAGAAGCTAGGAAGGTTTCCAATGAGAAAGCAGGATCAAGTAGGAATAGAAGTAGACAAGGCTGTGTCTGTGTGAGAGTCAAAGATGGGTGGGCACTAGTTCTCACATGAAGTCAGTAGGGGCCATACACCACTGTTTGCCCCATCTTCCCTGGACGAACCACTGCCAACTGCTCCACCTCACATTTACAGGAAGTCAACACTACGGATGTGCAAGAATATTCAAAATATTCATTATTCAATCAAATTCAGCCACATTCGGACATTCGAATTCAAACAGAATGTTCAGACATTCCTTTTTTAATATTCGAACAAATACGAATATTTCAAATCATTTGTATGAATAATTTGGTCATTTGTATGTGTATGGATAAGTACACATTACATAAATATCTGTACGCATCTTATTCATATCCGTACGGATCTGTACTGATAAGTATGGCGTAAAAATGGGATGCATACAGGATAAAACAGGATGCCTATGGATACATATGAATGTTATCAACATTCGTATCATCAAACATGTATCGATATTTGTACAAATAGATATGAATGTATTTGAATCGGTTCAAATTTTAATACATTCATTTTTTCTCTATTCATATGAATTCGGATATTTGAATCAAATCGAATGTCAAAAATTGCATTTGTACACACCGCTAGTGAACACTTCATGGACCAAAAGGTATAATTTCTTTTTAGCGTAATGTTAAAAAGTATAATCAGTTTTAATATGCTGCAGACGTTTTTCAAGCAATCTTTACTAAAAGCATAATTTCCCCTAACATACCCATTTTTGTAGACCTCTTTTCCTCTAGTACAGTGGTTCTCAACCTGTGGGTTGGGATCCCTTTGGGGGCTGAACTACCCTTTCAGAGGGGTCGCAATGAGTCTCCCACCGCCATTCCCTCCCCCCTCCCAGCTGCCCCAACTCCATGGTTGGGGGTCTCCACAACATGAGGAATTGCATTAAGGAGTCATGGCATTAGGAAGGTTGAGAACCACTGCTCTAGTGTGCCTATGTATGGATGCCTTTTTACAGGGTTAGAGAATTGCATCGTGAAAGTCAGAATGTATTTACTCCTAATGATTTCACTATTTCAGATCCTGTATTATTTTGAGCACTGGCAACATTAAATGAACTAATCCTACCACAGTCGCCATTTAGATGCTGACAGAGCCTTTTATCACATGTGGTGGACATATGAAAAAGCAAAAAAAATAAAAAAATCTGGAAACAATTTAATATGCTTATACAAAAATTTTAAAATCTAATGTTCAACAGAAATAAGTTTTTTTTTCTTTTGAACTTGATGGATCCATCACTAGAGAAGACTTACATCACTAGGGGTGATATAGTCCAATTATCCATGTTTAACGAGAATGATTATGGGAGGAAAAGAAAGCTATACTTCAAATTGTCTCTTCATCAGGTAAACATACAATCAAAGCATGTTCAGTTCCTGCACACTCTGTACACAGTATGGAAGTGACCTGCTGTTGGTCCCTCTGGGGACATGTTCAATTCCTATTCTAGCCTAGACTGCTTGGTATTTCCAGAGAAGATTGCATCCAAGTACCAAACAGGCCTAACCTTGCTTAGCTTAACTATCTATCCCACGTAAGATTAGCCAGGGGGCTGCCTAGATGCTGAGACTGTTCATTTGTTAAACGTGAAATTAAATTGTCTTCCATTCTTCCACCCATCACAAGATTGTGTGAAATGAAGAGAAAAATAATACTGTTATTTTAAAACTTAAAACAATGAGCAGCTCTCGGACTCATTAGTACTATTGCTTTTATCAAGGAGTTCTTCTGTAAACATCACCCTGAGTCAGTTGTCTTCATATCTCCTTCTGCCAGAAGTACAGAGCAAATTTTTTGAACAAACATGGTGCTATGGCACCACCCAGTGAACAAATCTAACACTTTATCCAATGCTGTAGTTTTTGTTAGCCTTCAGGTTTTTAAAATTTCTGTATCTTCAGAAATTAAATCAATGTTTTCTATTCTCTTTCCCTCTTTCCTTACTCTATAAAAAAATTATCATTATATAACAGATATCAAAGTCAATTTTATAAATAAGTAGAATATAATTCACTGCAGAAGAACACACAATTAAAATTAATCCATCTTGATTTTCTTCCAAGAGAAACGGCAGAAAAGTACCATAGCAAATCTCTTAATTACTGGCTGGACTGTACTTCACTAAAATTCCATCTGTATTTTTTGATTATATTTAATTGGGAATTACATTATAGAAAAGCTTAATTAATTATTACTTCGTGTGCTTAATGTCAGGAAAAATATCTTGTTGTTTTCTTATTGGTGTTGTTGTTTAAACCCATTAGATTTACTTATATCCTGTGCAGAAGGTTTTTTAAATGCCACAGAAATTTCCTTCAAATTTAGATCATCCTGATTTTTTAAAAGGGAAAAGGTTTTGCATTCCTGCTTTCTTGCTCATTTGTTATTGTTGTTATTTTTCATGGATCTATGGATCTGTTAAACTGCTTTTGAAGTCAGAATCTGGCAGAGAAAGTGAGATACTCTTATAACTCTAGGGATTTTTAATGTCTTCATGCACTGCTCCAGTTTTCATACAAAACTTACATTATTACTTTAATGTTAACTGTATGTGCTTACTGGGTCAAGTTGGATAAGTCATGGCACTATGATATTTTTGTAATTTTTTTTTCTGTGTAAAATATTTGGCGATTCTGCACTGGCTAGTATACCAGTCCAGCAAGCATACTGGAATGCTCCCTTCCTCACGCTGGTATAGTCTAAGGGGCAACCCACCCCTTAGACACAGAGCCTCCCTTAGGTCACATCAGCATGCAGACAAGTGGCTCCTAGCCCGCTTGCTGGACTGGTATACCAACCAGTGTGGAATTGCCCATAGATTACTATGGCCTGTAATCTTATATTGTGATTATTTTAGTGGATCAAAGGAGTTCTTTGTCTCACATTTGAAACCACCGATGAAGACCTTAGGACTGAATTCCCATTGCCACTTTAAAACGGTTTCAAAACGGTTTGGATCCTCATCGCTCCCACCCCCAATCAGTTTCAGGGGTATTTTGAAGATTATTTGGTTTAAAAATGGAATAAATGAAAACCTGATTTTGCAGGTCTTTTTTCTGGTTTTGGCTTTTAAAATATTTCTTCCCTATTGCTGTGGGAACGCTAGAGCAGTATCCGGGCAAATATGTCATGAAACGGGTGGGCTTTCACCCTGCCGGAGAGCCCCTTGTCAGTTAAAATGCCAGGTTTCCCCTGTACAGCAGCTGGTTTCATTGTAACAATTCACCCACTTCACACCCACCTCACCCCTTATAACAATGTTTCCTTTCCCGCCCGCGCATTTTACAGAGTTAAAGGTTGCACGTGCGGAAAACTGGGTTACATTAAAAGGTTTGCTTCTAGCAGCTCTCAGTCCATCTCTCCCTCTCGCTTGCTTGCCGCCGCGGTAGCACCGCTCACTCACTCACTTGCACAGCTCCCGCAAGTGTGTATGTGTGTGCGCGCGCAGGCAGTGGCAGCAGCAGAGCGAGCGCTGCCTTGATCCAGGGGGAGCCTTGCCTTGCCCGGTCGGGGAGGAGGAGGAGGTCGCCCAGCCTCCACTCGGTCTTTCTAACTGGCTAGTGGATCCAGTGAAGCAAGCAGGCGTCCCTCCCTCCCTCCTTCCTTTCTCTCCCCTGACAAACCAGTCAGCCAGGGTGATTTTTTTTGGGGGGGGACCCCTGCTGGGGATGGTGGATGTGGAGGTGAGCGAGTGAATAGGGTTTGAGTTACACCCTGGGCAATGGGGAGAGAGGGGTAGGAAAAGGCTGAGGAGGGGAAAGAATCACTTTCCCCAATCCATTTTTGGAAGCGTTTTAAGTGTTTAAGAGTGGGGACACAAAATCAGGGTTGAATCCGATTGCCAGATGCTCCTTTTCTTCCTTTTAACGTGCTTTGCATATCAATGTAAATTGCGATGTAAATAGCTTTTATATTGCGCTTTATCCCTTGAATGAGAATTCACCCTAGGTGTTGGGTTTCTTAGTCTAACTTTAGATGGTACACACAATGGGATGCTTTTCCAAGTCTTTGCTGCGTGTCACATAAAGAAGACATTAGTCTATACATCATTTTGACTATGAAGAGCACAAGAAAGAACTGGACAGGATGGCTCAATTACCTGCTTTAAAAAAACCCTACTTTTGAAAGGATAATCATCTTGCAATATTGTTTACACAAGTAACCATGACCACTATTTTACTACTGGATTCCTTGTCATTCTGATTGGACTTTAGATTATACAGCTTGCAAAGGGATGGACTTTTATTTCCCAAGGTGTATGATACCTGCTTCTGGTGGGGTGCCAGCCAAATAGGTGAGGGATGGCACAATCCCTTTGCTCTTCACACTCTCTCATGGCACCATTACAAAGCCATGGGGATCCTGTCCCAAAGCCACGACATCAGATTTTCCATCCCCAAATATTACATCTTTCTCTTGTCTTTCTTTAAATAGTCTTATTACAACAAACTGTATATTGCATACAGAAGTGTGTACATGCACCAGTTTAGGAAATATTCATTTTCCCTGTTTCCTCAATTTAATTATATTCAATATATCATTATCTATACCCAAGCACATTTAATAATGGTTGCTATTTTTATTCCCATGCTAGAAACGCAGATCCAAACTTCTCATCTTCTTTTTTCTTCTCTGTATCAAACATAATGAGTTAACTTCAAACAACTAATCAAGCACCAGCACTTATTTTCCCACATTTTAATAGATGTCACCTCTTTCTTCTCCAATAATGAGCAATTATACATCTTGCTGCTAGTACTAAATTAAAAAAATAACTTTGCTTTCTTATTTCAATACTCATCTCTTTAAAACATCCAAAATTATCATTTTATGCTGCAGTGAAAAGCAGGCCTTTGTTTTCTCTTAAATTTTACAATATCAGTTTGAATGACTAATCAAAAGGGTATACACACACACACACAGCATTTACCTTCTGTCGGTATCAAATGTGAAAGACGAGGAAGAACAGGACTACAGGTGCCCATGATCTAAGAGGGACTTCTAATTGGATAAGAAAGAATAGCATGGATAATTACCCAAGTGGCCTCTGGATTTGTCAGGTCACCCAGAAATACGGGGTTGTTGGACTTCCAAAGATATGTCAAGACTAACAAATTCCTTTGAGAAATTTCAAATTGCCCAAAATAAAGCATTTGTTTCTCAGACTGCATCCAGATGTTGGTTACTTATTCCAAATAAGCATAGATATTCTTGTATATCCATGCTTTATTCCAGAATATCCAAATATAGAATAAGTAACTTAACATCTGGATGCAGCCTCCACGAGTTCATCATCATGGCCCACCTGCAACTGCCTTCAATAGGCCATATAGACTGTTATTCAGGTCAGATTATGGAACACCTATGGAGTTAAGAGGAGGTTCTTTGCTTGTCGTGCCTCTCTCTGCTCTGCTTTCCATTGTATTTGTGTCCTTTGGTACCAAATTCAATTCTGTAATAAATGCTGTGGCATCTCACTCTCCAATGGGGTTTGGTGCCAGATCCAGTATCAAAAATTAACTTGTGACACTTACTCTATTTGCTACAACAAGATCAAGAGTGATGTTGCTGTCAGCCTTATTCATTATCTATTAGAGTTTAGAAAGCCTGCCTTTGACTGGAATCACATTTTCCACAAAGTATTTGATTCCTTTAGAGCAAGGATGAAGAACCAGTAAACAGCGGCAGCTTAGAGCACAAGACTGGAAGAGTGATGAGTGACTCTTGTTGGAAAAGACATAGAGCCTATTTGCACCTTCTTCATCTTAGGGGAAGTCCAGGTATGGTTTGCATGGGCCAAAAGTACTTGGCAAAGCAGCTTCTATTCTAGAAGCAGTTCCAAGTGTGCTGGACTGTTCCCCACGCTAAGAGCTCTACTTCTATACTAGTGTCCAGGCTGGGACAGCCCAGCATGGCTCTGTGTGAAAATCTTCCAGGCAAATGGAGATTAGGAATACGGGGTGTGGGTGTGTGTATGTGTGTATGTGTAGATGCGGCTGTGTACCACATCATCTCACTGCAGCATCTGCATTGCACAAGCCAGTTGGTGCTTTTGCCCAGTGCTGACATAGCTCCTAGGATAGAGGTGATCACTGTAATTTGCACCTGGCCAACACTTAGGGAAATGCTGGTGAGGTTTGACGTGGATCTGACATCCCAAAGTGCTTCTAAGGCTTTGCTCAGATACAACAGAAGAAGCAAAAAGCATCTCTGAGGTGGTTCTGATCTGAGGTGGCTTAGAGAAGGCTTTGAGGTGGGATTGTTCACACAGCTGTCTGCCCTCCCCCTCTCACAAACATCCTATGTTAAAAAAAGGTGAATTAGGCAAGGGTTGGGGACACAAGGGCCCCAAAGCTTGGCCCTAACGCTTACACCACCACCCGGCACTTAGAGACACCTATTTTGTTATGTTTGAACACAGCCATTGTGAGAGGAAAAAAAGTACTCTGAACACCACTGGAGCCCTTTTGAGTAAATATTCCTACTGGTATCTAGCCCACATGACATTTGCCCTCTGAGGTCACTACACTTAGGGTGTTGAAAATGACTCTGAGACTGCATTGTTCCTTCATTTGCTTCTTCCACCATCATGTAGAATGACTGTGATAGAGGATGCAAATTACTTGGGGGTGATTTCTCTGTGGCCCAAGTTAGCATCTGACTGAAAATGGTTGACTTCTGAGGCCATTTCTGTTCCAATACAAAACTGTGGTGGGCAGAAACCTCATAGCAACAGAATTCTCATTTCAACAGAGGTGAATTTTTGCGACTGTGAAGCTTTTTCCTAAGCCCTCTCTGCACTAGGTGGGCCTTATTCTGGATTAGATTTCAAAACAAGAGCTTACCATCTGCATGCTGGTGCAGACTACAGTGAGCAAAAAACCAAACTACCCTAGTTTGGTTTTTTGCTTTTGGCTTTTTTGGGGTTCTATTAGGGATTTTTGTTTGCCTCAGCAGACTACAGTGAGCCTCACCAAGAGCCTACAATAGTCAGCACAAGCATGCATTCAGCGGGCTTCTACTCCAAAATACAGTCCAGAATAAGGTTGCACTGCAGAAAGGGGCCTTAGATGCTGGCCTGTGTCACGTAAAGCTATTCTTTTTGTGATATTTGAAGCTCTTTCTTTGGTTCATTGGCTGCCACTTTGCAGGTTTGTCCCGTGAGCCACAGTACAAAACCCCTACATGGTGTATTTATTCTTCTAAAGATAAATTATCTACTGGCCATAAAAGGATTGTAAGAGGACAACAAATGGAGATAAGCCAATGATTGAGGGAAAATAACTATACAAAGTAAAATTAGGCAACATGCTACACAAAACCAAACTCTCCCCCCCAAAAAAAATCAAACAATTCACATATACATATACAATTAACCATCTACTATTTCCCAATTAACTATGGTTAATTGTATATGTATATGTGAAAGGAGTCATCATCATTTGGGATGATCGAAAAAAAGCCACTGAAGAAGACTAACAGTCGAAACGCGTCTGGCTTAAGATCCCCTTATTGAGATAGGAAAATTCTTTGGACACCCCAGTTTGTTTGCCTTTTGTGAGAAGTCTCAGATTGGTGTTTTTGTATGGTTGGACATTTGCTGCCTCCTTTCTTGTTTTTATACACCATTCTTTTCTTTTTATTCTCTTTTGT
>MTQE01000401.1:26445404-26457434 GCA_014337955.1 Aspidoscelis marmoratus
GGGTGCAAAGCTGTTTCCACAGCAGGGGTTTTAGCACCCATTCCTAATGGATGCTTCACCTCCTGTGGAAACACATTGGGTGCTTCCCTTAATCTGGATCGACTAGATCCGGATCTTCTTAGATCCAGATCTAAGGGCTGCAGTGGAAAAACACCCCTACTGAGTCCTAAATGGTTCCAAACCTAGATATCTGAAAGACAGCTTCAATGAATGCCAACAAGAAAAGAGTCTGAGATCCCCCTGAGACAGCTGGTTGATGATTCCACCTGTCTGAGATGCCGCTTGGACATGTGTTCATCAGCAGGTCTTTTCCACAGTGATCCTTAGGGACAGCATTACTCAACTTTGGCAGAACCCTACCACTGTTGACTTATTGCTACCACTTATTGCTACCGTACCTTCTTTTTTCCAGATTGGCACATCATACAGAACTTGAGACAGCCCTTGAAGCTGCATGAACAAATGCCAGATTATTCTAGTACCTGTGTTGCAGGAGGAGAAAATCCCACAAGTTCCACCCTTCCCCCTCCCATTCTCGAACAAGGAAACACAACAGTGAATTACTGTCTTTTCTTAACACTAAAATCTCACTGCCCATGGCAGTCAGTCCAATCCACCAAAGGGTATAAAATAAAACAAAACAGCCAAATCTCAACTTATTTACTTAGTTAAGAATTTATATCTCATCCTTCACCCAAAGGTCTCAAGACAGATCACACTCACTATCATAAAAATAACCTAAAACATAGTTTGAAGGGCCGTCCTTGGGATAACTGGGGACACCTGTTTCCTTCTGTACCTGCCTTACCACAGGTAAATCTATCCCATCCTCATATGGGATAGCATGAAACCAACAAGTGATTCTTCAGTTCAGTCATGAGGAGGAGGCAATCTAGCCAGTTGCAGCATGGGAAGAAATATTGCCAGGCAGCAACTGATGAGAGGTCTAGAAAACTGGGCAGGAAGCAGCAAATCAGTGGTGAGCATTTGTTACTGGGTTGGTATTGCTAGATTTCAGGGTGAATGAATGGGATAGAAGCCTGTTTTTCTTTATACTTCAGCAAGGGTGCATTTTCTAGAAGGGGCAGACGAAAAATGCCCTGTGTGATTGCAACCTGTCTCTTACAGCCTATCTGATAGTAGCATCTCAATATTCCCCTTAATCTTCATGTGCTGACCTCTTTCACTGGTAGTTTCTTTCTCAAAAAGGAAAGGCAGCAAGCCCTCCCATCCTGAAACTAGACATAGTCCCTTGGTTGCAAATGTTACTTGTTATCTAAGATGGTGACCCTCCCCCCCCCTTCTCTTACAGGTACACACTTCAGCTGAAAAAAGGCCTAGAGGAAGACCACGAAAATGGGTGAGTAAGGTGGAATGAAAACTGCTTGATCCTGACTGTGTTCCGACACAGCTTTAAAAGGAGCTGTTTTGCAGATAGGATTGTTCACAAACCAGTCAGTGCTTCCCTCCTTATCTTGAACATAGACTAGAATAAGTGAATTAAAGATGGGAAGAGAACATGAGGACCACACACTCAGCATCTTTGAGATGCTTTTTTTCTTTTTTGTTAAGTGCAAGTTCAGCCCCTATCTTCTTTCTCTTATATGACATGCTCAGTAAGCCTTGAGCAATCACACAAACCCTTTTCTCTGTTTGAAAAGCACATCGGGTAGAGTTCAAGGACATAGCCATGTTAGTCTGGATCTGTAAACAAAGGAATCCAGTAGCACCTTAGAGATAAAGAAGTTGGTAGCATGATTTTTTTTTTTTTGTAGATTAAGGCCCTTTCTGCACTTGGACTCATTCTGGACTATATCTTGAGATAGGGGTCTGTTGTCCTCATGCTAATGCAGGCTATGGTAGGCCTCACTTGGTGCCTGTCATGGCCTGTATGATCATGTGGGCATCAGGCCCCTATTCTGGGATTCAATGCAGAATAAGGCTAAGTGCAGAAGGGCCCCAAGCCTACTTTATCAGAACAGTCCACAAAAGTTCATGCTATCATCTTTTTTCTCTCTGTTAGTCTCTTAGGTGCTACTAAACCCTCTTGCTTACATTATATCTTGGGGGACAAAAAGGACTAATGCACTAATGGGTGGGGAGGATTTGACCTTGATCACCTTCTCATGGTTGCCAGATACAGAGGCTTGCATCACACATGAAGCTAATAAGAAACAATCTATACTATCAATAAGCACACTTAAGGTTTAATCCAGCTTCAGTCCACTTTCAGAGCAAGAGCACACATCAGCAAAGTGACCAATAATTTTCTTTCCACATTATCTACCCAAAAGATGAATTTTCTGAGTTAAATAACACTTAAAGAAAACAGCTTGTCACTTTGCTGATGTATTTTCTCACTCTGAAAATGGACTGAAGTTGGATTATACCTTAAGTGTGATCACAGCCAGGATGAACAGGAAAGGGAGAGATCATCCATTGCTCTACTCATGGAAATGGCAGAAGCCAATCTATTTCTGTACTTCAGTGCAGCTTTCCCTGTCAATAGGCTCCACATGTTCTTTACTATAACTCTCATCATTCTTGACTGCTAATGAGGAATAAATGGAAGTATAGTCCAAAACAACTAGGAAGCATCAGCTTGAAGAACTTTGGACCAATGGAAGATGTTACATCCATATTCATCAATCATCACAAGGCACAGTGACTGAGCTGTCCTGAGCTCCAAGTTCTACCAGTACCACCCACTCTGGACAGTGAACAAAAGGATGTGAGTTGTATACAACTGCTTGGTGGAGATGGTGGATTGTCCTAACTTTGAGACTAGCAAAGAGTCTCAAGTTGATAACCACAGGAAGGTCGAGTTATTTAGAACCTTGTGATAGCAAGACAATTCTGGGAATATGAGCCAAGCGTATGGGTGTTATTATGGTCACCTGTCTTCTACTGAGCCAAAGAAAGAGCAGAGGATGGGTAGTCTACTGGATGTGGCATGAAGAAGAAGAAAGAAGGAAGAAGAAGAAGAAGAAGAGTTGGCTTTTCTCACCCATTTAAGGGGACTCAAAGAGGCTGACAAAGCTTTCTATTCTTCTCCCTACAACTGAACACCCTGTGAGGTAGGTGGGGCTGTGAGAGCTCAGAAAAAGAGCTGTGACTAGCCCAAGGTCACTCAGCTGACCTCATGGGGGAGTGCAGAATCAAACCCGGTATTCTCAGATAATAGTCTGGCTCCCTCACCACTAGACCAAACTGGCATGGTAATGCTGCAGTGTTTTTAATCCTCTGCCTGGCAAAGTTGAGTGTTCCTGACAATATCTTTGATCTTTCCCTGCCCATAGCTTCCAGAAATTGAAGTTTAAACATGACTCTTTATTGTTGACTTTTGGGTTCAGGGCAGGATCTTGACAGTTGTAGACCAGCAGCATTTGAATGACCATGCACCACTTATTGTTGAACTACCTGACAATTACACAATGACCTATGACATTGTTCCACTTTATTTGTACCTAAATACCACCCAGCAGGGCAGAAGGCCTCATATTTGCACCAAGTGAAGAATCCCTTTGCACAAATGCCATTAAGACACAGTTTGGGGGGGGGGGGAATCATATAATGACAGCAAATGTCACTGGTACAAAGGGGCTAAGAAAACAGTGAAAAATCAAATCTGTAGCTGCAAGAAGACAGCACACTCCAGTTGTTTAAAAAGGCATGTAGTTTACCTACGGGTAAAAAATTGGTGGAACCATAAGATAAAAATGTAATAAACTATGAACAGGCCAAGGTATGTGGGATTTCCAGCTACAATCTGATAAACATCTTGTGCACAATACTCTTGACGTAACTGTGTTTCAGAAAAGCCATGTGGCAATACCTAGCAAGAGTAAATTTTAGGAAAAACAGCTTTAAGAAAAGTCACCAGACATAAAAACTTGCAAAATGAAATTAAGTTACTGGCATGCTTTGAAAAGAATTGAAACAACATCTTAACACATTGAGCATGGATAAATTCACTATCCATCATCTACAAAAGACAGAATTACTAGGAACAGCGCACGTTCTTTGTGGATACATCAGATTATCCCAGGTCCTTGGGCTGGATCTAATAGTCAGGGTACCAAACCCTGTAAATAATAAAACGCTGTGGAATTTGCTCCCAAGCAAGTACAGTGGTACCTCGACATACAAGTGCCCTGACATACAAGTGTTTTGAGATACAAGCCGCCGAGCGAGTGATATTTTGCTTTGAGATGAGAGCAAGATTTGAGATACGAGTATGTAAATACAGTACAGTACATAACAAAAACAACTGAGGTGGTGTTTTGGGAGCTGGAATGGATTAATGGGAAAATCGCTTTGAGATACGAGCGATTTGACATAAGAGCAAGGTTACGGAACAAATTAAACTCGTATGTCAAGGTACCACTGTATGCAAAAATGTCCCATCAACTAGTTTTACGTATCTCCTGATCCTTTTCATCTTGGCTTTATGTAAATCAGTCCCTATCTAAGCCAGGAAGATGGTGTCCAAGCATCAGACCTTATCAGTGGTGGCTCCCCCTGGAAGGTCACCTGGCTCTGAACTGAACATTTTTTCAGATCCCATGTGAAGACCTATCACTTTCCCCACAAGTCATTGTTGGCAATGTAAAAGTGGCAGTTAGAAGAATAACCAATTAATTCCGGCTTTCCTGCTTGTTAAGGAACATAAATACAGTACATATTCATAGAACTGTCACAGCAGCTAGCTGGAAGACACCTGCTGGCACATGCTGCCCTGTGGTTAAACTGTCAGCAATGCACAAAGAGAGAAATAACTTCTTCCATGACTCACAGCATAGCCGTGAAAAAGTTCAGCACTTCTGCTGCAAGACCAGAGGTGCTGTGGGATGCTGTCATGGTGGCCCTTGGTCAGGCAGCATTTCTCCTTAGTGAAGGTTTAAGTGCTTCCTGAGGGCAGTGCTCAAGAACTAAAAAAGCACCCTATGTAGCTTATGGGCTACAGTATTTCAGAATAATGTTTATTATAACCCCTGGCTGAAATGCTTTGGGCAGCATTACTGGCTAAATAAAGTCTTTAGTAGGTTCAAGCTTGTACTGTGTATTTGTGCACGAGTCACACTTCTTTCCAACTTCACAAATATCATCAGTTGTCTAACATGACATGAAACTTAACATCAGAAATCTGTGGGGTGTAAAAACAAAAAACAAAAATCAGCACAACTAAAATGAAAGCAAAAGGCGTAGTCACACCTTGTAGCGAGCATCAGTCTGCTCACTGGTAACGCCCATCCACATGCTGCTGCTACAGCTCGACCTGGAGAGGGAAGAGCAGTACCTGCATCCTCTCCCAAGTACCGTGAGACAAGTGGATGTGGTGGTGCCACTGCAACTGTGCAGTCGTATGCAGCATTCAGATTGCCATGGCAATATCTGAGAACGCACCAGATGTCCGCCTCAGCTATTACCATGGTGATCCCGCCTGCCCTGCCTTGGCCATTCACACTTCAAGTGCTGCTGGCCTGGTAGAGGGGCTTACAAGTTAAATCACATAGAGAAGTGCAATGCTGTTTTATATTACATTATCAGAATATTCATATTTCTATTGCAGCTTGCTGCCCAGAAGAGATTTCAGGAAAGTGGAACGAAAGAGAAAGACAGCCCAAGTTCTAAAATATGCCCCAGCCTAGAAGGTTTGTGGCATTTGGTGATAGTTTTTGAATGCAACAGAAGGTATGAAGACCAGGATGCCAGAGCGAGGGAGCATCTGCTTTATGTGTACGAGTCACAAGGGCCACTTTCACTTTAAGCCTCGCTTTGGTCCACCTTCAGGTCTCACTGTTTGCACCTTTTCATTTCCATCCAATTTTACTTGTAGACTTTCCATTTGGACTCTCCCAACTGGAAAGTGGAAAGTCCACAAATAAAATAGAAATGAAAAGGTGTGAGAAATCAGAATTAGAGACGGACTAAAGAAGGTATAAAGTGAAGGTGAGACCACAGCCAAGGAGTCAAACTCAAGGGTATCTTTGCATGTAAGATGAGAAATTGCCTTAATGTGTAACCATCTTAATATGAAGTGACTGTACATATTGGAGAGAGAGACAGAAGGCTAAGTGTTTTTTTAAAGACCAGGCAGGTTACTTGATCATGTGATGGATGAAGTAAGCTGACGACTGTCAGACGAGCCAAACACTGCCTTGATTTCTAAGAAAGTCAGTGTAGATGCCATTTGATAACTTCCAGGGTGTTTAGCCTCATTTGCTAGAGTCCATTTCCTCTCCATTTCTGTTGTATATCATTTCCTACCTCTAAGGCATACAGTGACATCAGCCCAGCCACAGACTTCTTTGCAATGGTCTCACACTTCCTGCCTCGCTCTCTGTGAGCTGTGCGTCTCACGTCAATTCTAAATGCCACTTAAAACGCTTTCCTTTTCTGCTTAAAGTCACCACATTCATACCTAAGTGCAAGCACTCTGAATGTGGAACCTGCACAACCTCCTCTCAGTGCCATCTGACTAGAGCAAATGCAAAAGAACAAAGCTGGTATGTGAGTATGGTACTAGATTAGATAAGCTAGTGTGATAGGCTATGTTGAATGGATCACTTGGAGGTGCTTTTCCTTGCAGGAGGTTAGTGAATCGCAGCCACCTTAAGCGCTGCTGAGAATTCACCAGCAAATAGTGAAGCCAGTTCTCTACCAGGACAGACAAAGCTTGAGGGGGCAGATAAAAGCACTCCTTGGTCCCATACAACAGGACCCCCAGATGGCTCTCTGGGGACCTCCTTATGATTTTTCACAAAGGTGGCATTCAATTCCAAATGGCTCTGAGATATTTTGTCCTCAAAGTGCCTGGGAAATTTGTGACAGATGGTTTGAAAGGACAAAGGGGACGCAGGGCCCACTGGGGGTGGTGGTGGTGGAGACAAACCTACTCTCAGTCTGAAAAAGGTCAGCTAGGTGGCTACCGGTGAACACAATGGTGGCAGTGAAAATGGATCTTTCCACCACCACTGCTGCCACTGATAGGCACGATATTGAGCTCCTAGCTGTGTCTGGTCTAACATGCTATGGGTTTTGTGTCAGCTGCACTCTTGCTGGCTACTGGTCCATTTCATGGCTCGCAGGTCAGCAGAAAAATAGGTTGATCTGAAAGCTCCACTTGATTTTTGAGGGCACATGGGAAGTATCATGTTGAAAGCCTTAGATATCTCCTAATTCCAGAGTGCTACTAAAGCTTCAACAGGAAGGTTATCCAGTCTAGCAAGGGATTCCCCCAAACCATCCAAGAATGTATTGGGTTCTATAAGTCTCTGAAGGTGGACTACAGTAATAGGTCCTCCATACCTGCAATAGGGTAATGCTTTTATAAGACTCAGTTTTACTAGAAAGTAGTCTGTCTGTGACAATGGACACCACCCATCCCTCTGAAACAAACACCAGGTCCTGAGTATGACTCTCCAAATGTCACCAGTGTAATGGGCAGGGACAGCCCAATGGTTGTCATGGAGGCCATGAAGTCCTGAACAGCCCCCAGATGTGGTATCCTCCGAATGAAAGTTAAAATCACCCAACACATAGTGGGGAGGGTCTGAACTACCACATTGGATATTGCACCCATGAGCTTGGCAAGAAAGGCGTCTCAGGGTAGATGGTACATTAGCAGCACCTCTATCCTGTCCCTTCAGCCTAACACAAGGATTAGGAAGCAGGGAGTGAAAGCCAGGGATACCCCCTTTTTTTCTAATCATATATCCTTACATTTTGCATTCTTTCATGTCACTGTTGATGCTGCTGTTTGCTGATTGGTTTTCTGGGTTACCCTTCATCCCAAAGCATTCTGGGGTTGCATACAAATAAGCAAACTACAATAAGAAATGCCAGCTGGAATTAAAACTTTTAACACGGAGAAGGCAGCAAGAGGGTCAGATATCTGACAAAGGTGACCACAAAAAACAAAATAAACAAAATAAATTCAACTTGTCCCAAGCTAGTTGTCTCTTAAATGAGAAATTAGTAATTAGGTTCACAGATCTGCTGGCCCACAATACAGTTGCCCTTTACCTAACATTGCCATATGGATTCTAGGCAAAGATTGCAAAATTATAACAAGCAAATCTACACAAAAGCAACATGACACAAAAGCAAGGCAAAAATGCATCCTAAAAAGGTGGCAAAGCTCAGTTTAAAGAAACAATATAACCAACCTTTTTAAACATGAACATTTCTTTTAGCAAACAAAAATAAAGGCATGAAAGATTAAGAGCTGTGAGCAAAGCATTCGTTCTTCTTGTCTCATATTTCTTCTACATATTTATTAATTTATTGTGTGTATGCCCTACTTTCCCCCCAAAAAAGCTCAAGACATAGCACATTTTATCCCGAAACCAATCCTTGTGATGTAGGTTAGGCAAAGATACAGTGAGTGGCCCAAGGACACTCTTGAGTGGCAGGGTGGTTAGACAGAAACTCCCAATTGTGGCTTTTGGGGCACTATGAATGCCAGAAAAAGCAAAAAAAAGAAAAGAAAAGAAAAGAAAAGGAAAGAAAGAAAGAAAGAAAGAAAGAAAGAAAGAAAGAAAGAAAGAAAGAAAGAAAGAAAGAAAGAAAGAAAGAAAGAAAAAGCAAAACAGCTGTGAAAACCCCAGTGTGTTTTTTCTCTGTAAAACAGGTAGCAAAAAAGCCAAATTTCTGATATTTTGATAGTGAATTTGCCCCTTTCTGCATCAGGCCTTATTCTGGCACATGACATCATCTGTATTAGCATAATGATGGCAGGACCCTATTCCTGGATGTATCCTAGAATGAGGCCCATTGCAGAAAGGGCCTAAGTAAGGATTCAGAAGCAGAACTCCTAAGCCCTAGTCAGACATTCTGATTACTACTGAGTCCCACACAGGAGACAATTAATTGTTTGGGGAAAGGATCCAGAGCGCTAACATTTCATTTTCCTCTCATTCTGTCTTTAGATATATCGGGGAAAGGACGTCCCAGAAGCAACACAGATGCAGAACTCAAGAGACTGAATGCCTCCTCAGCTATGCTTCATCAACCATCTGCCATTTAATATCTCACTCAAGTAACATATATTAGAATTGTAGGTTTAGAAGGAACATATATTCCATCTAGTACTTCCAGGCCCATAGCTAGAGGGACAGAAGGGCCAATTTTTTTGCTCCATCAAAATTTCTAATCCGCCAAATGTAACAACCCCCCCCAAAAAAAAATTTGTGACAGCCCCCACCCTATATGGAGCTGGCTATGGGCCTGAGCACAATCACTTTGCTTAATGCATCTGGAACTACAAAAATAGTTTTCATCCCATATTTTCACATCCTCTATGAATTAACCTCCATTTCTGAATGTTGCCTTCCTCTTTCTGTGATTCTACGCATTCATTTCCAATGCTGCCACATCTCTGCAAAACCAGTCTTCATGTTGTTGCATGTCATTGCACTGATTGATGCAATGACATGCAATGACTACCTATCACAAGATTCAGACACCTACTTTCAAAACAGAAAGCTTTGGATGGAGATGATTACTGGAGTTTTTCAGTGTTAGCATGGAATTAAGATGATATTATGTTCTGTGAAAGCCATTACATATTTGCAAAAGCTTTTTACTGCCATGAATGCCAGTCCTCCCCCAAAGCTTGGTATGTTGACTTTCATGAATGGGAAAAGTATGAATGGCATGCTTGTTTACTTACAGGTCCTTCTTCCATTAATGAGGTTTATCTTCTTTGCAGGTTTACTCAGATTTTCAACTCTGAACTCTTGTAACATCCCAGAAGCTTAAAATTATATTTCTAAATTGACCATCATTTCCTTCCTTCATCCCCTCTGGCAACACATTCCAGAAAAAAATAGTGCATTTTGTATGTGTGTAGCATGATTGAATAGCAATTAGGATCTTCCACTAAAATTAGAGGGAGCCCAGGTGCAAATCTCCTATTTCAGCAGCAAGACTCTCCAGGCAATTCTAAACTGGTTAGTTACCCTTAACCTAACCTATGAACATAAAACAGAGGAGAAGGGAAAAATAAGATCACAAGAGGAAGGGTTGGATGCAAGTTCTTATCTGCTACATCTATTGCAGAAATGATCTGCTGGAGCAGACCAGTTGACCCATTTAGTTCAGCAGTCTGTTCTCACAATGGCAACCACTTGCACACAAAAAGCAGTTAGTCAAATCCTTCTTTCCTCTCCACCTGCCACCCCTGTTCTGAAGGATCCCCCCATATTTTTTTCTAAGCTGAACAGTGGGGCTGTTCAGTATCATCAGCCAATACACTTGTATTTACTAAATAAAATTCTTTAAGATCAGCAGGAAGGGAGGGAGCAAGACTTGCACATGATTTCACATAAATACTTTAATAGCATCTCAAATACAGGAACACATATTATGCAGCTATTCCAAGAACCACATAAGAAACAGCTACTGCATTCAGAGAATTCTGTGGCACAAGGCTAACAAATACTTATATACCCCTCTTTGTAAAATCAAGCATCAGGGATAGCTTGCTGAACGTAAGGAAAGGATCAGAGTAACCCGTTTCCTTCTCAGGGCCATTCCTAATACAATACATCTTTCAGAAATAGACCCTGACCAAAGTGCACGTTTGTACTGAATATGCAGTAAGTTAATCACTCAGCTTCTGTGCTTTCAAGTGCCTGAGAATTGCAAGTTTTTCAGTTAATGGCACTTCATGAAGCATAGTGTTGCCTTTGGGAATGGCATTACATTTTCCAGGCAGGTTTTTTTTTAAAAAATTATTTTTTGCTTCAGTAATGAGAATGCTTAAGAGGCAATTGCTGTCACTGAGAAAGAGAAAAAGAAATCCTGTGCTGTTTAATAATGTCGGCATAGCAAAGAATTGAATTTCTGGAGAACTAGTACGCTTGCTGCCTGCAAAGGAGCCAGGGGCCAACTTGGTGCTGTGGAACACTAATGGGTGAATTGTCAACCTCCAGGCATTAGGAGGAGTTTGACCCTTGCATAAACTGAATGCTTTGCCTACCTAGTCCACTCTGGCCAGAAGTAACCAGAACAAAGCTATTTTACATGCTAATTGGAGCTTGGAGCATTGTTTTCATGCACCCTTCTGCTATGAGTAGCTAATTTACTGCTTTCCTTGGCCACTGGGCAGTCTGGACAGGGCTGCTGGGAGCTGCAGTTCAGCATCATCTGGAGGTCCGCAAATTAGTCACCACGAGTCCAAGAAGTAGAGGGTGCCACCTTGTAGATTCAGGGCCCAGTTACACGTAGGTTTTAATCCACGTTTGATCATTTTCAGAGCAAGTGAATACATTGACTGAGCAACAGTTTTCCTTCCCCATTATCTAACCTGGAAAATTCCTCTTTGGGTTAGATAACACAGAAAGAAAACAGCTAGTCAATTTGCCCATGGGTTCTCCCACTCTGAAGGTGAATCAAACACAAATTAAAACTTAAGATGTAACTAGGCACATAGGCAAAGACAACCTGAATTAAGGATTGTGATTTCAAGTAAGGCATTGTAATCTTTTGAGCTTTTTAAAAGATAGTACTGAGCATGCCTAACAGAAGTGTATTGTTTTATTGAGATTGGTGTGAACGCTCTTGGGGAAGATTTCAACTGAGACATATGTAGCTATATAAATCTTAAAAGGGAATAATATATATTCCATATAGGGGACTTGAACTGACTTAAAAGGGCCACTTTATCGTATTACACACGGTGTACTCCCAACACCATTATACACCTCTACACAGTCATTCTACAGGCCTGATGAATATCCGGCTGCCTGACAAACTGCATGCACGGAAAAAAAAACATTAGATGATGATATATTGATAGCATGGCTCTACTAATGCATGCACTGTACATATCACACCACTTACTCATCTGTGAGACAGCTGAGTGCCTTGCATATATCACATAGATAGAGTCTCACATGGATTATAGCCTGCTTTTTGCAGACAATTATTGTAACAAACAAAAACTGCATTCAGGAAAGAGAAAAGCAGAACATGAAGGATGAAGATGATTTTTAACATGTCTCCCTCCCCCCTAAAAAAAAA
>MTQE01000401.1:26457551-26472140 GCA_014337955.1 Aspidoscelis marmoratus
AAAAAAAAAGCTATTATTTTCTTTTCGGAAGGAGGAGAGCTGGAGAACTGGAGGTGCTTTACTTATGATGTATCTGCCTTGGAAATTCAGAAAAGAATGGCTGAGATACACACATTCCATGGTCACACGACCTCAATCCGAAATTCTGCTTACGTGACACAGTGGGTGTTTTTCCACTGTCACTAAAAGTACCCATTAAGTACCCATTAATGGGTATGTAATGGCATTTTTGTACCCATTAATGGGTACTTAATGGGTACTTCTAGTGACAGTGGAAAAACACCCACTGTGTCTCTTTGTTCTGAGAATGAACACAGATATTGTGTTGTCAGATTACGAAATCTACATTTAAAAAATTTGCAGATCCTCAAAAATGCCTGCATTTACACAGTGGGGCTTGCTATTGCTGACATAAATTCCTGACTATATCTACCATTCACAGTTCTTTGGTGGGGAAGTGAAGAAAAAATTGACAGTTTTGCTTCCATTACCATCCACCCCAACCAGACCCCAAACTTCCTCACATTTTTCACTGAAAACATTTCAACTCCCATCAGCCCTGCCAGCATGGGCAACAGTCAAGGATGGTGGAACTGGACCTCTTTGGTGAGGAAGGGTAACAAAGGCAGCTGGAAAGTCATTGGATTGATTTTCACAGTGATCATGCAGAACTATTTTTACCTGTTTGAGGTTTTACATTTTTCTCTGAACATCAATATAATCAAAAGACAACATCAACTGCCAGAAGGGAGCCCCAAACAAGGGCACCAATTTTTCAGTACAAAATGTCCCACATAGAACTATCTTGTTGCCTTCTATGCTTTTCAACCAAAGCACTGCACTTATTTTATACATCTGATCTGGGGTGTGTGGTGTGCCTGTGCATGTTTGTGTCTGTTTTCTGTTTGTTTCCTCATACACAGAGTTGGATATACAGGCTATAAATCTAATAAATATATAAATAATAAGTATCCAGATCTAGAAATAGGTACTGACACAATTATACCACAAAGAAGATACCCAAGTACGTAAAATGAAAGTGAGAATTTCCGTGTGGAGGGAATATGGACATTTCTGGAGTATTTCTGTTCAGTCTTAGTGGTCTTGGGGCTTCTTGGTGTAGTGCATTTGCTTTTCTACCAGTCAAAATAATGTCCCATGGTGTTCTTTAACAGTCTGTACCATCCTAATGTCCTCCAGCTGGGGCTAATGGAACCTGAGTCCAAAGCAAGCAAATAGCACTAGGCCAGGAAGGGCTGAGCTATATATAAATGCTAATCCTTTTCCTCCTTGGCCCTGAGCCATTGATAGGTGCAATAAAATCACACAGCCCTTGAGTCCTATATTGTCTGGAGAAAGGTAGGATGGAAGTTAGCTGAATAACAGTAGCCCTATAAAAAATAAATCCAAATGCAACTGCGACTTAAAAGTGTGGAATTGACTTTGTGAAAGTTGGCTTACTTACTATGATGATTTTATTTGAATTAACTGGCCTGAGATGTCACAACATGGGGAAATAGTTTAGGATCGAACACATAAGAACATTTCAAGTAAAAATATATAGAGTTGTCCTGTATTTGCCTGCTTGCTTGTTTTTGCCTTGGCAGTAATGCTCTTCTGTATTTTAGAAATGATCCCTCTCAAAAAAAAAAAAAAAAACTTAATGCAGATCCTGAAGTATTTCAAACTAATTTCTGATTAAATATACTCAAGAACATGCATATACATACAATAATCTTTCAAAAGCAATTGCTTTTCTGTCCAGTTTCCATCTTTGATTGAAGGAAGATGGAATGAATGACCTCATAATTTATGAATAAATATTGCTATTGTACTTAAGACTCTCCTTCCTGTAGAACCAGCAAGGGCTAAGAATAGACTACCGTTTGACTTTTGGCTCTCCACCTCTAGAAACCATGATATAGGGCATCAACATTTCCCACAGTTTTCTAATCTTAACTAGCAGAATATCTGTGCTGACCAAGCTTACCAAAAGGCCACAAGGAAGCTTCCATTCCTCATGATGCTGCTGAAAAGCAACTTCTGCCTCATAAGAGGATTGCTTGATAGGACAATCAGGTCCACCGACACATTCTGTGGGCTGGTATAATACATTTGTCTCAACATGACAGAGAAAACTGCAGGCACCCAATAGGCAAGAGGTGTCATCCCTTCAACATACTGCATGGGGTGCCCTTGAGTTAATCTGCAGGACTCTGACAATCCAATGAAAGAAGGCCATGGAAACATTCCCAGCACCAACCTGTGAGTATAAGCATTCTCATCAGTTTATGTACAAATAACCTTCCATCTGCCAGCACACACAAACTTATTGATGTTTCCAATCAAGCTGAGTATTAGCATGGACCAATTTGACAGCAACAGAACTGCTAACAGTCTTCACATTCTGATAGACATCGGTTTTCTGCATCACTTCCTCAACATGAGCCGATGGTCACCATCAATAGATAAGTTGCTAATTGGCTGGCATCCTCTTCTGCATCTCAGATAGAGGAAACACGCTTTATGCATTGATGGCATTTGCAACATCTGTGAACACAAGACGACTAGGCCTCTGAAGCACCCCTTGATTTATCTGTAATAAAATGAGAAAGAAGGTAAAATCTGAAAAGAATGTCATTGATACTCACCTTCATCGGCCTGAGACTTGGGAGAAGTTGCCATCAGGTGCTGCAACACTAGCCAAGTTAATGTGAAGAACATCAATAAATGACAAATGAATGGAAAGGTGGATATTTAAAGATACATGGATCATCAAGTCTAATGCTCCTGAAAGTCATGAGCCCCAAGCTATGTTCCGCTTCAGAGACCTCAAAACTTCATGGATGCAACAGCCAGAGGAAATAGGAAACTTATGAGTTCGACCAAGACTTATGCCAAAGAAATGAGACATAACCTCATTTGGTACCAAGCTATGGTACTAAGTAGGCAATGGCAAACCTGTTTCTCTGCCAAGAAAACAGCATAAAAGTGCCTAGGAATTGGTCACAACTCAGAGCTACTCAACAATAACAACTTCATGAACAGAGAGCTGACCAGGGTCCTGATCATCAGCTTCTGCCCTGCCCTCACATGGCCAAAAGGTAATAGAAACTCAAGCTTGAGTCACACTGACTACACAGACAAAACTATACCCCTTACCTGAACTTACCTTAGTGAAACCCTCAAGCCTTGGATGCTCCTCCTGACCTTTTTCAGAGCCAGGAATATGTGATGACACATTCAGCATCACAACAATATAACGGAGCCCAGTGTGAAACCATGTTAACAAGCCTAGGATTAAGGCTTTTCACATTACAAGGCCTCAATTCCAGGCATGTTAACATTCTGCCTGGCCCAAACATCCCATTTCTACACTCAGATCAACATCCAATTAAATGCCCTGCCTTCTGTCTTATTAAGCCCAATGGACATTTGCACAGTTGGTACAAAACGAAGAAATGGCATCACCTTGTTCTGAGATGCTTGCAAGGAAGCAGCATCTCTACCATGCTCCAAAAGCTCTTGTTCCAGTTCATCTTGTTCTTCAGCAGGATCAAAATTGTACATAGGCATGAGCTGGTGTCGTAACTTCTCTAGTCTACCAAGGAAAAAGGATGGTGAAAATTCCACCGAGCGGTACATTGATCACTCTACTGATATCATACATAGCATCTTAAAATATTTTAGAAATCAGAAACATATACACCTTCCAACATTAAACTTCATATTTTGCTGCAAGGCAAACTTTAGAAGAATAAGGAGGAGGAGGAGAATTGGCTTTTATACTCCATTTTTCTCACTCATTCAAGGGGACTCAAAGTGGCTGGCAAACCTTCTGTTCTTCTCCCCACAACAGACACCTTGTAAGGTGGGTGGGGCTATGAGAGCTCAGAAAGAGACCTGTGACTAGCCCAAGGCCATCCAGCTTTCTTCGTGAAGGAGTGTGGGAGCAAACCCAGCACCCTAACCACAAGACCAAACTGGCTCAGTCTCTACTACTTACCTGGGGTGGTTGCTATGGGAGATTCCCATACACTGAAGCTATATACAGAGACAGAAACCAGCAGACATGATAACCATTTTATAAAATCAGACTCTACTTACCTTTTTCTCTTTCTGATATACAAAACCTAAAAAAGACCAGAAAAAATATGATAATTATTAAGTGCAATGGGTAGAAGAATTTTTTAAATCAATTCCTGAGGTAGGGATAGAATGGCAGCATAATCCTATTTATTTATATTCTATCCTACTTAAAAGGTCTCAGAGCAGATTACCCACAGCTCCTACTCCCTCCTTGGAAGTGAACTTGGAATAGTCTCTGCTCTGAGATTTTGAAGCACCTACAATCACCTTTTGCAGCAGTCTACTAAAAACATTCCTTTTTGCCCAGGGATTCCCAGCCAGTAGATTCTCCTCTGCTGATCTTAATTATGTTTTTGTACTGTAAACCGATGGTTTAGTTCTTATGTAAATTGCTTTGAGATTCTTATATGTGAAGTGGTACAGCATCCAACATTTTTATTAAACAGGTTAATATGACAGAAGTATTTTTGAATCCAATCAGTTCTTAATTCATAGGTTGATACTCCTAGGATACTCTTGGGTGTAATTCTGTGGCTGTAAGCAGCAATCCTGTACCCTAGACATCAAACTCACTGAATTCAGTGACAATTTTACTACACAGGGAAATACAGGAACTACGTTGCTAATGCACTATAAGGTAATATCCTCCAATGCATTGGAGAGAATCCAGTTATCTCATACTTAGCAAAATTAACATCCTTTTCCACAGCTTGTGAGTCTTTCTCATGAGCAATTTAAGGTTATTCTCAGGTCACACTATGCCTGAACATAAAATTACCTGAACTGCAAATAGGTGAAATCTGCACATTTATTTAGTCCTTTCAGATCTATGAGCATTTGATGGAGGAGCTTATGTGCAATTTTCTGGATGCATTTAGTTACAAATGTATTGCAGGGAATGACCCTTATACTTCTTTAAATTATTTCCACATTGGTATATTTTGTGATGAGATTTTAAACTTTGTTCCAAGTTCAATATAGTCTTAAAGAACTGAGTGGTTAACACTGAGCCTTTACACATTTATTTATTTACATTTTTATCCCACCCTGTACCTGGAGGTCTCTGGGCAGGTAACAACATTTAAAATCAAACATTAAATAAACTTGGAAGATGGGATGGCCAAGAACCCTCCAACACAACGCACTTGCAGTACAGCTCAGCTGTGACTGTGCAATCATGCACCACATTGTCCGGTTGCCATAGCAACAGCCTGGTATGTATGGCTGTTCCTGCAGCAAGGAAAATGCTCCTGGATAGGAGCATTCACACTTCACTCAGACCCAGGTAGGTCTGGGTGAAGTTTGGGACAGGATGGCACAGGGAGTGTGAACACCAGCCACCATCTCTTATCTTAAGCACCAGGGAATAGTATCCAATGGCAGTAAAGCACAAAAATCTACACAATTTAGATCCAGATTAAGTTAAGTTACCCAAGTTTCACTAAGAGCGAGATACAAAAATAAATATCAGTAATATCAAATAAGATTCAAAGAAATAAGCCCACTGAGTCCTTACACTTTGAAGTTCACTTGTAAGTAAATCCCAGGGGAGAAATGCCAATAAGCAAACCAGTTGGGACTCCAAGTAAACATGCAACCTAAGGCTGAAAATCTCATGCATGCTTTCTTTGGAGTAAGAGGCAATAAACTCAGCAGTACATACTTCAAATGTGGCATACACTGCAGTTATTCTTTCTCTTTTGGGAAAGGAAATTCTGTGGCTTGAGATTTGCTACCACTAATCAATGGTGGTTGCTTATTTTGAAGTAACTCTAAGCAAGACTGCACTGTAAACCTTGATTCCGCATTGAATATCTCATCTCTCCAGCATTATTGCCACCAACTGTGGCTTCTGTTCTTTATCAATGATGCCATGTGCTCATTTGTCTGGCAGAAAAACAGTAAGAAAGCTAGTAGCAGTGTTCACCAATGCCTGGGGGAAAGCCAGCAGAACATGTACAGGCAATGTGTAATGGATGAGGAGATTGAAACATGGGTCACTCTCTCGTAAGGGCATCATGAGAAGCATCCAACCACATCCAGTTCTGTTTCTCCTTCTCCCTTACATATACTTCAGAGTTGATTAATGTGCATATATTCCAGTATGTTCATCCAGGCCAATCTTCATGTGAAGTTAGGCAGAGTTAATCTCGGTCTATTCTCACTCTGGTACCATTTTCTTTTACCCATCCTGCCCTCTGTCCCAGCAGCCACCATTGACTTTCAGGGAATTTTTCCCAATGGACATCCTGATGGGCCCTCAGCAGAAGAAAGACCACCCACGTCAACTCCCCATCCCCACCCTACCATAATTTGCAATTAAACAAAATAAATGCCAAGAGATTAATCTTTAAAGCTTGCATGAAGGTTCCCTACCTACCTGAAAGGACTAGCAAAAGACTGTCTTACCATAGCAACAGCCAACCCAATCACAGTGATGATGCCAAAGGACAAAAGCATAGTCCCCATGCCAGGACTATTGCTAGCCACATCTGGAATTTTGGTAGCGTTAAAACTGCTGGTTTCAGGGGTCATTCTTGTTGGTTCTGACCCAGTCCCATCCACAGTTGCCCCATGGTCTGGTTCAGACGTGGTACTGCCTCGGTGGTACAAAGTGTTCACAGTTGATGCGCTGTAATTCATCTTAAAGCACAGGTATTTGTGCTCCTCTAGTTGAAAGAAGTCTTGAATAATCAAGTTCTTATTTGTCAGCTATGAAGTCCATCGTGTTCATTCGAGAAACCTGGCGAGAAAGTTCTTTGCTTGCATTTTCTTTAGAGGCTCCTAGTAGATTGCTCTACTAAGCAATCCTAAGCAATAGAGAACAGAAAACATAGAATCTGATATTACTATATTAGAATAACCTTATGGATTAAGCTGGTATTCTTATATTATGGATGGAAACCAGTGGAAAGAGCAGGATTGCCCAAAGTTAGCTGAGAAATTATCCTGGGGCTTCCCAGATCATATTTTTTTAAAGCAATGCTAACAATACAGCCCTAGGCATTTATACATAAACTCACTGAATTAATGTGGAAGATCTTACATGGTGTTCTGACAAGCTATTAATATGTTTTAATCTAACTAAACTCTTTAGCATCATGGCACATCCTATAAAAATCAAAGCATGCATCCCTCATGGTTGACTAAATGCTACACTTGGCATGGATCATTGACATCATACGTTTCAGCTGTAGCTTCATGACATGACTAAAAAAAATTGTAGATTTTCAAAGACTGTTAATATGTTAAAGGGAAGAGGGAAATCTTTCTTTTTTGTTTTACAGACACCATAATGTTTTGAATTTGTAGGGAACTTCTATCCATGTTTTCTAGATGACTCAGTTTAATGGAGCACCAACATGCCTCACTCACTGGCATTTTTCTTCCAAATTAAAAATAAATCAACATGATCTTTCTCCTCAGGGGAGATCCTTCTTGCAATGTCTAAGCATATTTCTGAGTTGGCCAGAACACACCTAATAATACTCCTAGAATAATACTATATTTCTTCATAAAAGCATGATGATACAGACAATTTTGGTTTCAACCCATTGTCTTGTGACCTACTAGATAGGGTTTCCCTTTTTCACAGCTGCTGAATATCAGGATAACATTTTCATGGAGTGACCCACCACACCCCCAAAGTATCTTCACTACTGTTCCAAATTCAGTTACTGGAGCCAGGATTTTTGACCCCAACATGTATCATCTTATGCTTGCTTACCGTGAAACATACTTGCCTAGTGCTCATTCACCCAACTTGGAGTTATCCTAAAGCAGTGATGGCAAACCTTTTGAGCTCGGTGTGTCAAAATTCGCAAGAAAACCTAGCTTAACTCGGGTGCTGTGTCACATCTAGAAATATCCATAATTTTGTGATATTTGTAGCTCTAGTAAGAAAGTACTACATGCCCAGGTGCCGGGGTGACCACGTGTGTCACCCAAAAGGGTTTGGCGTGTCACCTGTGACACGCGTGTCATAGGTTGGCCATCACTGTCCTAAAGTCTCCTTTCGAAAAGGAGGAGAGTGTCCTCCCATTCCAGGATCCTACAGCTGTCATATCAGCAGACAGGAGACTCAGAGAAGGACAGTTCTTGCACAAGCATCACAGGCAAATGTGTCACAAAAGACACCAGACAAAACAGGCTCATATCAATAGTTGGAGAAGTGCCACAACTGTAGTGGAGCATCTGCTTTGCACACAAGGTCAATGAACTGCCTCAGCAGCAGGCAGCTTCCTACTGACCGATTCTAATCACCACTTCTCAGTCACTGCTTTGGAAAATTCCTTGTGTGGTTCAAAAGCCAAACCTTTCTTTGTGACTAAGTTTCCATTAAGTGAAGCAGAGAACAAGGCAACCAAAGATCATCTATAGACTTGGATGGAATATAAAACAATAAGCCAACACTGTGTCCGGTTCATAGAAGCCTCAACTTTCACAATATTTCTCATTTTAAGAGCATAAAAGATGTTACAGGGACTTGGCCAATGATCTGTCCAATCTGGATTCCTGCCTTCTGACACCAAGGGTGCAATCAGACAGAACTAGGAATATGCACAAATCGTTTTTTTGGCATTTGATTCTCAACTAATTGAATGTTAAAAAATTTGCATTCATTCAAATAGATCCCCTTCGAATATGATAGGATTCTATTCGATACAAATGTACGAATTTGTATGAATATCCAATACGAATGCACAGGTATCCTGCATATGGATCCTATACAAATGCATACATATCAGATACATACCTATATCAACACATACATATTGGATACGTATCGGATACAAATCCTATACAAACGCATACATATTGATACGTATCCCCAGTTTAACTAATGTACAAACTATTCGTACAAATGTTCCAAAGCATTTGATTTGTGTATGATTGTTATTTGTACAAATTTGTACGAATTCGGACAAATGTTATGAACATCCATGCACATCCTTAGACAGAACTTTTTAAAATGTCTCTTTAAAAATGCCACAAAACTTCCTTTCAAACAGTTGTTCGGAATATATTGCTCAACTTACCTTACACTGCAGCCTATCTTTACATCCGAGTCAGGCAACCTAATGTGACTACAATGGTGCTACTCAGTGATTGGCCACTGGATGGAAAATCACCACCTCTTTGCTTATGCAGTTTCATGCTCAACCCAACTGAAAGTGAGAGACACCTTTAGAGCTATGATTTCCCATCTGAGGAAGGGGTCAACAGTCAAGCTTTCTGAAGCAGTAAGGCAATTTAGGTATTTTATGGACCTTTCCATAAAGGGCCTTTTATGGGTCTTTTTCTGGAATATATCTTGGGATATATACAGACTATGACAGGTCTCACCTGGGGTCTGCCATAGCCTGCACTAGCATGCAGACAGCAGGCCACTATACCAAGATATGTTCCAGAATAAGGCCAAGTGCAGAAAGGCCCACTGTCTGTCCCGAGAGCCTCAAATTCACTGAAAAAGTACTTCTTCAGCCATGCCTGATTGCCCCACAACAGTACTCCGGGAGTCTAAAACCCATTCATTATAGAGGTATCCTTCCTGTTTACCTCCAGTACATTGCTGTTGATGTACACTGCTGCTGTATTTAAAAATCCCTAAAGGCCCCACTCAACATGCATTACTCAAATTATCAGTACCAATATGTTCTGCAACACTGAGTTTCAGACAGCAATTTACACTAAGTAGCACTTCTTTTTGCTGCTGATCAATTTCAGTGCAAGAGCATGAGTATTTTAAGAGAATGAATGCTCAGTTCTAAACAGGTGTATGCAGAAATAGGCCTCATAAAGTCCCAACTGAGTCTATGACAGTTAAGTAGGATATAGAATGGAAGCCCAGTCTGTCCACAGAGTTCATAATTTTAAAGTCACACTGAATTGCTTGTTTTTCTGTACGATAGATGATATGATTGTGTCCTTCTACTACTATCCCTAGAACATTTCATTTATCCTTTCTTTGCATCATGACCTACAACAGCTGCCATGCTGTACTAAAAACAAAAAACACAAACACAAAGATCAGAATCTGCACCGATCATCCTCAGCGGCATTAAGATATATATATCTTAAGATGTATAGGGCAGGATAGAAATACAAATAAATAAATATAATAAACGTCCATTCCAAAAATAAATCCCATTACGTTTGGCTATGCTAACGCTCTGGTAAATATACCCAGCATAGCAAAAGACATAATTGTTTTTGTCTCTCTTGTTTTTCTCTCAAGTACTGTATAACTATTGATGCTGCAGCAAGGCTGCCATCAGAGATGGCAGTGTCAACGAACTTTCAGCTGCAAAACTTTTAACAACTCTTCCTGGAAAAAAGGAGAGGAAAACATGAGAGTTTCAACCCAGAGAAAACAGAGAGGTGAGGGCAAAACATATGAGAAGTGGTTGAAAGAGGTAACACTCTCCTTAATAAGGACAATGCTGCCTCACCAATCCACTCCACTGAAAGTTACAGTGGCAGTAGCTAATATGCACCGCCATTGAGAGGACAGGTGCAGTGGCAGGACAGCTTTCTGGCTACCCTGGTGTCATTGCTGTCAACTACTTTCAAGAAGACTCAAAAAAAGCCATGAGTGCAGCTACACATTTACTGACTGGGAGCAAAGAGAAGAAAATATGCAGATTTAACCCACTCTGACTTCCGAGATCGCACAACCAAGGGTAACCCAGCCACAACAGCATGTCTGGGGAAAGCCCTGACATGACTATAGCACAATTCCCCAACTTTCCTCTGATCCTAAGCCACAGCAAGTCTCTGATCATGGTGCCTCAATCTCCACAAGATGCACAAAGGACCCTGACTACTGCTGGCGTAAGACATGGAGGCACTGTCATTTGGTCAATACCAGGTATCTTAGCTCATCTGTTCTGGAGGACTGTTCAATGGAAGTATCAACCCAGTGCATAGCAGCAGTGTCATCCTGCCTCACACAGTGGCCCACCAGCTGCTTTTGGGCATTTCAAGCAGAAGACAAAGGCAAACCTGCTCCCAATTAGCTGCAAATGGCCTTTAGAGACATCCTGCTGTACCTCCAACTTGGAGGTAGTACCTAGGTGTCAATTCTAATAGCCATTGATACACCTGTCTCTATGAATTTGTCCAACCTTTTCTTAAAGCCATCCATGCTCTTTGTTGTCATCACCTCTTCTGGTAGCAAATTCCACAAACCAATGGCCCTCTGGGTGAAAAAATACATCCCCTTATCAATCCTAACTCAACTGTCTGTCAGCTTCACAGAGTGCTCCCTGGTTCCAGTGTTATGCAATAAGGAAAAGAATTTCTCTTTATCCACCTTTTCCACACTACGCATAATTTTATACACTTCAGTCAGGTCAACTCTTAAAATGCCTTCTTTTAAGGCCAAAGAGACCTAGATGTTGCAGCCAGAATTCATAATGAAGGTATTCCAGTCCCATGATAATTCTGGTTGCCATCTTCTGCACCTTTCCCAGTAACAATATCCTTTCTGAGGTGTGGTAAGCAGGACATACCAAATGTGGCACAATGGTGCTTGCTGACTTATTTTCTATTCCCTTCCTAAGGGCCCTTAGCATTGCTTTTGCTTTTTTTTTCTTTTTCACTGCTGCTGCACACTGATTCAATGCTTTCGTTGAGTTGTCCACCGTAACCCCAAGATTCCTTTCCTGGTCTGTCACAGAAAGCTCAGCCCCAATGAAGTAATTGGGAGCCTGCTCCAATGTGCATCACTTTGCACTTGCAAAGACTGAAGTACATGTGCCACTTTGCTGACTATGAGAATGATAGAAGCCATTCAGAAAGAAAGTAAATCCAGACATCTAATGTTCATTCACTTTTGCGGCGAGAACGGCATGGCCCACATGTTATAGGATTTTCAGGCATGAAACTTTTTACAGTAGCACCGGAAACCTTTGTTGTCATTGGTTAGAATGGGAGCATTTAATGAAATTCACGGAGTCCCCAAATAAGACGGCCTTTGCTTCATGCAGAAAGCTAGTGACTAAATTGTGGTGAATCTGGATAAGTTTTCTTGGCCAGGCCTTACATAAAGAATACATATATGTGAACTCCCACCAGAAAAAAAGAAAAGAAAAGCAAATTCCTACGGCCAGTGCTCCTTACTGCCAGGAGTTTACATCCCGCAATTTCCATCACCTCCCCTTCTGATCTAAAATCCATTTCCCACCCCCCACCCCCGTTTTGCACACACTGACTCATATCCCAGACGTGGAAAGAGGAAGGGAAGGAAGCCCTGAGCGAAGAGCCGCAGCAGAACAACGGAACCGTCCAGACGAGCATGTTGATGCAGCAGAGAAAGGATGCACCATAGGTGGGTGTGTTGGTTTCTTTGAAGCACGGCCGCCGACAGGCACCTCTCTTCTTCCATCCCAGTGGCCTGCTCCAGGTCTCCTGGCCCTTTCGCCCCTCGACCCCTGCTGGACGTGTCCGGCTCCGTCCAACAGCCCAAACCACCCCATGTGAAATCATTCCCAGGCGACTGAGGAGGAGGAGGAGGAGGAGGAGGAAGCGCCGCGTCCCCGACTAGGGCAACCGCCTGCCTGGCTGCCTGCCTGGCTGGCTGGCTGGCTGGCCAGGAAAGCAGACCCCCTCCCAGGCCGCCAAGGGCTCGGAAAACGGCGAGCCACGGAGCCCCGCCAGGGAATTCAGACGCCCGTGGAGGGAAGGGCTGCCTCCGGGCCTCGCTGCCTCTTCGGCCCCACTCCCGAGAAGGACGGGATTTCGGGGTGCGCGTGTGGATGCTGAACGCGTGTGCCTAGCTGGACTGGAAGGCTCTTCCTCCCGCTCCGAAGACGGACCAGAGCCCTGGCCGGCGACAGGCAGGGCTGCCTCGGGTCTTCTCTATGGGTCGTTGCTTGGCGGCAAGGCACGGCTTTACCTGCACCGTCGAGGCAGAACCTCCTGCTCCCGCTGCTGCTTGCTGCTGCTGCTGCTGGGAACGTCACAGCCGGCGGGATTTGCCATCGTGGTCCCCGAGATGCTAGCAGGAGTGTGTGGAGCCTCCCCGCTTCCCCCGCCCCCCTCTCTCTCTTGAGGGCCTTCTTTGATCTCCTCTTTCTCTGCGATTGGCCGGCAGAGGATCCCGCTCTGGGGTAGGATTGGTTGACCCCCGCGCCACTCATAAGGGGACGCACACAACAAGTAAGCGGCTGAGCTGCTGAGGGAGGGAGGTTCACAGGGACCGGGGACGCGCCCGGAGATGGATGGGTTGGGGATGGTGGTGGTGGGGTGTTGCTGAAAGAAGGAGCCGGTTTAAAGACATTTCTATACTATAAAATACTTTCTATAAAAGTATTTTACCATTGCAAGGATACTGTTGCTGCCAGGGCGTCCCTGTTCCCTCCCACACCATTTTCCTTTTGTATCTTGTCTCTTTAAGCCTGAGGGCAGGGACAGGTCTAAGATTAATGTAATATTGTAACCTGCCCTGAGACCTCTGGGTATAGGGCGGGATAGAAATACAAATAAATAAACAATAAATAAAACCCGAAATAACAGCAGCAGCTGTGTGTACCCAGCCAGAAAAAAAACACACGCTTGGATGCAAATGTATACAGTGCTGTATTTTTAAGCAGGCGAGAAAGAAAGTTCACAGAATTGGAGAGTGTTGCCGGGCGTCACAGGAAGAAAAGGCTCAAACCTCTGGATGGCTTTTAGAGATTGCTAGTTTAATTTGCAATATTCCTTATAAATCAACCACTTGCCGCAAGTGGCTTTTGCGTCTTCTCTCTCGCTACAGTGCAAAGCAGTTTTCCGTAGTCGGATTAACTCCTCGGATTTATCCGGCCCGCTGGGTGTTTTTGCCGCCGCTGCCTGTCCTGTTCATAGTTTTTTAAAAAACTATATTCCAGCCCTCCAGTGGTCTGGGGAACAGTGAACTGGCCCCCTGTTTAAAAAGTTTGAGGACCCCTGCTTTAGAGCCTTGTGGTTTTGCAAACAGACTAGAGAGGGTGATTAATAGCAGCAGCGTGATCATGATGGTGTTGTGTTCTCTCCACGCTCTCAAACTCTACAGGGTTTTAAACTGATTGGAGTTCCCAAGAGGATGTGAAAAAGCAGCTCGAAAGCGCTACAGTCAGAGACAGTGGCCCTTGTATAGCGCCAGGGATCAACAGTGCAGGATATAATATCCAGATGGATCCATGGGAGAAACTGTGGACAAAGGATATGAAATTTACAACTTGTATGTTGTTAAAATATTTACAAGATGATGCATAGATGGTATTTAACACCTCATAAATTAGGGAAACTATACCAAAATATGTCAACTAAATGCTGGAAATGTAAAAAAGTGGAGGGAACTTGTGAAAAAGCAAAAAAAAAAAAAATTGGGTACAAATATATAATCTGATGAGACAGATTTTAAAAGACATTTTATATTCAAACAAGAATTGTTTCTGTTGGGAATTGTAGACAATACTTGGATGAGATAAATTCTTTGATTTTATATATGGTGACAGCAGCTAGATTATTGTATGC
>MTQE01000401.1:26472338-26491323 GCA_014337955.1 Aspidoscelis marmoratus
TCAGGGCAAGAACGGCTAATTAAGCTGATGGACTTGGCTGAAATGGACAAGCTAACAAATTTACTAAAAGACAAAACAGCAGGTAAGTTTACGAAAGACTGGAGTCCCTTTATTAACTATCTATGAGAAATAGAAGTAATGACGGATGGTTTTGACTAAAAATTAAGGGGTTAGCTGAAAAGCAACAAGGACATGAAAGGGAAGCAAAGAAATAAGCAACATCAAGAAGAGAAGCCGGAAAAACGGAGGAAGTCATATGAGTATTAAGGCAATGTAATAATGTGATATGAGAAAATGTAAAAAGTTTTTTTATGTTGTTTAAAAAAATAATAATTAAAAAATGCAGCATATTATTTCCCCTCTATTGTTGTTTTCTTCATAGACTGCACTGGCCATCCCACCGTAGCAGCACTGGAGTGGTGCTACTTTAACCCCGTTTGGATGTAGCCATGTTTTCATCCTCTCTTAAATTCACATCATGGAAGTGCTCATGATAAGGGGATGAGGCAGACAGCCTGTGAACAATCTCACCTGCGAATCACCAATCGAGCATATATCTCCCATCCTTTGCTAGGGCAGAGGGGGAAAGGTGAGATAAGATCACAGGACAACAGTTGATATATCATAGGGCAGGCAGGAAATGTAAGGATCAAATATTGTTACAATACTGAACAAGCTGTGAATCTCAAAAGTGTGTTATGAACGATGAATTCCCCCTTTGGCTTTATTTGGTGTTTCTTTGTCTATGCACTATATCCTAGATATGCAGAACAAGTGGTGGAACAACCTAGCAGGAAAGATCCAGCTATGCGCAGACATAGGTGACCATAGAGCGGTGATGGCCAACCTATGACACGCGTGTTACAGGTGACACACCAAACCCCTTTGGGTGACACACATGGTCACCCTGGCACCTGGACTTGTCATGCTTGCTTGTTCTTGAAGTGTATGAAATACCAACTTTCAATTGAAAATTTAGCAACAAAAGTCACTAATGTAAAGAATTATTTGTTTTTGCTTTTAATAAAATACATATATCAAAAATATAACTTTTTTACTAGAGCTACAAATATCACAGAATTATGGATATTTCTAGATGTGACACAGCACCCGAGTTAAGCTACGTTTTCGTGCAAATTTTGACACACCGAGCTAAAAGGTTCACCATCACTGCCATAGAGGATTCTATGAAGCTCTGAAAGCAGTGTATGGACCCACACACCAGGCCCAAAAACCTCTACGCAGTGCAGATGGACAAATGCTCCTTACAGATAAAAATTCCATTCTGAACCAAAGGTCAGAACACTTTCAGACCCTCTTCAGTGCCAACCGTCTAATCCAAGACTCAGCAATTAACCGCATTGCACAACAACCAATGAAAACCCATTTCGGCATAGCCACCACTATAGAGGAGACTCTTAAAGCCATCAAACAGCTGAAAACTGGCAAGGCAGCTGGGGTTGATGAAATCCCACCTGAAATTTGGAAGCATGGAGGCCATGTACTCCACACCAGATTTCACAAGTTCCTTGTGTGTTGTTGGGAACAAGGCAAACTACCGCAAGATCTCAGGAAAAAAGGAAAGGAGAAAAGTCAGACTGCAAGAGAAGGGTAGGGAACAAAACAAAGGACTGTATATGACATTTGTCAACCTCACTAAAACTTTTGACATAGTGTGCAGATCTTGGAATGACTAGGATATCCCCCCAGGTTCCTCAAAATGATCATCCTGTTACATGAGGATTGGCCTGGCCAAGTCAGTCATGGCAATGCACTCTCAGCACTCTCAGACTACTTTCCAATAGTCAACGGTGTAAAGCAAGGTTGCATTCTTGCACCAACTCTCTTCACAGTCTTTTTCTCTATGATACTTCAAAGGGCCACGACAGACCTCAATGAAGAAAATGGCATTTAAATCCGATATCGCACGAACGGTAGCCTATTCAACCTAAGGCAACTAAAAGCCCACACTAAAATTCTAAATCATCTTGTCCATGAGCTGCTCTTTACTGACGATGTCGCCCTTGTTGCCCACATAGAAGCAGCCCTGCAGCATATAACATCCTGCTTTGCAGAGGCCACAGAGCTTTTTGGGCTGGAAGTCAGTTTGAAGAAGACAGAAGTCCTTTATCAGCCTGCACCACTGGAAGAATACCATCCTCCCCTTATTACCATAGGAGAATCAGAGCTCAAGACAGTCCAACAGTTCAGCTACCTGGGGAGCATCATCTCCTCAGATGCTAAGATGGACAAAGAGACAACAATCTAGCAAAGGCATATAGTGCATTCAGAAGACTTAATAAAAGAGTCTGGAGTTTGTTACTCTTGAAGAAAAGCACAAAGATCAATATCTACAGAGCCACTGTACTGTCTACTCTCTTATTCGGGTCTGAATCATTGGTCATCTTTCATCACCATCTGCAACTCCTTGAATGTTTCCTGCAGCGTTGCCTCTGCACAGTCCTAAACATCCACTGGTCTGACTATGTGACAACCGTTGTTGTCCTTGAACTAGTAGAGGCCACCAGTATCGAGGCCATGCTGCTGAGGACACAGCTGTGCTGGGCAGGGATGAAGGATCTAGAATGAAGGATTATCACCTTCCTAAGATGCTGCTTTATGGCAAACTCACCACCAGCTGCCGAAACAGAGGAGCCCCATGAAGCAGATACAAGGACTCCCTGAAGCAATCCCTCAGCCTTGGCCATATTGATCACAATCAACAGCCCACTCTGGCCTCAAACCAAGAGGCATGGAGACACGCCATCCAAAACGCTGCTGCCTCCTCTAAGAATGCTCTCAGAACTAGTCTCAAGGAGAAAAGAGAACGCAGAAGGAACCATGTCGTCACAGTACCACCCAAGGAGACCTTTCTCTGTACCTTCTGTAACCGGACTTGTCTGTCCCACTAACGCACATGCAGCAAGCATGGGTTGAGCCCTACCTAATCTTCATTCACGAAGCCAAGCCATGATGATGATGATGATATCCTAGTGAAAGACTGTTTTACCTTTTATGAAGAGCCTTTTAGCTTGGATCCCAATTATTTGAAAAACTACATTCACATTCATTCACTTGTATGCTTTTAAACAAGTCTCTGGCCTGTGGTTAATGCACATTAGGTAAGTCAGTTTGGTCTTGCAGTTAGATTCTTATCTGGAGGTTTCCTGGTTCGAGTCTGCACTCCTATGTGAAACCAGATGGGTGACCTTGGGCTAATCACAGCTCTCCTTCTGAGCTCTCAACAGCCCCACCTACTTCACAGGGTGTTTGTTGTGAAGAGAAGAACAGGAAGTTTTGTCAGCCACTTTGAGTCCCCTTAAAAGGGTGAGAAAGGTGGAGTATAAAAGCCAACTCTTCTTGTTATGAGGCAAAAGTAACTTTTGAGAGGTTGCTGAGTCTAAAGGGTAAAGTGATCAGTTTTCAGAAACCACTTTGCTTTTGCATTCTACTCTATTCCTGTTTTTCCCTGCTGTAAATCTGGACCAGTGGATCTGGATTTTTTTGGAGGCACAGGCCAGATCATCACATTCTGCACTGATAACAGTGATGTGGCCCAAGGCTGTGAAGTTTGGGCAAGCTCTATAGCTGCCACTCACACACCAGCTAGGAGCGAATGTTCCTATCCTCAGGGCTGGGGGGACTTCAGTAACACACTATGGCATACCCTCACCACACCCCAAAGATTAAAAACTTTCACTGTTACCCACCAGAGGTGGTGGTGGGGGTGTTGTTCAGTGCCATCTGTGTACCTCTGCAATCCAGATCAAGGCCCTTAGTTCAGTTGTATATCCAACTTAATGGGTGTACAATGGTTCCTAGCCCTCATAGGCATGGAGGTGCAGCCTTGAAGCTTATGTGATTCAAATTAGAATCAACAGTGCATCTACTGCAAGTAAGTGCCAAATCATTTCTAGGGCTGCCATACTGCATCCAAGTCAAGAGCTCCAGTCACAGCTTATATTTTAGAAGGATGGAGGACTTCTTCAATCCTCAGAGACCAAGGGCCAGTTCGCACTTGGCCATATTCTGGAATATCTCTCAGGATAGGAGTTTGTTGTCCAGATGCTAATGCAAACTCTGTCAGACCTCACTTGGGACCTTTTATAGCCTGTACTAGTATGTGAAGAGAATATATTCCAGAATAAAGCCAAGTGCAAACAGGCCCCATGTGCCAAAATGCATTTCTGTCTTTTCCTGCTTTTAATGGGCTAACCTGAAATTAGAGAATTCTAGCATTGAGTCTATTTCAACCAGAGATGGACCAAATAAAGGCCTGCTATCCAGACCAGTTCAGAAGCAGCATGGAGGGCAGCCAACAGGGTGATATAAGCTAGTTACCATGTGGCATTAAGATTCCATGTCTTTAATAACAGTGTTGAGTAGGGAGTTTCAGTGGATGTCCACTGAAGTACCAGCAACACCTGCTGAACCTGTCTTCTACAAAATTGTTAAAGATGTAGAGAATCCTACCTAGATATGGCAATCTTATAGCTCCATGACCAAGCATCACTTATTCTGCTCTGGATATTCTGGAATAAAGCATGGGTAGCTGTGCTTTATTCTGGAATATTCAAATATAGCAAAATTAGTTAGTGAAGTCTGGATTAGCCGAAAACAAAGTGTTTTTTCCTTGACTAAGATTGTGAAACGTTGAACAAAATAATCTTGTTTTTGTGAGAAGTTGAGAGCAGGTGAGGCTTTTGCCTTGGTCTCCTGCTTGAAAATGCCCAGAAGCAATTGGTGGGCCACTGTCTGGACTAGATGGACTCTGGCCCGATCAAGTAAGGCTCCTCTTATGTTTTTATATTTTTATTGTGGCGTAAAATTTGCAAATCAAATTGTACAAGGCCATGTATCAATGGCTACTAGAATGAATGCCTAGGTGCATCTTTCAGGCTGTGGGGGCGGGGGGTGGAAGTAGGACCCTTCTAATGCCATTTGCTGGGATTCAAGAGCAGGAATAGGTTTGTCCTTGTCTCTGTTTGAGATGCCCATGAGCATTTGGCGGGCCACTGTGTGCGACAGGATGCTGGACTGGATGGGCTGTGGCCTGATCCAGCAAGGCTTCTCTTATGTTCTAACAAACATGTTATCAGTGCCACTCCTATATTTCTTACACAGTGGAACCGTTGTAATGACCATGGGTTTCCATGTGGGGTCTCCCTTGCACTACTTTTGCATTGGAGCGGAGGCAGCTGCTACGGTGCTGTTCTATGTAACTCTCTGGCCGGACGCGCGTCATTCCGTTTCCGGAAGCAATGCAGCCAGTTACCCGAATGAGTGAGTGAGGAGGTGTGTTTGCCAGTTACCAGGCAAAAGAAGCTCACCGCGCCGTCAGTAGTTTTCTCACCTTAAGTAAGTGAACACTGTTAAATTCCCTCTTTCCCTGTCTTTAAGAGAAGCCGTTTTTCAAACCTGGCTTTGTATTTTGCTCAGTAGTTTTGGCAGAGCAACAAAAAGGCTGTGGGTGGGTTTGGCCCTAAGTAGACTGCAGTCCTTTGCATTAGCCTGTAAGAACATAAGAGAAGCCCTGCTGGGTCAAGCCACAGCCCATCTAGTCCAGGATCCCATCACACACAGTGGCCCACCAAATGCTCATGGACATCTCAAGCAGAGACAAGGACAAACCTTCTCCTGCTCTCGAATCCCAGCAAACGGTCTTAGAAGCGCCGCGCTTCCCCTCCTCCCAGCCTGAAAGAGGCATCTAGGCATTCATTCTAGTAGCCATTGATGCATCTGTCATCCATAAATTTGTCTAACCCTACCTTAAAGCCATCTAGACTGGTAGCTGTCACCCCCCGTCAGACCCGACTCTCCTACCCATCAGCTTCATAGAGTGCCCCCTGGTTCTAGTGTTGTGCAATAGAGAAAAGAAATTTTCTCTATCCACCTTTTCTATACCATGCATAATTTTATATACTTCAATCAGGTCCCCTCTCAAACGCCGTCTCTCCACACTGAAGAGGCCTAGACGTTGCAGCCTGGTTTCGTAAGGGAGGTGTTCCAGACCCTTAGTCATTCTGGTTGCCCTTCTCTGCACCTTCTCTAGTTCCACAATATCCTTTCTCCAGATAATTTTTATTTACTTTTTGATACTACAATATACTAAAACCTCAGGGTTCGTCATCACCCCTTTTTCCCAATTAACGTATAATTGTCCATTTTTCGCAACTGGTGACTTCCTCCGTTTTTCCAGGATCTTATCCTGTTGTTCTAGTGTCGTCCAATTCGGCCATTCCTTGAAGAGAAGGAAAGTTAATCGAAACCCCCTGCTGTTAATCCTTCTTCTTGTAGAAATTTGATGTAGGGTCTTCAGTCTTTTAAATATTTTTTCGCTGCTGCTGCACACTGGTCTGACACCTTAATTGAACTGTCCACCAAAACCCTGAGATCCCTTTCCTGATGTGTTGCAGAAAGCTCAGACCCCATCAGTTTATAGACATAATTTGGATTCTTGGCCCCGATGTGCATTACTTTGCACTTGTTAAGATGAAAGCACATTTGCCACTTGGTTGCCCAGTCACCCAATGCTAAGAGATTCCTCTGGAGCTCTTGGCAATTCCTTTCAGTTTTTACTACCCTAAATAATTTAGTATCATCAGCAAACTTTGCCCTTTGAAGATGAGCTTGTTAAATCTGGGCCTCTTTTGAGTGTGGAAAGGCCTCTATGTTGTCTTCAATATACTAACGGCAGTGGAGTATTGCCTCTGAATACTGTTTGCTGAAGTTCACAATTCTGTTTATTGAAATATTTGTATTCCATCCTTCACCTGAGAATCCTTGGGCATTTCACAATGTACAGTAAAACCAATAATGTGGCATGGAACGTACTTAAAATACAACCCTCCCATCTCAGTAGAACAGTATTGAAAGGGGATCAACACTGTAAGGCCACATCCCCATGCACTATAAAGTCCAAATCAAATCCGAATTCAGCAAGGAGCGTCCCCATGCAAAGCCCCTAAAGGGGGCTACATGCAGACCAATCACCCAAATCTGTGCTAAATTTATTCCTCTAGAAAACTGTTCTCGCTACAGTTTGGGAGTGAAGTCCGCATTATTTTGGGGGCCAAGTCTGCACGTGGGGATGCTCCCGGGCTATTTGGGAAGGGGATAGACTCTGGCGTCATTAGGAGGTGGAATTTCACGTCCTGTGTTTACTGTTCCTGTCCTGTGCATTGGGGATCACAACTGCTGGCCATTTTTAAACAGTTTAGAGGCAGTTTAGCAGAGAAGCTTAGAATCCCAGTATCAGTTTAAAGCCATTATCCCAGTATCAGTTTAAAGCCATTGAAAGTTAGTAGCATGATGGTGAAGTATTGTTTAGACAAATGCATAGTAAAAAGTGTGCCTAATTTAAAATGCATTTTTATTTTTTCCCTTTGTTGTATAGCCATGATAGTTAATGATAAGCAAATATAATGTAGCCATGCTAATGTTACTCTTAACCTAATTGTTTTTATTATTATGTGCATATAAAGTGATGGTGATATTGTCTTGACCTGCTTGTGAGCTTTACAAAGATACAAGGCATTGTGAGAACAGAAGATTGGCTAAAAGTGTCCTCAGTCTGATGTTCTTTTATGTTCACGTGTCACAGAATTTCCTGTGAAATGTGACGTGTCCTCTTTCTTGGAGTATATTGTGAGAAAATCAGCCTGGGCAGTTTTGGTGCTAGTTTACTTCCATCCTAGCAGTGCTAGTGTTATTCTTCTGGAAAGGATGTATTTTCCACATGTATCCTATGACCTCAAATGCACCAATTTCATATTGTTGTTTTGTTGTTGTGCTGCCATCATTGTCATCCGAGAAGTGATCCTACCTTGAATACTTGTGTTTGGCTTTTTCTGTTGTTCTAGGTTCCTGTGCAGCAATGAATTATATGGGTGCTCTACAAAGATAATATGAAACTTCCTGTTGATATATTAGTGCCATATAAAAAATGATGTGAGTGGAAGATTCACCATTGAAGCTCTAAACCAGACGACTGACAGACCCTTGAAAGATACTATGTTGTCCTAGAGATGAGAACCTGCCCTCATTCCTGAAACCTGCATCTTTCTGCAGCCATGAGAGTTCTTAGTGGCTTTTTATATCGGAAACTTTTGTGTTTATCACCTCATCCTAGACTTCTTGAAATGAGTCTTGCCAAAGGCTTCGTCGTCAATTCCTGCAGGCCACATTCCTGTTCTAAGACAAGTGTAGTTACTGCTGCTAACCTGGTCAACTATTGGCAAGAGGTGTTTGAGAAGAATGAGATCCCTGAGCCTCAAGCGTCATCTGAATATATAATTTCCCACGTCCTGGGAGCAAAAACAGTTAAGTGCTATGGATAAAATAGTGTGCCGTCCATAGAAGACATCAAAATGTATGGCAGCATATCTTGTTCTCCACTTATCTTTTTGTATGTTATATACATTCATGAGCCTTTCCCATGGGATCAAAGCTTTCAGTGTTATACTTTTTGAAGAATTTTGCTTACCTCTATTTTTTATTGGCAGCATTATACAAGTACAGTAGTTGTTTATGCTAGATAAGAACCATTTTCCATAGATAGGTTGTAGTTGCTGGTCTACTGCTTATACAAGTTGATATACTGCTTATATCAAAAGGCGGTAAATAATATAGACAGGGCATGATTAATACTGTTCCATTCAGTCTTCATTTGTTCCTGTTTTTAATAAGAATTTTGCATTTCAAATATAATTGGTACTTTATATATATATTTACTGCTGTATCAGCAGCAGCAAAAGGAAAATTGATTAGTTGCTTTTTTTGGGGGGGGGGATCTAGAAATAAACCCACAAAATTATTAACCAGCAAAATAAATAAACAAACAAGAATAACCTAACTGCTAAAAAGCTGATGCTTTAACCTTCCATGTTGGAAAGAAAGTGGACTTTTCACAAAAAAGGAGTTGTGCAAAATATGTTGGCATAGTCGGGATGAGGTGACCACTACTTTCTCTGCTAGTCGTTTTTATTTCCCACCAGATGTCTGAAGGAGGTGATGTATTTTTCTTCATCTGATACGGCAACAGAGCAGGAACGTAATGTTCCATCATTTCACCAACCTGACACATTTACATGCTGGCTGAAGAAGACCAGAATCCTCTTCTTGTGGTTTGGATACAGCTTCCGTCTGTGTAGAATTTACTGTAATGAACGGCAGCCAAGCAGGCTAGTAAATGCAAACTTGTTCTAAAATAAATTTAGGGACAATTGGCTAACCTGTAGGAGTTGCCCATAGTCACTCTTTGGAACCAGTAACACTTTAAGTTCATAAGCAACATGCCATTGGTAGTTATAGATTATGGGACTGTTTATTGCAATCCCTTCTTGTGTCTCAAGCATCCACCTTAGCAGTAGAGAATGTGTGTGTCTCTAGATATAATGGGGCCACTGTGTTAGAGCCAGAGGAGTTTGATTAGTACGGTAAGTGTGAGGGAGATCTGTACCTTCCCTAGTGGCCCTAACAGTGACACCTCTGTCCTTACCACTTTGTGGCCTGTTTGTCTGCACTTCTACAAGAATATAAGAGAGCTCTGCTGGATCAGGTCACTACCTATCTCACACAGTGGCCTTTACATGCTTTTCAATCCTTGAAAATGGCCTTTAGAAGTATTTTGTTTGGCTGTGTGACCTGAAGGCAATATCTAGGCATCAATAGCTATTGACACCCTTATTTTCCTGTTATCTCCCTTGTATTCATTGATTTCCATCAGGAGCCAAGATAATGAAACTAGAGGGAAGGAAGAGTTAAAAATAAAAACACATAAACTTTCCTGTTTTGCAGAGTATGCAGCTCTTACCATAATCTTCCTTTCCATTTTCATTTGGCAAATGAATGGTGACTGGCTGCAGCATATGATGGATGGACAGTAGGGAGTATAATTTTCTGTTACAGAGCCATCTTGGCTGCTTGTTAGCTGTCTAACATACTTGTCAGTCCTGCTCTACTGCTAACTGCTCAGCTAACCAAAGCTAAAGAAAAAAAGTTCAAAGAAGAAATTGGCTGCCCCAGTGAGTAAAAAGGAAATCAGGAAGAGGGCTTTGAGGATAGTGGGAATAAAATTGTAATGATTTTTCCTTTCAAGCACTTGCAAAAGTCAAAGTAGTTTGGTTTTGAGAAGCAAACACCCCTTTATTTAATCTTCCATCATAAATGTTATAAACCCAAAAGAGGTCTCTAGGTGATACATCAAGAAGAAATGTGCATTCCATAATTTGTCACTGAAGTAACTTAATATTTAAAATCTCTTAAAAACAATAACAAAATATAATTATTTAGAAATTTTGCTTTTACCTTTCTCTCTCTAATTAAACATGTTTCCCAGTGTACTAAAGTAATATGAAGCTTATACCGTTAGCTTATTTGTATTTGATTCCTGAGATTTTAGGGTACATCCACACATGGCATTAAATGCAGTATGCATCCAGCTTAGAAGTTGGCTGCTGAGATATCAAATGCCAGCAAGTTAAACTATGAGAAAAAGCTATTTTTTACATGTCTCATTTACTAGATTTCCCCTCCTCCTTTGCTGATTTTTGTTTCTTTCATGCTAACATTTGACTGGATTTACTCCGTCGCTATCCACGATTGAGAGGAGTGATTTCTGTCAGTTGGAGGGAGCAACTGGCATCCAGAAATTAAGGAACGTGAAATTTCCACTCCTTTGGTTGGTGAATGGGAGCACTGTTAAGGCAGCAGTGGTGGTAGCATTGTTAGGGGAGTCTCCTCTTACACAATCATTGCTACGCCATATGGATTAACTCTGGTGTGCCAATCAGTCTGCAACTGGGGGTGAGGGTGAGGAACCTGTCAAGCATGGCAGCACTGCCAGCTGTCCCGGCACTGCTATCACTACTGCACTTGACAGGATCCCCCTCCTTAATTTTGTCCTTGTGTTGAACTGCAATCCAGTGATGAGGAAATCTATAGTCATACAGTGGGCAGGTGCCGTGTATGTGTGTCTCATTACATTTCTGTTCTTGTCAACAGCACCCTCTACCTCAGACCAAAAAGCCCCTTTTTCACTCCCTCAGTGGAGTCCTCTCTTGTCATTGAATCTGCAGGTGAAGAGGAGAGGAATCATGAGTGCAGCAGGTGGGAGGGGTCTCAGTTGCCTCCTCTGGGGATCCGTCGGAAAGTGTTGTTCCTACAGCAGCGAGCACGCATATGATCCACCCCCTAATGGGTGCAGAAGCAGTTCCAAGTATACAACAAATGGACAAAACAAGTCAGGCAATAGCCAAAAGAATCTAAAAATTAAAAATGACTCTAACAGTAGAAATACGAATTTTAATCTTTGTATAAATTAATATTCATGGTCTACTTTTAGAGTTACCATAATTAGATTACATTTATAGATACTTCAGGTACTTGTGGTTCTTCTGGGTTTAGATTACATGGATTATTTGTCCTGGGCCAAAACTATCACTGTGTGTATAATAGTTTCGCAAGAAAAGGACAGGTGATTCTCATTTTAAGAACAGCCTGGAGATCTGGTATACAATCTCTCTGGCTCCATCTCCTACGTGAGCTGCCCCTTGCAACCAGCAACATTTAAAAAATGACAAATTTCCATCCTCCTTTAGTTTATTTGGAAAATGGGTTGCTAGATAAGCTTGACCTTTGATCTTTTCAAGCCAGATTATTTTGTGATGAAATAGGTACGTGTTTTAACTTCTAGCTTCCTTTGCAGTTTGAGAGCCTGAATACCAGGGACATCTGTACTCCAGTGTCTTCAATGCAGCAGGAACAGATCCGGCAGCTGTGTGCCAAGCGGCTAAAAAGGTGATCACTTATTCTGATACATTTTATTAAAAAATTATGGAAAAACGGGAGGGCAATAGAGAAGTTAATGGGACTGGGAAGCTAGCTGTTTGAATTATGATGCCTGTAGAATATGAAATGACCAAAGTAGCTTACAAATGATGCCCGTGCCTAAGAAAGAACTTGAGAGAAGAGAGGGATCTTTAAACCTATAGTTCTTATTAAGGAGAAATGGTCACAGCTGAACATGGGGTAGTTGCATTTTCACTTATTACCCAATAATGAAAAATGCAAGACGATCTAGTTAAAAGTAATACTAGCAATAGCTGCGCTGCAGTGCCCACCACTCTGCAATATAGGCTTTAGCCTTCCATTTAGAACTTAAATAAATCATATGCAAACTCCTTGGAAATCCACATGGCCTTCGTGATTTGAAAGACAGGTGCAACTAACAGGCAGACCTACTAGAATGCTGTTCAGGAATTAAATCGCCTTAAATAATTTAGGGATGTGGCATTTCCAGAAAAGTAGGAGACATGAAGAGTTACTGTTTAAACATTTGAATAGCAAAACATGTTTACAAACGATGGAAAAACTTCTACTGACTGCTAACACAAAAATGAATTGTGGGTGCATTTGAAAGGCTATTCGTTGGCCGTTTCTGTTTAAACTTGTCAAAAGTTGCTATAATAGTCAACATAAGAACATAAGAGGAGCCCTGCTGGATCAGGCCACAGCCCATCTAGTCCAACATCCCGTCACACACGGTGGCCAGCCAAATGTTCATGGGCATCTCAAACAGAGACAAGGACAAACATTTTCCTGCTCTCAAATCCCAGCAAATGGCATTAGAAGCATCATGCTTTCCCCTCCCCAGCCTGAAAGATGCACCTAGGCATTCATTCTAGTAGCCATTGATACATCTGTCATCCATAAATTTGTCTAACCCTTCCTTAAAGCCATTTAGGCTGGTAGCTGTTACCACATTGCATAAACCAATAACCCTCTGGGTGAAGAAATACTTCCCCTTGTTGGATCCAATTCTCTTACCCATCAGCTTCATAGAGTGCCCCCTGGTTCTAGTGTTGTGTGATAGAGAAAATAAAATTTTTCTATCCACCTTTTCTATACCATGCATAATTTTATATACTTCAATCAGGTCCCCTTTTAAACACCGTCTCTCCAGACTGAAAAGGCCGAGACTTGCAGCCTGGTTTCGTAAGGGAGGTGTTCCAGCCCCTTAATCATTCTGGTTGCCCTTTTCTGCACCTTCTCTAATTCCACAATATCCTTTTTGAGATATGGTGACCAGAATTGTATACAATTTTCCAAATGTGGCCTCCCCATAGATTTATAAAGAGGCAAAATGACACATGCTGAGTTGTTTTCTATTCCCTTCCTAATTATTTCCAGTACTGAATTAGCTTTTTTCGCTGCTGCTGCGCACTGGGTTGACAACTTCATTGAAGTGTCCACCAAAACTCTTGAGATCCCTTTCCTGGTGTGTTGCAGAAAGCTCAGATCCCATCAGTTAATAGACATAATTTGGGTTTTTATCCCTGATGTGCATTACTTTGCACTTGTTAAGATGAAAGCACATTTGCCACTTGGTTGCCCACTCACCCAATGCTAAGAGATCCCTCTGGAGCTCTTGGCAATCTCTTTCGGTTTTTACTACCCTAAATAATTTAATATCATCAGCAAACTTTGCTATTTTACTATGTACCCCTCCTTCTGGATCATTGATGAATAAATTAAAAAGCATTGGTCCCAACACTGACCCTTGAGGGACCCACTTTTTACCTCTTTCCACCCTGAGAATTGACTGTTTATTACTACTCTCTGTTTTCTACCCAGCTCCGATTAGAATGCTGTTTCATAGGTCTCTGAGCTTGAATCTTCTTAGCTGAATATTAACATGGATAATGCTGCCTAAACTGCCTGGAAAGCAGAGGGTCACTGTTTCAAACCCTAGCCTCTCCCTAGCAAAGACTTCAGAATCTCTGGCAACCTCTCACCATGCCTGCCATCCACCCTGCATACAGGCCCTCATAGAGGTGCCCATGCACTCAATCAGGAGTTAGTTATTACCCTCTGGTACCCAACAGCAACAAAAGTCTACTTAGGCAGAACATCTGCAGAGAGAAGGTTCATCTCAGAACTCACGCTCAGCTCTGTTTTTCCTCCAGCATGCATTATCCATCAGGATGACAAAAACTGTCTTGCCAACTATGGGCTAATCTGTCTGATCAAAGTGGTAACTCATAGGGGGAAAGGTGGAAGATAAATATCGAAGAAGTCTCCTTGTAACTGGCAAAATAGCTGAGAGTATACCAGTTATCCTGTCATGGAAAACCAGTGGTTTCATTATTACTCCCAGACGTTTCCAGCTTCTCAACATTTGGAACGTCTCTGTCATAGCACAGAATGTTCTATTTTCCTCCCACTTATACCCATAAGGCAGAATACTGCCAGCACATTTGTTTGAGCTTAGGAAAGATGGGCATGAGCTGGGCATGATAATGAGAAGAGTGTGTAATTGAAGCCTTTGCCAGGTATGCAATGTAACAACTTCTTTCCTGTTCCAGAATGCCAGTGCAATATGTTCTGGGTGAGTGGGATTTTCTGGATCTGACTCTGAAGATGAACCGTCCAGTCTTCATCCCTCGACCGGAGACAGAGGCAAGATAACAGAATGGAAAAAATTTGGCCACTCTCTAGTGTCCTGCATTGCTAGTTGTATACTTTTGTCTCACTCTTCATTTTTGAAGAGAACAGTGTTATTCAGCTATAAAGAAGCCCTTGGTTTCTTACTTTTGCATGGCCCTTTTTGTGTAATCAGAGAGAGGGTGGAAGAACTAAATCAAAGTGCAGTTTACTGTGTAAAACTAATCTTACCTTGATGCTTTGGACTATATCTGCCGTGCCTTCCAGTAGAACATCATGTCTGGTTAGGATGAGATATTTGTCTGGGCTACAGTGCAAAAAAGGTGTTATAACCCACTCCAGTGGGTTACCACTTAAAAGCATTAGACCAGACTATGTACAGGTGGTCATGGGTAACTGATCTGGTCTTCCAGATATGAGGAGCCCAGTGCCATTTCATTAGGTTCCTGGAAAAAGCTGTGGAAGTATGACTGGCTAAAACATCCCCTGCTGGATGTTTGAATTCCTCAGCCTCTGAAGTTGGCTGGGATGGACCATCCATAGTACAGGTCACCCATGGTGCAGGGCACAGGTCGCACATGATGCAGGGCACAGGACACAGACCACTGGCCTGACATTGGACTGAGTTACTTGAGGCCAACCCATGTTGATGTGGGATATTTCTTCACGTGCAGATCCTGCCATGGTGGAGTTTAAGCCCTGGGGAGCACATCTTGATGGGAATACTTCACTTTCTCCTGTAGCAGTAATAACATGGTATTTTCAGGTTTTCCGTGAGCTTGAATTGCCAGTGTTGAGAGTCATAAAGCTGTCTTCTCCATCATTCTGAGAAGGGGTCTATGGTTTTCCCTGCCACTACATTCTGAGAAGGGGTCCATGGTTTTCCCTGCCACTACATTCTGAGAAGGGGTCCGTGGTTTTCCCTGCCACTACATTCTGAGAAGTGGTCCGTGGTTTTCCCTGCCACTACATTCTGAGAAGGGGTCTATGGTTTTCCCTGCCACTACATTCTGAGATGGGGTCCGTGGTTTTCCCTGCCACTACATTCTGAGAAGGGGTCTATGGTTTTCCCTGCCACTACATTCTGAGAAAGGGTCCGTGGTTTTTCCTGCCACTACATTCTGAGAAGGGGTCCGTGGTTTTCCCTGCCACTACATTCTGAGAAGCGGTCCGTGGTTTTCCCTGCCACTACATTCTGAGAAGGGGTATATGGTTTTCCCTGCCACTACATTCTGAGAAGGGGTCCGTGGTTTTCCCTGCCACTACATTCTGAGAAGGGGTCCGTGGTTTTCACCAACTGGCAAAGGAATCTGTAAAACAAAAAAGGTTGGGAACCCTTGATCCAGAATAAAGCAAACAAAGTTATTGTTTGTTTATTGTTATTAGAGTTTGATAATTCTCAAAATCAGAAGACATACTTCATTACTTAGTCTGTTTTGAAAAGGTAGATGGCATTAAAAAAGAAACTTTTTAGGCTGCTTTAGATCCAAAGGGCTTAGAAAGAAATTTAAACTTCAAAAAGCTTACTACTAATTTTGGTACCAATTCTTCACTGCCAAACATAGCTTACAATGCAATGGGAAGTCTAGTATAAGGTTACCTACCAATAATGCTCATGCTATTCTCTCTTTGCCCTTTGACAACCCCCGTCTACTAACAATCATTAAACCAGTTCCTACTGAGTGTGATGCAAGCACTGATAATAAACATGAGAGTGTTGCTTATTCTGCTGTCTCCTTGCACAGTTGCTGCTTTCCTATGGGCTTCTTGTACTGTGTTTGAGCTTAATCTGGATGAGTCATCAAGGACCATACTTTGAAAGAAGCAAGCAGAATGTAGTGCGTCCAAGTGTAGTTGAATTTTGTTTTCTGTTCACTTCCTCATTTACAAGCATTAACAGGGATTTAACATAGTGTATTTTATATTCTTGAAATTTCCCAGTGTATATCAACTTTTGTCTGTTGACAGAAATCAAAAATGAGAAAGACATTGTTTCAGAATCATTGTGTAAATTGACTACAAGGCTTCCTTGCCTCCTCCAAAATTTGGGGATAATATGAGTTTGCTTTCCAAGAATATTGTACAGATGAGTGAAAATTAATTTGTTAAAATTGGGATGGTGAGATTTGGTGAGACTTGGCAGAGATTTAATCAGGTATCCAAAGTTTGCATTTAGATAATTGATCCCTGTATAAAAGAGAAAAAGCAAATAAAAAAACTAATAATGTACTAAGAGAATTTAAATTCTGTGAACAAACTAAATGCTTTCATGTCCTTTTTATTTGCATAATTAATATTCTGCTTTTGGTTATGGGTAGAGATAAGGAGAAATAGGATATTGAGTTCCTAATCCTACTCTAACTTCTAAAGCTTTAGCAGCAAAATTGATATGAGAATTGATTTTTTTTAAAAGAATGTTGGTACTGTTATGTATGAGATTCTGTTTGTGGTAACATATTACAGGACCAGGCTGTAACTGCAGTCTTGTAGTCATAACTGCACAATTATAAGCTGTGTAACATCATATATTGTACAGCAAATGGTAATACATGGATCTTGCTATTCTGCTTCTCATGATCGTTGTGCTAATTAATGGGATGTATCAAGCACTTAAGACTCATGAAATTTACTAAGTACTGTTTTGAAAATTCTTCAGAATTGGTTTTGTGTGTGTGTTTGTTTTTGCCTATTCCGGCTTGTACAGTGTATAGATGGCTTAAACGCATACAGCGATTTGGTAGAAATTTTGTTTACTGCTTTGATTTAAAATCACCCAGCCACCATAATCTCTACAGTTTAATTGAGGTGAATAATCATTGGACAAGAATAGAGAGGGATTTGGTGTTCCAGCAACACCCAGTGAGATAATGCTATATGATTATGTGGTTTCCTAGAATCACCAACACTGTATTTATAAATAATCATGCTGGACAATCTGTACTGCTGACAATCTTCTTTAACCACCCAAGATTCCTGGACTGCAAGGTCACTGTGATGGAGGTACAGTCCTAGGATTTTCATTTAAATTTATAGGTGTGTTTCCAGTTTTCATTCCTCACAAGAACTGTATTATTTCTACTGTCCACAGGGTTATAGCTCCATAGCACACCTTCTTACTTATGCTTATAGTAAATGGAGAGTCTTCAGTATTTGTTCGTTTTCTTTGATTCTGCTTAGGAAATCCAAAAGAATTCTAGAAATAAACATGTACAAACCCACTCAGTTTCCTAGATATTGTACTTGGAGTTTATTGGCATAAGACTTGTAACAAATGAGTACTTATTTGTTTGATGGCAAAATATAGCATCATGGTCTAGCTACAGTAGGATTTTATTTAATAAATAATCTAATTTGGTTTCAATAACACCTGCGTCTCCAAATGTTTCTTACTTTTAGCAATATTGGCATGGCCTATTTTAATATTTATACACCGGTTTAACTATCTTGCAAGGACTGGGTTAGAACCAACTTTTTTTGACTTTTCACTTCGTTGTGAGAGCAATTATTGTGTTTCCCTACTTTCCGTCCCAGAATGAGGTCTCTAAGAAGCAAAAAAAAAAAAAAAGATGTTAGTGAGTGTGCTAGGTCATCAGGCATAGAAAGAACTGAGGAAGTAGAATTAAAAATAATAGCAGCCCAACTGGAGATAAAAAAATCCCTCCAGCAGTATCAGTTGAAAAAAGAAGTGGAAATGGAATGGTATTGAATGGTCTCTTGTAGCCTTCTCATAGCACTCTTGGGAGATGAATGCTTTGAAATAGGTATTTGTATTGCATGAAACAGTACGCCTTGAAGTATTTAATTAAATTGTTTCAGCTATCTAATTTTCCGTTACTTTTTTTTTTTTTTTTGCTATTTTCACAAATGTCTTTAACACATGGTCAGGGTCATTTGTGAAGAAACAGCAACCATTTTTAATTGAAGAAAAGATGTGTAAGGTTTGATCAAATATGAACTGGTGAGTTCTTTTCAGCTTTAATGTTCTGTTTATAAGAGTGCATGCTTTCTGCTTGTTTTGGATAGTAAATAGGATTTTTTTTCCCTCCACCAGAGGGCAATCTGATCTTAGATTGAGAGAGAATCTTGTTTTGACTTCTAGGAATTATTCTGTTGGCAGTGGCTCTTCCCAGTGCTGCTGCTTTTCACTTTCCTCTACATCTCCCCAACTGACGTTTCCCTTTTTAGAAAAACTGAGTAAGTTTGGACTCTGTCTGTCTGGTGTTTTTTTTTATTATTATTGTTCCCACCTACCTTTCTTCCTGGAAAGATTGTACCTGATCTTTGTTCTGTTTCTTCAGAGAACTACATACTTTTGCAACATGGATAAAGCTCTTCCATAGTAAACCACTCAAGTGCCCTGAGATACATTCAACTGTTCTGCTGGGGTTGCTATTTAATAGTTCTTTGTATGCAATCTGTTACTAAAATATACTAGCAGAGTGTCTCATGCTTTACTTAGGGCAAAACATAGAAGAAGAATTGGCTTTTCCACCCTGCTTTTCTCACCCATTTAAGAGGACTCAAAGCGGCTGACAAAGCT
>MTQE01000401.1:26497530-26561357 GCA_014337955.1 Aspidoscelis marmoratus
TAATTGATTCTCAAAGTGGGTGGTAGATGAAATAAGTTTGAGAACCTATGTTGTAGTCACTAGACCCCTGATTCGGTAGCCCCAAACAATGGCAAGCTAGGTTTAATAGGTTTAAATCTCTTCATTATTTCTCAGTACTGTACCTGATTTCTTTCCCAGTACTGCCAGTATCAGCACAGCCTGGAGATCATCTTGCCACTGCTGGTTATAAAAAGATGGGAGGAAATTAATAAAAACGTAAGCAGTAACCGAAGAGACTGGGGATGGGGGGGGGAATGAAAACAAAAATAGGAAAATATATATGCAAGAAGAGTTTTTCATAATTTATCAGGCTGAGGCAAGGTACAGTTGAGAGAATGTTTTAAAGAACAGTAGAGTTGCCATATTCCAGTTGGTTCAGTTCATTTTCCCTAATTTGCATTTTATACAAATTATTTAGGCAAATCAGGTAGAAAATTGGAAGAGCATGCAGCAACTTTTGAATCACACACATGAACATACACAGAGATCTCCTCCTTGAACCTGGATATTACTAGAGCATGGACGACTGTGGTTAGCAGGGCATGTCTATCTCTAGGAAGAGCCATAGCTCTAGAAAATAGTATCTCAACAGCACATGAGAGTTTTAAGTTGATAAATTGGTTTAGCATGCGTTTCTTTTCCAACTGTTCTCTTGAAAACTTTACATTTTGCTGATCAGCTGTGTAGCCCTTGGTAGACACAAAGAACCATCTTCCTTTTTAGTTGCTTTGTTTCAAACATAGAGTATTCTGGGTCTATCCATATACAGCGGTTCTGCTACCAATGAAATGGAGTGCACAATCATGCCCTGTTTCCCTTGTAGCATTTCTGCCACTCTTTATCCTAAAACAAATGAAAATTGGAAGACCCTTCCTGCTTTCAGTGGATTTTTGTCTCCAGAATAGCACTGTGCAGTACGTGCCAATGGAAAACTATTGAAAAAGAGCTGATTACGCCTTCTTTCTTCCTCCAGGGCTGGGTGGGAGGGTGAGATTTCATTTTGAAATCCTTTTACTCACCTGCCAGTTCTAGGGAAGATGTATTAAAATTGTTGAGCCACTTTTATAGCTTGTACCAGTGACTCAGAGTGGCAGGATGTCTACTGTGTGGGATGCGTTCCCAGAATGCTTTGCGTGAGATGCTGTCATTTGAATTGTAATATTCCTGCAACTTGAAGGCTTCTCCGCCAGCTGATGAGTCATTCATCCAGTGCTGTGGGGCAGATATGAAACTAAGTCAGTTGTATCTTTAGTGTTTCCACAACACAATGAAAAAAAAGCTATGTATAACATGAAGGAAATGTGGCCAACAATCTTATATTGATTTCCCTGCTTCTTAATTGTATAACAAGGGGCCATATCCCCTGTAGTTGCAGCTATGACTCTTAATCCACTTAATTCCATTTTGTGTTTTTCTCTGTAGTGCTCTAATACTAACACTCAAGCGTTTTTATTCACATTCTCCTTGTTCTCCTGGAAGAAGGATTACTGACATAAGATTTTCTTACATTTCTTTAAAAAAATCTCCACCTCTGAAATAGCAGTTGTGAATCTATTTGTCCCCTAGTCTTACTCATGTCATTAATTCTTAAACTAACAACAAAAGTAGTAGTAGTAATCTAGCAGCAGTAATAATGGTGATTGTGTTAAGGTTGAGACTAGTCAGTTTATGGGATCTTCTCATTTGTTTATTCTGTTTTTACCCTGTTCATAAATCTCTAGACATTTCCTAAAGCAGCTTGCAGAATGTCAATAATATAAGACCGTGAGGCTTATGATCTAATATTTGCAGTGCAAGGGGAAAGGGGAACTAGGAGAGAAAAGGAAAAAGGAAATCTATAATGTCTTATCTAAATTGGGATTCGGATTGGAATTGTATACAAATTATTCTCCTCCTCTACATTTTATTTCAAGATTGAACTTCCTTAAAAGTGCTTAGACAGAATTAGCTTGGTTCCTAAGGGTGCAGGTGAAAGGATTTTGATTCAAGGTGCTAGGCATCTGTTGTTCTTCCCTTCTTGACCACCACCTCCTGTCAGCTTGAAAAGATGAATCACAAGACAATCTCTAGGATGTATGAAATTGCACTTTTGCCTAGAAAACTAGAAATGGAAGGAACTGCACCCTTTTGCAAAAGTTACATCTTACTGTACAGTTCTTCAGTCCCTTCAGAGATGGTGCTCAGGATATATGTGTGTTGGTCAGAGTAGGTTCTTGTGTTTATAGCTTACTGTTGTTTATACACACAAAACCAAGCACATCCCTAGTTTTATCAAGTTCTACAGTTTCTTAGAATAGATTCTGCCCAATTCTTGTCCTTTTTCTTCCCCATAGGTCTAAGAAACCCTGGTTTGGATATTATTTCTGACAAGGTTGAGTTAACAAAACAACTGATCCTTTTCAGGAATCCAGGAGCTCCTGCAATATCAAATTCTCACGTCAGACTTGCATTGATTTAGAGCTCTTAAAAATGTACAGATGTATCTTTTGGGGATTTTGATGACTAAGGGATAAACAATTAACTGGTCAACATCGGGAAAACACTTCCTCTAGGCTAGTGTTAGGGTTAATATGATGTAGAAGTATATAAGAGGCATACTAGCATTTTGTATCAATACCAAATGAAGGAATGGGTTTTCACCTAAGCGTTTTGCTGCACCTTTGTATCAAAAAGAAAACCACAGCCCCTAGAAGTGGATGTGGACCCAGTGTGGTAAGAGTTTTGCTCCTTGGTAGATCTGAGAAAGAAACATGAAGCATGTCTGTTAGGTTTATTTAATTTTTTTTCTCCAGCACCTTTTACATTTAACTTTAGAGCAGTAGGATGATCAAGAAAACAAGAGTGATGAAGTGTGATAATATGAATGAAACACATCCAGTCCATAACCCCCACTCAGTCCCCAGGTGGTTTGACATTGAGAGCAAATGTGATCGATCTATCTATCTTTCCCAAAGGTCTCAGGGCAGGTCACAATAAAATCAGTATAAAACAGATAAAATAAGCTAGCTAAAACAATGACAATGACTATACAGTATTAGGAAGTCATATGCTACAGTGATAAACTAGGATCCTGAGAGATGACAATTCAGCTTCTCCTTCTATCATGAAACCTATTGGGCGATCTTGTGACTTCCTCTCAAGGCATTCAGCCTCGGAGGTTTGCTATTCAGCTGAAATGGAGATGAAGAAAGTTTGAAGCATATCATCTTAAGCCTCTTAATATTAAATTGTCCAATTCAGAATTATCTCCTGTGGTCAATCTATCAATCTTCTCACCTTCCCTTCTGCTTTCCTCTGACTTGCCAAATATAATATTGTTTCAAGGTCTTCACTAGTATCATGTGCCCAAAGTATGCAAGTTTCTGTCGGCTGATCATTGACTCCAGGGATTAGTCGGGAGGTATATGGCTCAAGGCTAAAGATTGGTTCTTAGCAAGCATCTCCAGATCGATCCATGATTCAAAAATATTTATCTTTTTCTGTTGCACTTTCATAATGTCTGTCGGGATGGGCATGAAGTTACTTTCGTTTGAATGTTTAAGGAGCTTAGAGTTCAAGGGTGCTTGTAACCTCCCCACATACCTGGCTCTATTCACTTTCACTAAGTCACCTGACCACTGCCACCACCCTCACCTTTTATCTTAGCTAAGGAGTGAGCAAGGCATGGGGGGAGTGGAGTGGTGGGGCAGGGAGGAGGAGTCTTGTTGGTGCCGCAAGGGGACATGGGGAGGATCAGAACGGCATGGAAGGAGGAGGAGGAGTCTCATTGGTGCAGTGGAAGGGCAAGGCAGAGGGGTCTGGGGGAAGGTGTGGAGAGATTCAGGCCCTGGATCTGGATCAGAGGCCCTCTAATCTGGATCAACACCCTCTGTTACATAAAACATAAAGAGGAATGAGTGACCTCCAGCTCCTAAACTGATTTATAACTAAGCTAAGACCCAGCATAATCTCTCCCTTTCCCACTGTGTCATTGTTATTCTATATTTCTAGTCAACCTCTAGATCAGTGGTAGGCAAACCACAGCTCGGGAGCCACATGTGGCTCTTTGGCCCCTTGAGGGTGGCTCTTCCAGCTTAGGAGTACCCTAATTAAGTTAATAACAATGTACCTACCTATATAATTTAAGTTTAAAAAATTTGGCTCTCAAAAGAAATTTCAATCATTGTATTGTTGATATTTGGCTCTTTTGACTAATGAGTTTTCCGACTGCTGCTCTAGATAAACGTTTTGTAATGATCCTTCATAGATGCTTCTCTCCCATTTACAACATTTTGTTACCTGTTTGTAACATACTAATTGTTTCCTCAGCAACCAAACACAATGCCACAAACGGTATCTACAACTGAAATAATTGGAAAAGACAGATTAAATTCCTTCCAGGCTTCCTTGGCTTCTGCTGTTCTGTGACCCACTTTCTGCTTGCGTTTTGTTCAACAGGGAGGTGTGTAAATATTTACATGTGTACAGGCAAAGGGGAATGTTCCTATCAGTGAGGGTTTTTTCTTCTGATAATAAGATCTGCAGAAATGTTTTTGCCCCAAACACTGATAATAACTGACAATTACTAGAAAACTTGTTAAGTTAATGCTTTCATCATTATGGGTATTCATATTATTGGTTGGATTTCGTGCTGCAAGATAAGAGAAGTTGTTGACGCTTTCGATACGTGCTTCTGTTGCTACTGCTTATTTGGTATTCCTTTATTTAGGAATAATTTAGAATTCTTCTCACAGTACTAGGCTTCCTAGTATTCCGTATTTTAAAAAACGGTCATATAGTGTAGAAAGCTCTAGTTTAATAGACTAACAAAGATGAATTTTAGATTTTACTGTTGGGGTCCTGAATGTTTCCAGAACTGAAACCCACCGTCACCCTTAGCTATAAAAAAGGAGCCTACTTCTAATTTATTATTTTTCTTCTATTCCTCACATGTTCTATCACAGTTTCCTGCTGCTGCTTTTCCTAGAATGGGCAGGAACATCACCAGCGACACAGATTGCACTGAACTGTATCAGAACAACCTGTGTGTACTCCAAGGCCAGACATGGATACCTCAAAGGAGCCTCTGGGGGTAGCATTTTGAAGCACAATTTGACACACTGCCTCTCGTAGTCCCGAATGTGGAACCATGCCTCTGCATGGCACACATCCTTGTTTGAGATTAGGCCCATGACTGCCAGTGATCCCAATCATGACCTTGCTGAATGAGATTGAACACCATGCAAAGTGGACAGTGTGGGGAGCGTGGCTACCTAGAACTGCATGCTATAATCTATGTGCCCTACACCTTTTCTTCTCTTTTTTTAATTTATATTCTTTTTTAAAAGATTTTTTTCTTTGACAACTTAAAAACATTACACAAAGCATTAATTCATCCCTTATCATAAAGTCCATTTTCTTGTTGCCTTTCATGACTTCCTGTTTCTCCAGCATCTCTCGGTCTTCTTGTTTGTTTTGTCTACTCACTGTAAGTTTCTTTTTTTGTTTGTTTCTCAGCTGACCAGTTCCTTTGTCAGAGCTAGCCTTGCTTGTTTTCGTTCTTCATAATTCATTCAACAAGGAAATACCAATCTTTTACTGATATCTTATATATCTAAATTACTAATACTAAAAAGGGGATAAGATAAAACAGAAGGAAATATTCTAATCTACCTATTCCACTTATGACTGGATTATATTTCTATCATAGCAATATTGGTCCTTTAACATCTTTCTTTTAACATTTTTGTTACATTTCTAATCCGAACTCTTACACTTAATATTGTTTTATTTTATATTGCATTCCACCCAGCTTTCTTATTCTAACCCTTTTTAAACCCAGACTATAAATTTTTACCTCAAGACTATCTCAACCTTCTAACCTTCTAATACAAAAATATTTTATTCTTTCTTATTTCAATAATACTGACTATATAACTCATTTTCTTGACTTCTAAAAGAAAGAAAGAAGAAAAAAGAAAAAGGAAAGGGAAAAAATATTTCTTCTCTTGGTATCCAGCCTCTTCACGCTGGGTATTATCACTCTCCATTTTGCCCGACCGAACGCAGCAATTTTTCTTCTCCTCCAATAGGAGGTGCCTCCTGTGCCCTCTGACCCTGCTCCCTCTCTGTCTCCCCAGTTTTGTCGCGTTCGCCCGACTGAACTGGTTGTGCTGAGCTACTGCTCTGCCTCTTTTTGCCTCACTGTCCCTTTTGTCTTTTGTCAGGTAAGTTTTTATTTATTTTTATTGCCCCTGTCTTCCCTTAGGTAGAGAGCAGGTCTTGGGGGGGGTTTCTCCCGTTCACGGAGGTGCGGTGGGCCCCTGCGTCCCCCCCCCTTCCACTATCCAGGGAGGGTATTTAGTCAATATAGGGCTACTACCCCTCCCCCCCCCGCTTCGTTCTCCCTTGGCCGGCAGCTTTGGAGGCCAGCGGGAGCTGTCATAAGAGCCGGCCGGAGGGCGCGGCTGTCTCCCCCCCCCCCCGATTGGGGAGTCAAACCGCCGCCTGTCTTATCGGAGCGCCGCACGCGGGCTCTCGGTCAAGCCGGGTTCGAAAGTCCGCCAGGAGTAGCGGGCTATCGCTGGCGGCAGGCTTCAGAGGCCGGCGCTGGTCGGCACGAGCCGGCGCCGCCGCCGCCTCCCTGTTTAGGGGCACCGCGTCTTGCCGTCAAAAGCTCCCTGAGCGCCGATACGGCATTGCGCCCTGTATGTTGGTCCCTACTTCGGGCTGACAAGCTGCGCGGGCGGCGTGTGGCGCAAAGGCACGGAGCGAAGGGCCCGGCTTGGTTCTTTCTCTGGGCGGCGGCGGCGCGAGCACCTAACGCCGCCTTCTTCCGCCAGCCCGCTCGCTCGAGGTGTTCCAGCGGCGGCGCGAACACCTGTCGCCGCTTTCTCCCGCCCGCTTGCTCGATCGCTCAGGGCATCCCTGCTGCCCCGTAGGGCTAGGACACGGGCGATCTACCTCACTAGCCCGGTCCCCTTATGTGACAAGGCGCGCGCGTGCCTTTTTTTATCTCCCTCAGGGGGCCTGAAGTAGCGGCCGCCATTTTCAGCGGCCTTACAGGGCCGGCCGCCATTTTGTGCGCAGTTCTAATGGCGGCCGCCATTTTGAGGCCTACCCTTCTTGGTTTATGGTAGTTTTGGTGAAGTTAGCATCCAGTGCCATCCTCTTTATTTTAGCAGTTTTTTATTAAACTGGTTTTCAATATCCCTTTCCCCTTGTGTCTTCTAGTTATATTTCATCATGGAGACACCAAGTGAACCCTCAGGTCAGAAAGGGGAGGCCCCAAAGATTGTGAAGCCTAAGGTTCCTTTGCCAAAGCCTAAGAAGCCATCTGCTTCGGCCACGGATGGCCAGAAGATGAAGCCCGCTCAGCAGCAAGGCCAATCTCAGGCGGCTTCCCCAGTTGCTACTCCTCAAGTTCATCACAATCCATCACCATACTCAGTGTTGGATGCCGTAGCGGGCCCATCAACCATACCAATTTGGTCTGCTCAATCTCCCAGACACGATCTGGCGGATATTTTTGGCCTGGCTAGTACACTCAAGGAATCTATAGTGGCAGAAGTCTTGTCATCGCTGAGAGCTTCACCCTTATTGCCACAGGCCTCACTGCAACCCCAGGGGCCTCCTGCTCCTGCGTCAGTCCCTGCTGGCGTGCCTCAGACCTGCAAAAAGGCAAAGAAGAAGAGGGTGAGATCGCCGTCTCCTTCTTCGTCGGCCTCTTCCTCCTCAGAGCCTTCCCCTGTCAAGAAGCCCAAGTCTAAGGCTTCTAAGAAGGCCAAGGCCTCGGCCATCCCATCTCAGGGGCCGACACCAGACTGGGCTGGTCCATCCACTGACCGGGCAGATGTCGTTGGGGATTCTGTGGCCGGCCCTCGTCCTGGTCCCTCTTCCAGATCTACTGGTTCTATAGATTGGGACTCTACTGTTTCCTTGGAGTCAGAGCTCAGAGGAACTGGAGGAGAGTTGCTGGAAGCTGTGGAGGATGCCTCGCTAGAAGCACAAAGCCAGGCTCCATTGACCCCAAGGCTAACCTCTTACGAAGAATACGTTATCGTTGCTGATCAGACCGCTGAGACTCTGGCCCTCTCATTTCCAAAGTCAAAGGAGGAGGCCTCTTCAGAGGCAGCTATGCTCTTGTGGGTGCCTCCAGTGGAAGAAAAGGTTCTGCCCATTCCATCCATTTTCGAATCGCTTATCCTTAAAGAATGGCGGGAGCCCTCAACGGCTAGGAGGGTGCCTGTGATTCTAAAGAAGATCCTATTGCCCCAGGACCATCTGGAGAGCAAGTGGGCGATCCCCTCTGTGGACGCCCCCATTACCCAGCTCGTTTCTAAACAAGTGGTCCCGAGGGACTCTGAGTCCATTCTGAAAGACCACCTGGATAGGAAAATGGAGTCGATGCTCCGTAAGGCCTTTGAGTCAGACTCAATGATCCTTTGAGCTTCCTCAACCAGTTCTCTGGTCGCTCGTGCAGGAGTCAAATGGGCAGATGAACTTCTCGGTGATCCTGCGCTCACTGATCCTGCCAGAGAGGGGGTGGAGGCCTTGAGGAGAGCTATGGCCTTATCTGCAGACCTCTCTGTTGACATTATGCAACTGGCTGCCAGGGCCTCTGGTCTCTCGACTGCCACAAGGAGGGCATTGTGGCTTAAAAACTGGAACGTGGACCTGGCCTCAAAGAACCAGGTCATAGCTTCTCCCTTCTTGGGACACTGCCTCTTTGGTGAGGATTGCCTTAAAGAGATCCTTATTGAAAACAAAGACAAAAAGAAGGTGATGCCAGTGCCCCCCCCCCCGTCAGCCTCCTCTTCTAGAGGGCGGTCCTCTTCCTTTCATTTCTTCAGGAAGTCTTCCAGGGACTTCCAGCCGAGGCAGCCCTTTCGGTCAAGGCCCCCCAGGGGACGAGCGTCCTGGGGGCACCTGTCTGCCTCTAATAGAGAGCCGCTCGGCAGGGGAGGAGGCCGTTCTAACAAGCCCTTCGGCTTTTCCAAGTTTGGGGGGAAATGAGAAAGTAGGCGGAAGAGAAGGTAGGTCTGGAAGTGGTTCTACCCCACCCTTTTGTCGTTCATGGGCTCTGGTACATCCCAGCGTGAAGAGGCTGGATACCAAGAGAACGGTTCGTTGACTACTTACGTGAGCGTATGTTCTCTTGGTTCCAGCCGATTCACGACCCGCCCTTTGGTGGTGGGTGCCTATGCACACGTGTGGTCTCTTATTTGTCCATACTTCTTTCTTTGGTTCTGCTCTCTCTCTTTCTCTCTGTCCTTTTTTTCCTTTATCTTTTCTACCCAGGTACCAAGCCTGGATCAGGGACCGGGTCTCACACGACAAACTGGGGAGACAGAGAGGGAGCAGGGTCAGAGGGCACAGGAGGCACCTCCTATTGGAGGAGAAGAAAAATTGCTGCGTTCGGTTGGGCAAAATGGAGAGTGATAATACCCAGCGTGAATCGGCTGGAACCAAGAGAACATACGCTCACGTAAGTAGTCAACGTACCGTTCTCCCCATATGAATATATACCCTCTTTACCAAGAAATTTTTATTAATATCCTAATTATCTTTAATAAATGAAGCCCATCTTTTCAAAATTTTTCTCCAATACAAGAGGAGGGGATAGAATCTAAAAGACCATTAATACAGTTATATATTTGCTTCACTATTTCAATCTTTCTCCACCGAATTACTTGCTAACTTTTATTTACCAATTACAATCATAATAACTAAAAAACCTCAAAATTCTTAATATTACCAATCTTTACTTTAATCCCATTCAACAGTTTTACATCATTAATCTTCCTAATTCTAAATCCAAATTAATATTGATTTAAATTTTCTTATTGCATTTTTAAGTAATAGCATCGCTTAGGTTTCATTTCCCCCCTTTTCCCCACTTTGGCGGGGGGGGGGCGTCCTCTTGAGTGCCAGCTGCAACTCTGTTCCACAGATTTCCCATCCTCTGCTGATCTCCAGATTTAAGATGTTGTAAATCTCCATTCCATTTGTATTCCCAGCCCAGCAAATGTTGATTTCCCCAGCTGTTTGCCTTTTCCCTATGTTCTTTTTCCTTTGTCTGTCACTCCAGGCAGCAGTTGTCTTTCTGCGTAGGTTGAGTTTCTTTTTCTCTTTTTTTCTCTGTCACCATCTTTTTTCCATCTACACTCATCTGTCGCAAGGCTCTGAGTCTAATTTGATTTATTCCTTTTTGAATTTTTAGGATTAGCTTTTCAAGGTTATTCATTTTGTTTATCAGTCTCAATACAAAGGACTTTAATTCTGAATAAAATCCTTCCCCCCCATCTTGTTTACTTTTCTTTAAGCCAATTTTTCTTCTTAATTTTCACAATAGTTATAACTTGTTATACTCTTTTCTTTCTCTCCAGATCCAAATTATTTAATTAAGTATGTCTCCCACAGTTCCATTTATCAAATTCCTTGCAAAGAATTATCTTGGCTTCCATTTTCTTATATCACTTGCAATCCGTTCTCGCTTAAGTTACAAGCAGTTCTGAGTGTTTACCTTCATTAATTTAGGCACTGTCAAGGTCATCTGAGCAGAACTTTATGTCAAAGATGCTTTCAAAACATCCATTAGTCCTTGATTTATATAAGTTGTTAAAAATGGGGCGTCGGTTGAGATTTGCTGGAACTTTTCAACTTGCGAGAATGATGTCTGTTTTCCCTCTTGAGGGCTGTCTTGCCCGTCTATTGCAAGGGAATCTTTTTGATTTCTTGTTTCTCAAGAAAATTTATCACCAAAAGAGATATCCTTTCTCCCCCAGGAAGTAAATTGTTGAAGATTCTACAGAGCTAAAAGCTCTATACATCATCCCGCCATCTTGCACCAGTCTAGAAGTCCGACTCCGTGCCCTACACCTTTTCTGCGTGGGCCCTTAAACCTGATTAAGAGTCCATGAAGAAAAGGTCATAGAGTTGAAGAAGCACATATATTCTGGATTTTTTATTTATGCTGCTAACAATGTTGCTTTTAGAAAGTCCATTTTAACTCAAGCTAATCTAGTCTTATCAAGTACATCTTATGGAACTCCATGGAACCACGGCTCTTCATATGCCAGGAGGAAATAGTCTTACCAGGTGTTTCCCTTATCAGATAAACCCTGAAACATGGAAAGCTACTGACTGAAAATGGCTTAGGATTTATGAATTTTGAGGACAAAGACTATGAGCCTTTTTGCATGGACCGTTAATACAAATAAAGGATCTGTGTAGTACACTTCTAGGCCTCATAGATCTGCACGTTAGTGTGGATTTATTAGGCCACACACACATACACATCCCACTGATCTGCTATGTCTGCTTTAGGCAGAGTGTGATCCAAATTAAGGAAGCTGTAATCCGAATCACTGGTAGACCCATTTAATTGGGTCTGCCAGTGGATTAGCACAGCCCCAAATGTAGTAGTGCTTTTCAGTGCCTTTCACAGAAACCCCAGAGGTCTCAAGACTAGGAACTTTTGTTCCTCATCTTTGCAAGCATGGGGGTGCACCTTCATGGTCATAGCTTGGGCTAATCCAAATCAGCACTGTCAGTTCAGATAGTGCTGATTCAGAATCAGCCCATACCTTCCCATGGTCTGAATCAGTGGATCTGGGCTACTCTGGACCCACTGATCCCAACTAAAAGCTGGTAAGAGCTGAAAGGGCCTATATATTAGATTTTCTTCATTATACTGAATTTGTGGGTTTTTTCCTTCTTAGTAGGTATCTGTGTCCTTCCCCCTACCCCACTCCATCCTTTCTGCCTCCTCTCCTTATGCTATCTTTCAATATGCAAGTCAGCCCTTATTAGGGGAATAAAAATAAAATCAAGAGAATCATAAAATAGCTTTAAATAGAGAGGTATTAAGAAAATGAACAAGAACTGTAGGTGCATAGCTCTTTTTCTACTTTGTCACCTTCATGTTTGAAATGCAAAGGTGATGTAGGTATGAAAAGTGTGTGTTACTTGAAAGCATGCTAGCAGATCCGTGCCTGTTTGTTCAGCAGGAGATCATATTGCTGCATAAAGACTTTTCCGAGATAGAAACAACATGGCCACAGCGATCAACCTTCTGGTAACCTCCAAACTAGTCTACTGAAGATGCTTTAAAGTTGAAAATAGCGCAGAATGCAGTAACATGACTGCCGATGAGAGTTTCGGGCCAGGCATGTATCAGTCTGGTCTTGAAGAAACTCCACTGGTAACCAATTCACTATCGAGTCCAATTCAGGTTTTTGATCTTAACCAGTAAAGCCCTAAATGGAATGGGCCCTGAATATCTGAAAGAATTATTTCTTCCACATAGACCTACCTATGCTTTAAGATCGCAAAGACTTTTGGTAGAAGTGCAAGAGGGACCTTCTCTGTGATGGCCTCCTGACTTTAGAATAGCCTCCCAGTAGAGGTACACCAGGTGCCAACTTTACATGGTTTTTGGTGCCTGGTTAAAACATCCCTCTTCACCCAGGCCTTTGGTGCATAGTTCCTTCTAAATGCAATCCTGCCAGGTAGGAGGTTATCTTTTTAAAATGTTTTAGTGCTTTGGGTAACGTATTCTGTGATCCTCCATGTGACTTTCAAGTGAAGGGCAGGATACAAATATAATAAATGGGAAATGAGAGCAGGTGAAGGGTTTGCCTTTGTGTTCTGCTTGAGAGCAATTGGTGAGTAATTGAATGAGATGAGGTGGTGGGCTGTGGCCAGATCCAGCAGGGCTCCTCTTATGTTCTTTGAGTTCTTATAAAATAAATATTGGATGAACAGGACCTTTGCAATTGGAAAAGAACATAAAGCACTAATGAGAAATAAATAAAATGGCAGCTACATCTTATATTTTTAACCCAAAGTGCATATATCAACAAACCAGCTATTCTGTGAGGTGTTATCAGGCGTACTTGACATTCAGACAGAAAACCGAGAAACAGACGTTTTGTGGAATCCTCAATCCTCACAGAATTCGGTTTTTGGGTTTTCTTCACTAGGAATTGGTCTCCCTCTTGGTGGATGAAGAACTCAGAAAAAAACTGACCTCAGAATGCCACAAGGGTCCCCATCTGTTCCCTGAATCAAATGGCCCTGTGATCTTGGAAGTTGGCTGTGGATCAGGAGCAATTTCTCTGAGTCTTTTGAAAAAACTGCCCCATGTGAGTGAAAGTTTTACAGGTAAAGCCTCTAATTAGTCTGGGGTATCTGAGCTCAATTCATTGGGGAAAATGCATACAAATAGTTTGCAATTTTAGACTGAGTAGAAAACACCAAATACCATATTTACATTTTCTAGTGCTGTCCTACTAGCCAGTTGTTTTCAGTTTTCAAATATACACCTTGTCCAGTTCAGCAAATTTGTATTTAGTCCTAGTAAACAATCAGTAGATTCCTATTGAATGAGGAAATGTGGATGGTAGGATGAACTTCTCTGGAAAAGGAGGCATGGTAGAGCAGGTTCATCTGCTTGTTATGGAGAGGATTGTTTCTCCTTATATGGGGGAAGTTTTGAAGAAAGAGGGTTTCCTAGTGCAAAATAAGGTATTAGTCACAGAAGCGACATCTCTACTGTCCTGCAGAATTAACAAGAAAGGCTTATCAATGCTGAATTAAGAGAGGGATTTGAATGAAAATTAACAAGACTACTATAGAGAGTGGTGACAAAGGCCCTGTCCCCAAAAGACTTATTAGCCCCTCTCGTCTTCCTCTGCCGTCACTCTGTTATAGCTGACTTTAAAAGTCCCCTCCACTTCCGGAATAAGCGTCCCCATGGTAGCCGCGATCTAAACGGACTTTCCGTCCCCATGGTAGCCGTCTTCTCTTTCCGGGCATCTTTTTCCCCCCGCCCCCTCTCTTGTTAAAAGGAAAAATAGCCAGATCTCCGTCTCCTGAAACGGCTTCCCGCCCCTAGCAAAGGCAGATGATCGCTCATTCATTCACTTTCAGGACTTACTTTCACTCAGTTCTCTGTTAGAAAAGGCTTTCTGCCCCAGCAAAGTCAGCGGCTGCAGGCATCGGCAGCGCGATCCTTCGCTCATTCTCTTTTAAGGCTTTCACAGATCACTTGATAACAATGTTGCAATTCTGAGCAATTCTGGCTCTTTTTACAAAGGAAAGGAAGTGAACCTGCTGCATTTCTCAGATGTGTGAATGCTTTTTGGCTGTGTGTGCAGGCAAGCAATCCCCGCCCCTTTTGCCACGGAGCGTCCTCAAGGCAGATATAGCGAGCAAAACCCGCGAATCGCCGAAAGAGCACTGGAACTCTTCTTTAAAGTGCACGTATTTTATCGCGGGTGTCTCACTTTCCTAAGCTCCCTAAGCGCCTTGTAAAGCCTGGCATGGGGCCGCTCAGAGGCAAAAGAAGAGTTCCAGCAGACTTTCAATTGCACGGGGACAGGGCCAAACAGTAGAAGAGAAATGGGCCCATGCGATATTGTTCTGAGCTGCACTGATCTGACTGTTTCTGCAATGTGATGTACAGCCATGACATTCTTAGAGAGATGGTATGTGCCTTTGTGGCATATACCGTAGAAAAAATCTCCCAGAGAGACTCAAACTATTTTCCAGACACTTGTTTGACAAGAAAAACATTTACTCATTTGTTTTAGCCAAGAATATATATACAGGATTGATAATGGACAACCTGACTTCGATAACAGCCCAAATGTTTTCAGTAATTGTCTGGCATTAGTTGTAAAACCATGTGCATTGAAAGCAGTTATCAAGTTCCCATCTGCTGTCTCCTTCTGTTCCTCATTCTTTTACTCCCTCTGTCCTATCTGTCCCCTTAGTAGTGTTGCATTTCATTTTTTAAATGCAGCTGTAAGTGCATACAGGCATGAGCAATGCCCATTTGAATCAGACCAGCAGCCCGTCTAGTGGGGCAGTGTTTGGCCTATTGAATGGTAACCAGATGCACACAGATGGTACAGGTAACTTGGAGTTGCTCATACTCTCCCAGCAACTGCAGTGTATTTATATTTCTATCCTACCCTATACCCAAAGGCAGAGTCTTGGGACTCTAAACCCTTCTCACACTCATTGAAAGTCTCTTTGGCACATCCGTAGTCAACCCTGTTTCCAACACCATGTTTATCTAAATTCTGCAGCCATAAGAGGAATCATCAGTAATGTGGGGGTTTTTTAATCATCCATTATTTATTTATTTTCATTTATACATTTCCATGCATAATTATATACCATTACAATAATTTTATAAAAAATTTCCATGTGACTTCCTCCGTTCTTCAGTCTCTTCTTTTTCTAATCTTTTACATTTTGCTCCTTTCGTCTACTTGTTAGTTTTTCTCCTAAAGGCCAAAGCCTTCTGTCAAAATACCCAGTCCCCGAAGAAATTGTATAAAAAGTCCCCAATCTTCTATAAACTTATTCACAGTCTTTTAATAAGTTCGTCAATTTATCCCTTTCTGCCATCTCCATCAATTTGATTATCCATTCCTCTTCTGTAGGTAATTCTTCTTGCTTCCATTTGTGTGCATATAACAATCTGGCAGCTGTTAACCATATACAATACCAGGGTCTTTACCTTATTTAAGCTTTCATCAACAATGCCCAATAGAAATAATTCTGGTTTAAATTCAAAGTTAATATTCAAAATTTGTTTCATCGTGCACCGTATTATATTCCAGTATTTTTTTGCTTTCTCACATATCCACCACATAGGATAAAAAGTACTATCGACCTTTTTACATTTCCAACATTTTATTGACATATGATACATTTTTCCAAGCTTATATGGTGTTAAGTACCATCTGTATATCATCTTGTAAATATTATCCTTTAATGTCACGCAAGCAGTAAATTTTATGTCTTTAACCCAAAGTTTTTCCCATTGATCCATTTGAATATTGTACCCAGAGTTCCTTGCCCACATAATCATAGAGTTTTGACCTGGTCGTGTTCCATATCTATTTGAAGTAAGACTTTATACATCATTCCAATTGTTCCTTGTTCCACCTTACTCAGTAATGTGTTTGAAGCCCTTGTGCTTGGAATATGCTGTGCTGATGCCTAGTACAATATTAACAGCAATATTCATGAGTGAGATCAATTCCTTTTCTGTAAGGCTGCCATTTTTAATACAGCAGCACTGTGATCACTGAAGTTTGAATCTACAGAACAGAGATCCTCACTGACAGGTCAAGAAAATCAATTTATACCTTTCATAAGTTGAGGACAGAAATGTAGATATCATATGTCAGAAAACCAATAAAAAAGCTGTCACAAGGTAAGGATTCCTCCTGAAATCAATTGTATGAATAACATTCAAAAAAAGAAAAAAATAATAGTTCTTTCTGCTCTGTAGCTGTTTTAAAGCTTGACAATATTACATAGGCACTGATTGATTCAATTCCTTCTGTTGTTCCTTCTTTCTCAGAGCCGGGTCATTGCCATAGACAGATTAGAAGCTGCTGTGAAGCTTGCCCAGGAAAATGCTGAAAGGTAAAGAAATACAACTGTTATTGTAGATACCTTCTGTGTGTTTGAATCTTCATGTAAACCAACAGCATCACTACCATAGGTTTGACAAGCTTAGATGAAGACAGAACGCAAACAAATTTAAGCCTTCCACGTTCCTCTTGTGAGCCAGTTTGATCTAGTGGTTAGGGAGCAGGACTCTTACCTTGGAATACCGGGTTCGATTCCGCCCTCCTCCATGAAGCCAGCTGGGTGACACCTACCTCACAGGGTGTTCTGTTGTGGGGAGAAGAACAGAAGCTTTGTCAGCCGCTTTGAGTCCCCTTAAATGGGAGAGAAAAGCAGAGTAAAAAAGCCAACTCTTCTTCTTCTCTAGCACATGGAGAACTGGGCTTGTTCTTTGGATACAGACTAGGGATGTGCACGAATGTTTGAAGACAATTAAAAGTCGATCAAATTCATCCAAATTTCGATATTTGAATTCAAATCAAATGTCCATAAATTGGAATTTAAACATTCAAACCAATTTTGGATTTTCAAATCTATTCATTTGAATTATTCGGACATTTATATGTGTACAGGTTCGTACACGATGTGTACTTGCACGTAGGCATCTTTCCCCCATCCATACGCATTTGTACGGATCCGTATGGGTTGAAAACGGATTGCATACAGGATAAATATGGGATGCATAAGGATGTGTACAGATGCGTACAGGATGGGTACCGATGCATATGGGCACATACAAATGCTGTCAGCATTCATAAGTGCGTATTCAAATTGAAAATTCAAACAAATAGATTCAAATTGAATCAAATTTTTGGATATTTGAATCGAATCGAATCCCAAAAATTGCATTTGTGCACACTCCTAATACAGATTATTGATTGGTTATTATGTGGGAAATGAGGGGAAAATTGCAAAAGCTGAAACCTGAACATTTCAGGCCGCAACATTGCCAGCTACCCAGAAGAAGCATGTAGCTTTTCCACTGACTTTGTTACAGTATTAGTGTTAATCTAGTATAGGAAATATGATTGGCTAAAACGTGCGTTTAAAAAACTAAACTAGATTAAAATAAACTACAGTTCTGATTTAAAGAAGAGTTAAGGGCTTTTAAATTAATTTGTGAACCCCAAAACTTGAAAATTGTAAAGAACATCTAGTCTTAACTTTTTAAACTGTACAAGCAACCAACTGCATTCTTACACAGCATGCTTGTTCAAAGTCTAGCTTCTTTTGCAGACTCATACTTGTACCTTTAAAAATATACACCATCTTCCTATAGCCTTTTAAAAATTATTTGCTTGCAATATTCTCCTGTTGTTGTTGTTGTTGTCTTTTCCTGGAAACCTCGTACTGCATGGTTCATAGGAGGTCTCCCATATCACTGACTGCGCGTATGCCTGCCTGGTTTCTTGATTTCAGTAAGACATTCCTTATGTGCCTTCAGATTACAAAGTAGAACCCCCCTTGAAGGAAAAAACCCCTTTGAAGCAGGCATTAGAAGGTCTGTATTTTATCACCTGCATTTGTATGGCTGCCCAATAACTACAGTTCTCTGGGTAACTTAATGCAGAAGAAGTATAAAAGCACATCTTAAAGTAATAGTAAGTATAATAAATGAAAAACAGATTCTATAAACCTCAGCAGGCCTTTGGCCTCTTAGAGAAACTGTGGATTTCTGGATCATACCCTATTTGCCTTATAGGCTGACTTTCCTGAAACACTGCCCATATTCCCAGCAGAAGTAGTTCCTGCATTGCATTTGGCTCAGCCCCACCTCTCCTCCATTGCCCCATGGAAGCTCAACAGCTTGCAGCAATTAAAGTTCCTCAACTCCAGTCTCCAAGTCAGGCTCTCAGGCCAGTAATATGGGGTTTCTGATCCAGGCTTTAAAAAATTGGGTGGCCCAACAACTCATTAAGAGGAGTTAGACATTGTTTAGACTACAGTAGAGGTGCAGTCCAGGTGGTTCAGCACCCTTGCCTGGATCAGACATGAAAGTCCTTTTCTGCATGAGCCTCCAAAGGAAAAACCTACTGGGGAAAAGAATAGGAAAGGCCTGCTCAAATTTTCTAGGGGCCTGGATTGGTACAGGGAAGTAAGTTTCAGCCCTTTCTGCACTTGGTCTTTTTCTGAATTATAGGAATTTTGATGAAAAAGCTGAAACACTGTGCAATTTCATGTGTTCTTGGAGACACATAACCCTCATCAGTTCAGGTAAAAAAGGTTTGTAATCATTGGGGTTGTTCTGTATCCCACTTGCTTTCAATCCATGTAGCCAAACTCTACATAGTATTGATAGACTTCTGCAAGGATTTTTTTTTAAATGGGGTTGGTGTTGTAAAATTGTAAAAGTTACCCTGCATAACTATGATTTCCTAAAAGGATACAAAAAATCATATACACTTTCATTCGAGTGAGACACCAAGTTACCAACCCATGAGGTAAAGGATGTGGAAAACTAAAATAGCTATCGTTAAGAGAAATGCAAAATAGGGGATATTATTTTGTCTGTCATGCTGTGAATTTTCCGTACTAGAAGTTTCTGAAATTTAGTCACCTTAGGGTGTTCAAGATAAAAATTCTCTCTGCCAAATTTCAGACAGTTTGAAAAACTATCTGTGTTTTTAAAGCTTTTAGAAGTTGGCTATACAAATTGTTTGCAGACTGTCTTAATTCTTAAGCTGCTGTTGTATCTGCGTTTTAGAAAAAATGCTACAATCAGCTATCAAACAAAGAGTTTATAATTTGATCACCTTTTAAAAGATGCAAGAAGGATTGGTAGTTGTTTATAACTGGTTAAATTTCACTCAGGTTTTTTGATTAAAATAAGCTTTATAATAAAAAGCATGTTCTTAAATTATATCAGGCAAATTAAATTACTGGCAGGTCACTAAATGTTGCTGAGTGAAAGAAGGAAACAGTAAACATGATTTCCCATGATTCCATAAGTACTATTCTTCTTTAATTATAGCACTTCTCAGTTCTGGAAATAATAAAGAGTGGATCACCAAATGATTCCGAGGACCTCTTTTATCATTTTGGCATGCCAAAATGACTTCCCATACTTCATTATGGTTGGGAAGACAGTTCAGTTCTACTATCCCTGTTTTCTGGAATCCAAAACAATCTGTTGATCACATTGCTTATCTCTGGCTCCTTAATCAACATCATTTAAATTAATGGTCAAAATTCAGTTCTTACTGCAGACTTCTAAACTGACCCATTTCCTAATATTAAATCAATTAAATACCATTTGGAGGCATTAAGTTATTTGCAGATGCCTCTTAGCTAAATTCCTTCTCTTCAGAACACCAGATTAAAACAAAATTGGAAAATTAGTTAGGTATAGTCTACCAAAAAAAAAAGGTTGCTTATGTCTCACGGCTATTTGAATTACTGAAGATTAATGACAAGTGGTTTGTAATCAAAACTTGAATTTAGTGGGCTTTTAATTGCTACTCTTAAATGTTTTGCTTGTGATATAGATTTCTAGGCATGGAAGTGAAATAAGATATGCAAAATTTGTTGCTTAATAAAAGTCCCACTTAAAAGGTAGATTGCAACAGCCACAGGTCATTTTGCTTGCATTTGTTTATGCTAAATAAAATACTGAAGTCACTTCACAGATGGAGAGCTGGATAATTTTGCTGTTCATTGCATAAGTGTTGGTGTACCTATGATTTGGGTGTGCTGGATTTCACTGGTGGTTTTAATCATAAGATGTGAAAATCGTTGCGTTTTCTTTGTGCATGAACCCATCTAGGTTACAGCTGCAGGACAGGATAAAGATCTTTCACCATGATTTGTTTTCCGGTAAGACCTTGTCACATTTATATTAACCAGTTTTCAGTGTGAGAAAGAGATGACATCTTAAAGACACAAAAATATTAATAAAGTGGAAAAAACACACACCTGCATCCAAAGAACACTGTGCAGCACTGACAATGGTTAGCATTGGCTTCTGCATCTCTAGGATCATTTCAGGGATCAGTGCCCTCAGAATCAGTGGGCTTACTTATTTCTCATTTTATGACTTGCCTTTCACCAGAACAAGCAAAAAGGAGTTTAGAAATGACATGGATGCTGAAGACAGAAAAGGGCAATAAAGAAAACACACACACACACACATCAATTAGAGTAAAAAGAAGTATATCAAGGTGATGATTATGGAGATGATGGCGTTTTATTATGTTTTGAATATTGAGCAATTTTCATAAAAATTCAGGAAATCGAAACATACATTTAAAAAAAGCACAATACAGCATAGTTACAGACTGTGGACTATACATACAAATATTAGTCATTCTGATAGAATGGAGTGTAGTTCCTCAGTTGAACCTGTGACCTTGCTAGAGCCAGTTTGGTTTTGTAGTTAGAGTGCCAGACTCTTACCTGGTGATCACTGGGGTTGATTCTACACTCCTCCACAAAGCCAGCTGGGTGAACTTGGCCTAGTCACAGCTCTTTCTGAGCTCTCACAGCCCCACCTACCTCACAGGGTGTCTGTTGTGGGGAGAAGAATACAAAACTTTGTCTCTATTTTGAGTTCCCTTGAATGGGTGGGGAAAGCAAAGTATAAAAGCCAGCTCTTCTTCTTGAACTGGGGCTTGCCACAGTCTGCACTAGCATGTGGACAGCAGGCCCGTACTCTGAGATATATTCCAGAAAAAGGCCAAGTGCAGAAAGGGCCAAAGTCTCTCTGGAGCTTTTGACTGTGCAGCAATTTTTAACTTCTTACTATTTGGGGCTAAACAATTTACCCTTGCTGTTTTGTTGTGTGTTTTGAGCTCTTTAACAAGATCCGCTCATGGATTGGGTGAGACAAGAGAAGGTGAGAGCCAGGAGCTACTTTTTCACCATCTCAAACCACATTCTAGTATGCAGTGGACCAGACCAAAGTTTAGGCAGACAAGAACAAGACTTTCAGCTGTTGTCCTGGCCCATCTCTATATCTCTGCCTGTGGGCAATCCCAGCTTTTAATAACTCCTCTTGAAAGCAGACTTTGTTTCCTGTTTTTTTTAAATGGAAGCTGGTACAGAAATACTTTAACTATGTTCTCCCAAAACTGTCAAGATTAGATCTCGTGCAATGACACAGAGCTTAGAATGTAAATCCTTACTTTTTTTGCAAACATTTTCAATATTGTGGCAGATTTGCTTGATCCTGCTTCAGTTGCCTTTTCCTTTGCTGAAGTACGTTGTAACACAATATTTTAAAATTGTCTACAGGATTTTGAAGCTGCCATTTATCCAGATTTTAAAGAAACTATTATTTAAAGTATATTCGAGAAATTATGCCATCGATATGCTATAATGTGTCTTTTTCATTTTCACAACCCTTTGTGTTATTCTTCTTGCAGTCCAGACAGATATATTTCATTGAAAATTATTTTGCACTTTGCTTTTTATAGGCTTAAAATTAATGCTGAAAGAATTGTTTGCTTCCATAGGGCAGTCTTTTGGTTTGGATTGTATTTGAACAGTTACTGAACTATTCTCTCTCTCCACATCTTCTTCTGCCAGAAAAGGGATTGAAGCAGGAGGACACTTTGTCACAGTGTTCATTCTCAGACTCATAACCCACGACCTATTTCAGTTGTCCATCCAAGCTATTACTTATTTCACTAAAATATAATCTCAAAGTAGTTTACAAAACATGGAGAATAAAAACAACTAAGACATAATAGTTATATAAAAACGTGATTAAGCAAACATTCACTCTAGAAAGGCTTGGGTAAAAAGATATGTCTTCAGTCAGCACCTAAAAGTCAGGAGTGTAGATGCCCTGTGGATATCAGTAGGGAGACTATCTCAGAGGGTGGGTGCCACCACAAAGAAGGCCCAATTGCTGATAGTCATAAGATGACATTCATTTATTTGCAGTATCTGCAGCAGGCCCTTCCTTGAAGATCTTAATGGTCTTACAGGTCTATACCAAGAGAGGCAGTTACCAAAGTAAGCTGGTCTCAAGTTGTTAAGGGCATTATACACCAAAAATAAAATCTTTAATCTGGCCCGGTAGCTAAATGGCAACCAATGTAGGTGCTGGGACACAGGTGTGATATGTGCATGGTGAGGTGTCCCACACAACAAACAGCTAGGCTGCAACATTTTGCACTAGTTGCAGCTTCTGACCAGGTGCAAGAGCAGCCCTGTATAAAGTGCATAACAGTAGTCTAAACATACAGCTACCAGTAAATAGACAGCAGTGACTAGGCTATCTCTGTCCAGGTATGGGCATAGTTGGTGCACCCGCTAAAGCCGGTAATAAGTGCTCCCAACCACAGAGTTCACTTGGGCCTCCAATGACAATGATGGCTCAAGCAAAAAGTAAGCAGAACTCAGTAAGAATGCAAGGAGTGTCCTGCTGAAATGGATCTCTGGATCATCTAGTCAAGCAACTTCTCACAGCTGCAACCAGTTGCATATGGAGACTAATTGGCAGGGCATAAGTACAAATCTTGCCCTCTAAGCAGCTATCTTTCAGGGGCACGAAGTGATTAGAACCAATAACCTACCCTTTTCCAAACTCTTTCTGAAGCCATTCAGGTTGATGGCTAACACATCATGAGGTAGTGAATTCCAGTGTTTAACTGTGTGGTGGTGGTGGAGGAGGAATCTTTTGTCTATGCACATTCTTCCAAGATTAAATTTCGTTGGATGATCCTTAGTTTTGGTGTCTGGTGAAAGGAAGAAAACCCCTCTGATCATACCACTCTGATCATACTATGCGTAACTTTATACGCTTCTGTCATGTCTGTCGTTTGCCTCCTTTTACGTTTTGCCCCATCCCTTTTAACTGAGAAATACATTTAAATTAATAATTTATGAGAAGTTTGTCACGTCTAAATATTGTTTCATCCTTCCTCCCATGCAGGTCCTTGGGAATGTTTACTGCCTTGGGGTTTGATAGACACAATAATCAGTAACCCACCATATGTTTTCCATGAAGACATAGTTCATTTGGCAGCAGAAATTCTAAGGTAAACATGTGCTTTTTCACTTTTTTTGATTTAAGTTCTTTCACCCTGTCTTTTGCTCTGTTAAAGCAAGCGCCATTGTGAGAAGCATTCTCATTCTCCATACACTGATAACAAAAGAAGGACCCCTGTTGGATTGGGGTAGAGTCCATTTAGTTCAGCATCCTGTCTCATAAAGTGGTCCACCAATTGCTTCTGGTCCTCTCAAGCAGAAGACGGAGGCAAAACCTTCACCTTCTCTCAGTTCCCCACAGATGGCCTTTAGAGGTATCCTGCCTATCTGTCCAACCTGGTAGTGGTACCCAGATATTGATTCTAATAGCCATTGATATACTTGTCCTCCATGAATTTAATCCTTAAAGCTGCTCAGGCTGGTTGTTGTCACCACTTCTTGCAGTAGTAAATTCCGTTCACTGATGACCCTCTGGATGACAGAATACTTCCCTTTGTCAGTCCTAACTTTCAGTTCCTATCCCAAGATCAGGTTTCTGGCCCCGAGAAAAATTGCAGCCTGAAAGACTGGAGAACTCTGACCAATCACTGTTGAAGAGGCTGTGCCTGACTGAATCAGTTGTCTCACATAAGAACATAAGAGGAGCCCTGTTGGATCAGGCCACAGCCCATCTAGTCCACCAATTGCATCTCAAGCTGAAGGCAAAGGGAAAACCTTCACCTGCTCTCAAACCCCAGCAAATGGACTCAGAGACATCCTGCCTGTCTCCCCAGCCTGGAAGATGGGCAGGTTATAAGGAAGCTTAGTTTTTTACTAAATAAAATCCAGACTAGAGCTGCTATATGTGCTGCCAGGAGGCATCAATGTTGGTATGGAGGAATATCAAAAATGTTCATTCTAGGGAATGAGGGAACAGCACTTGCACTCTTGCTAGCTCCCAGCAGCAAGAGAAATGACAATTCACATGCTCTCATATACAGAGAGTACATTTATTTAAAATGTTTATATACAGTTTCTCATTAAAATATAATCTCAAAACAGTTTACAAAAAAAAGAAAAAAGAAAACAGCTATTACACTCTTGCTGGATCATTAGATCCAAAGTCTGTATAGCAATAGAAATCATGGGGATTACCAAGATAATTATAATGTGTACAGAATACATATTCAACTTTGTCATTTGAAACTCTGATAGTTGTGGTGACCAGAAATGCCTGCTTCCTACTTTGGCTGGGTCACCAACTATATAGCCCTTCTTGATAGAGGTAACTTAGCCACAGTAATCCATGCACTGGAAATTTCCACACTGAACTACTGTAATGTATTATGTAGGGCCACCCTTGAAGAGAGTTTGGAAGTTGCAAGTAGTGCAAAATGCAGCAGCAGGGTGAAGATGGGCCCTGCTGCATAAACTCTGGTCTGAAAGAATCTGCCCAGTTTTCCAAATTCCCTACAAACCCAAATCAATATGTTAACTTTTACTTATAAAGCCCTAAACAGCACGGGCCCAAAATATCTAAAAGAAACAAAACAAAAAACCTCTTCCCATACAGTTCTACCCATGCGTTTAGATCTTCCGGGCCAGCATTCCTGTCAGTGCCCACCTTGGAAGCTAAAAGAAAGGTGAGACCTTCTCTGTGATAGCCCCCAAACATCAGAAGTATATCAGTACCATGACTCTACATGTTCAAGCTACTGATGAAGACTTATCTCTTACCTGGCACCTTTGATTTAAGAGAAACGTGTGCGATTTCCCATGATTTCCATGGAAATCTCATGAGATTTCACAAGATCTCCGACTGCCCCAGGCCTTTGGGAAGCCTCCAGGAGGTCAAATGGTACCGGTGAGGTGAGAGGGTGGAAGAGGCTGGCCCGGTTGACCGTGGATAACTAAAACCGTGGTCACCAAACCAGAGGATATGGGGCCACACCTATGGACAGGCAGGCAGCCTAATGGCATGTGCATTTTATCACTTTCTACTTTTCCCAATGATTGGTGTCTCACATCTATTTTCAAATAAAGCGCATATTTCATCCTACTTTAGTTTTATAAACTTGTCTTTGGTCACTAGTTATGAGGATCTCGGTGCTCTGGATGGAGGGGAAGATGGGATGAGTGTCATCAAAGAGATTCTGAATCTGTCGCATTACATCCTCAAGGACTGTGGGTGAGTTTGCAGTCCCGTAAAGACAGTCTGTTATCGGTCTTGTTAACTGAGAAGTTGGATTCCTAAGAGTTCTGTCTTTCTTTTACAACTGACATAGTTGCCAGTAAAAGAGGATCACGGGAGTGTGAAATGGGAGCAACTCCTGCCTTTTTTTCTCCCAAGGTGTACTAGAATGTTACTACAGGCACCCTTTGAGCACTGTGCGTATTCTCAGAGGAAACCGTAACTGAAAGTAGGATTCTGCATCAAATCAGCCACGAAGGCTGAAGGGTTTAGCACAAGGAAAGGAAAAATAATTTGTTATTAAGTAATACCTTTGCGACCCCAGTGTGGCTCAGCCGTATTTCATCCAGCTATTCCCAGGATTGCTGGCATGGATGCAATGAAGCTGGGACCTCTATACACCCTTGATGGTCCTGTCCAGCCATAGCCAGCTTCTGGCACCTATTAGAAAAGAAAATTTTCCTACTACATTTTCTGTTGCTAGAGGGCAAGAATGTTATAGTTAGAAATTGGAAGCAACGTACAGCCTTAATGCTCACCACTTAGTACAACAAGCTGCTAGAATATGCAGTCGTGGAACTGATTGCCTCCCAATACAATCAAATTATGAGGAGAAAGGAAAGATAGTATTACAACGATGTGTAGAACTCATTAATCTCTTGTCTTAACCAAAAGAGCTCAGATTATTCCCTCCCACGTATGGCCATAGATTTCCCATTGAAATGTTAAGTACATATGCTGTATCCTGCTAGAATTGAAATGGTAACTGTTGTTGCCTTTTACCTGCACAAAGAACGATTGTTTGATATGGGTTTTTTTATATTGAATCGAGTCGTATAATATCGTTTGCAAAAGTCAGGCAAAACAATAAAAATCACCATAGTAGTTCCCAAGTTCTGGAATAGCCTCTGAGGCCCTGTCCCCATGATCAGAATACTGCAAGGCAAACCTGGTTTCGCCTCGGAGTATCCGCATGAACAGCCTCTAATGTGGGCTACATTTGGGGCAAACAGCACAAATCCATGGCAACTGTTCTCACTCAGAATTAGAAGGCAAACACTTATTATCTTCAGTCATGGAGATGCTCGAGAGTTATTGGAGGAGGAGTTTGGGGATCAGAGCACTAGCTGGCTTGTTTTCGCTGTCCCTGCTATGTGCTCTGTGATCGCAACAAAGGAATTAAGATGAAACGAGCTCTCATTTGCCCTCTCCAGCTAAAAGCATGTCCCCCCTTGCCTGAACCCCTGATCAGCAAGGCACGCTTGGGTAAAGGAGTAGATTTTCCGCATGAGTGCTGGATCACTCATTCTCCACCAAAAGCCATGGTTTTCAAAGCTAGGATTAATGGTAGGTAAGCTGCAAGGATTTAGAAGAAGGCTGATGTGAACACGAGGCTAGCTGTCAAGTAGAGGTGTGCTTGCTGTCATGCAGATGTGCGCATGTCCGCTAAAGTCAGAGCTATGACTTCTAGCCATCAGCCCTTTTGCCATCCTATTAGGCCCCCCTTTTGCCTTTTTTTCCTTATTCCTGGTGTGTGTTGCGGTTTTGGAGGTGCAAAATGGATGCATTTCACAGGGATTTCGCCTACCGTCTCTGCACCGGGCAGGACAGGGCAGTCTGACGTCAGCCAGGCTTCCTATCAGGACAGAGGGAGTGGAGTAAAAATGATGTGGTTTCCCCAATGCAGGGGTTTACCACATTTGCTAGGGGACAGGTGGATTCACCTTCAACCCGCACTCTCCTCAACCACATGGGGGCACCTTAATTCGAACTACAATGCGGGTTAAGGATGCCCCTAATCACCAGCGCAGTATCTGGAGACCATGGGGACGCGGCCACAGATGCATCGAACATCTTCAGAAAATTGATAGAGTGGGCAGCTCTTTGGACTAGACTTAAATTAAAAAAGAAAAATGCTTTCTCCTTCCTTGCACTGGTCTGAAGTGTTATTATGTTGGGATGAAAAAGGTAAAGAAGAAGAAGAAAGTCATCGGTGTATTTTTATATTGCTTTTACATATTTGTTATAGGTTTGGGAGGACATAAAGAAAATTCCCTTGAAAATGTAACAGCTATGTTAGAATTGTTCTAACTAGATGAGTCTGTTTTGTTATGAGAACGCTCTAGACACATTCCCACGAGCAGGATCTTTAAAAGAGCACACAGTTGGCTGCCATTCCTCAGGGAGAGGAAATAAGTAGGCAAATCTGAATACAAAGTATAACAATTGAAAAATTAGAAGCACACAGAGCAACTTAATTACACAACAGCTAGGAACAGTATCATATTGGGGGAAATTTAACTCAGTCTCAGTAGCAATTCATGGCAGGAGGCAGTCAAGGTAAAGAAATGAGATTAAATGGTAACAGGTATCAGGTGAAGAGATTTTAATGGTAACAACAAACATGGAATAGAGACTTCAGTTCAAATAGCTGAAATAGAGCAGAGAAGTCAGGAGGGGAATTTACAACCAAGAGAGGGTTCAGAAAGCTTGGTTTTGCAGCTGAGGAGAAGCAGCACTTCAGGTCAGACCATCTAAATATAATGAATGACTTGGTTTGATCCTCCTGTCAACTGCTGCCCTCACATACATCACACACAGCCAAGGTACAATTCCTTTTTTATAAAGGGAATTTAACATTTGGGCAGTAAAGTGAAGTGAGTGCAAGGCTGAGAAGGAAAAAGGGTGAGGAGAAGGAGTATTTATACCTTTTTGAGTTTTCTTTCGGTTATTGATAATTTGCACAGTAAAGAAAGTAAAACAGTATAGCTACACATAGGGTGTGTTTCCACCATACTCCTTTAATCTGGATCTAAGAAGATCCGGATCTAAGGAATGGGTACTTCCCTTAATCCAGATCTAGTAGATCCGGATTAAGGGAAGTACCCAATGTGTTTCCGTGGGTAGTCTAGCACCCAATAGCAATGGGTGCTAGCATCCCTGCTGTGGAAACACTGTAGCACCCATTTGCAAATGGTGCAAACCCACAAGGGGTCTGCCTGTCACCGCAGTTGCCTTCAGAGATTAGCAAAGCCTCCGGAGTCCCTCCGAAGTTGCCTTTGGAGGTTAGCAAAGCCTCCAAAGACAAACCCCTTGTGAGATCAATGCAACAGAGTTGCATATTAATTAGCTCCTTGTGAGCACCCATGAGTCAGCCTCATTAATATGCACCTCTTTCCATGCCTGAAGGTAACAGTCAGCTTTGTTCTTTTGAACAAAGGTTTGTCTTTGGAGCCTTTGCTGATCTCGGAAGGCAACTGCAGAGGGATTTCAGAGGGACTTCGGAGTGACTTCAAAGCTTTGATTTTGGGGCTCCCCCCCCCATGGGCTCCCCCTCCCCCTAGCCTCCTCTAGACCCCATTGCCAGATTGTAGTGGAAGCAGGCTCCCTACAGTCCAGATTTTCAGGCTGAAGACCCCATTGTAAACACTTTTATAGGGTCTACAAGAAATCCGGATTATAGGTCCTGAAGGACCATATGATCTGGATTTCCCAAGCTGCAGTGGAAACAAATGTGTCCCTAATGGGGTCTGTGGTGGAAATGGGATCATCCAGCTGTGAGCCAAATGGGTCCTTAATGGGTGCTAAAATGGGTACTTTCTGCCAGTGGAAAAACATCCATATACTCACATGGGTGATAAGACTAAACTTGGCAAAAGCAGGATAAGGCTTAAGTTGGGGAAAGTTCTTTCTCAGCGCACCAATGAAGAGAGTTCAGAAACCTTAATAGATAATCAGCTTTAATGCCACTTTGCATTCATGCCAGAGTGAAACATCATAAATAGGCCAGCTAACCACAGCCTATTAGTATTAGACAATTTAAGGTCCTGCTACCCCAGATGTTAGCTGCAGAAAAACAGCTCAAAGTCTCATGTTAGAAGGGTCAGCTCAGATCTCTTCCTTCAGTTCAGTAGTGAATTCAGTAGTGGTGGTCTTAGAAGTAGGGAGCCACTAACTCAGCAGGAACTAACACTAACTCTTGGTAGAAGGTTAACTTCGGAGGGTACAGGGACATACAATGGACTTTAACAGGAACAGGGATATGTAGTGCAAAATGGCACCTACTTTTATACTCCAGAACATGTCCTTAAGGTGTGGGAGCAGTTTTTTGGGAGGAAACAGAGGCAAATAAAAGGTCTATAAACATTCAAGCATCTCTGGACAAACAAACAAGGTGCAGTGATTAAATCAGATCTTATACTTGGGCCCCCGCATTTGCGTTTTAGTCTTTCTCACCTGGGACTTTGACTCAAATAATGCCCTCCTGTTGCAAGCTGATGGGATGAAGCTGTTTTTGTGGCCCAAAGCAATTAAACAAAGAGATTTTCAGCAGGAATTAGACTATTTTGAATAGTTCTGGGTAGAGTCAATAGCCTTGTCTTGGAACAAATTCTGATCTAGGGGACAGATCTCATGTCTCAGTGGACATTTGCTTCTTGCAGTCCTGATTCCCTGTACAGCAGCTACCCATGTCTGATTATTAAAACACTTTATAGCAGAGCATTTCATGCAAATCAAGATATGGCTTCTTGGCAGCTGCCTTTTCCTTAAGCTTACTTGTTGGGCTAAAAAGAGGCATTCAGGCACTATAAAAGCTTGGATCTACATTTTGCTAACCATACCTGTGCAGAGCAAAAGTCATTTTCACTTTTCTTGGCCTAGAATACCAGAAGTGTAAAAACCAAGGAGATCAGTGCCCTGTACATCTCTGCTTTCACCTACCATTAATGCTCAGTGGTTCCCCAACAACAAGGGACCAACTGACCTAATCTGTTTGGCCATAGGACGAGTAAGCTAAGAGTAGATAAGCTCAGCAGGTGGCCTATCCCTGCTCTGCCCTATCTTGCACACACAACCTCTGCACCTTACAGCAAAGAAGTTTCACTGCAGGTCCAGCCAGTTCCACCTGAACAATCAGTAATGTGCAAGATAACGTATCTAAGCCAAACAGCCTCCTGCTTTCCCAACTCTAAAGGAAAAAATGTACAGCCATCTTTCATTAATTGTACATGTTCTGAGGGTATGTTGGCTGTATGATACTGCTTGCAAAGCTGCAACACAATACATATTAAATGTCCCCAAAAGTATATTAAGATGCCGCGGGATTATAATTATGTATTAAGCTGGGATTAGTTTTCCTAAGTCATGATCAGCGGAATTCCATAATGTGTTTGAGAGTGACATTTGACTCTGCAGTTGTCCGGATCTTAATTATCTGATAGTTCAAGGCATTGTCATAATAAGCATGTTATAAAACTCTTTATTAGAGGGATCATATCTGGCCCACCCTGGTATATGCTTATAGGGATCAATACATTAAGGATTTTGATATAAAATGGTGAATTGCTTCCTACCACCATTTTTAAGGACATTTTTGGTGAAAGTAAAGACTAATTTAGAATTTACTCTGGCACAGCCAAACTAGCAATTGATATATTTTAAAAACATATTAGTGGTGATTTAAATCAGTTCAGTCATAATATGCCAAATATTATGGTGGTTCAGAAAAAGAAAGATACAGCAGTAGAAGTGGCTATACAGAGAGAGGATATTTGAGAAGGATTTAAGAAAATAAGAAAATATTGACATCTGCAAACTAGCATCTGACACCTCTAGGAGGAAAAACAACAACAGGGGTTCTGATCATTGTCGACCTGTTGGGAGCAATACAAAAGGAATTCAAGAAAATTTTGGAAGGCATAAGAACAGGTAAATAGGAATTCCACAAATGCAGAAAGCAGTGCTCAGTGGGACTAATCACATTCTTCAAAGATGCCTTATTGATTCCTAAATCCTTGGTTAGGATGTGAAAAAATGATGGACCCAAATGTTAATCATTACAACTGGTGAACTGTGAAACCAGCTCATAAAGCCCCTAAAGCTTAGACAAATAACAGTTTGCAAAAGTGTTGAATATTTTACTGCTGTTTTGTTTTGAGTTGAGTTGAGTTGTTGCACTGCTGGAAATATGTATTTACTAGAAACAGGGATTAGCCAATAAAGCAGAATCTTGGGACTAATCAGCAGAGAAGAATGTGCTTCTTCACACAGCACATGGTTAAATGATGGAATTCACTTCCAACAGATGTGTTGCTGGCTATCAGCTTGAATGGCTTCCAGGCAGATTTGGACAAATTTGCAGTTTTGTAAATTGTTGCCAGTCTTGGTAGTGGTGCGCTTTTAGGGGCCAGCTGCTCATAAGATGTGAGCAAGTTTCAATGTTCATGGACTTTCAGACACAACTGATTTTCCACTGTGAGGACAGAATGCTGGATTAGATGGGCCAAGGCTCCTATCCAGTGGGGAATTTCTTATGTTTCTAACATTTGGTTGGGGTGAGAGATGATTGGCTCAGTTTTTCTAAGCATAAGAAAATGAAAGCTGAGAGGATATTGCAGCATTTTTGGGGAGTTTTCAAAAGGCAGAAAAGCAACTTGAAATCTCTCCTTGAAAGTATGAGCAATAATCTTGTAATTCAACCTCCTGGGTTTATAATATCACTTTTCATTTTTACCCTCAAAGCATAGCTTCGCGTTTCCCAGGATTTGTGAAGGCACTGAGGGAAGACACATTTTTTTTCAGGTCACAAATGGGCTCCACACCCATCTGTGAGGGTGACTGAGCCTGGTTGATTCAAAGGGAAGTACCTTGTGTGGGAAAGCTCTGAAATTCCAAGAAGCACTTAGTGCTTGCGTTTCTCTCTCTGTTATTGTTGTTTCAATCCTGTAAAATTGCCACAGGCTGTAGTCAAGCTGAGAATCTTGAGTTTGATTATACAGTCATTAAGACAGCTATCACTGTGTTCCGGAAAGTTAGATTTTGAGATGCTAAAGAACAATTCATTCCAGCATCAAGTGTTGGGTTTTCAAGCAATGAGCAGAAAATATCCTTTTGGGAATAGACAGTAAGGACTGGGAGCCTAGTACCCAAAGATGCTATGGAGGCCCTGAAGTCTTTTCTACCATTTGGTCTAGTGGTTAAGGAGCCGGACTCTTATCTGGGAATACCGGGTTCGATTCCACCCTCCCCCATGAAGCCAGCTGGGTGACCTTGGGCTAGTCACAGCTATCTTCTGAGCTCTCACAGCCCCACCCACCTCACAGGGTGTCTGTTGTGGGGAGAAGAACAGAAGGTTTGTCAGCCACTTTGAGTTCCCTTAAATGGGTGAGAAAAGCGGGGTAGAAAAGCCAGCTCTTCTTCTTCTTCTTCTTCTTCTTCTTCTTCTTCTTCTTCTTCTTCTTCTTCTTCTTCTTCCCCACAAGTCACATAACTGTATTAACAGTGTTCATCAATTACAAACGTCACCAAGGATTACCGGGTTACAAACCACCAGTTAATGATCTGAAAATTTGACAGCCCACATCCCCCATCCGCTTCTTTTGGACAGTAATTTTTTACATGAATGTTCAGTGAGGAATTCCTGGCTGCCACCCACCTATCTCTCTCTGAGACCAAAGCCATATTCTGTCAACCAATATATTCCAATCTCCAAAATGGCACAGGAAACCTACCCTTAGTGGCTTTAACTGAAGAACAAAAAGAGTTGGCTTTTCTACCCCACTTTTCTCACACATTTAAGGGGTCTCAAAGCGGCTGGCAAACCTTCTGTTCTTCTCCTCACAACAGATACCCTGTGAGGTTGGTGGGGCTATGAGAGCTCAGACAGGGAGCTGTGATTAGCCCAAAGTCACCAAGCTGGCTTCATGGAGAAGCACAGAATCAAATCTGGTGACTGCAGCCCCGGCCCCATGCAACTTTGGCGCAGTTCCAAGCGTGGGATCGGTGCAGTCTGTCCCCATGGGTTTTGGATTTGGTCTGTGAAAAGTGTACCAAACACCCCCAAACCGTGCCAGAAGGGTGCCAAATTTGGTACCTGTTTAAACAAGTCTCAGCACGGTTTGGGGGACCGGCACACATTGCTCAGCCAGCCAGGAATGCACAGGGGGACGCTGGCGGGCTAATGGGGAGGAGATTTGTGCTCACGTCCTTGGGAGGTGAGGTGTGTTTGCTGTCAGCCCTGTCCATTGAACATCACAGCTGTGGACTTTTTAAAACGACGGTTGAAAGGCAGGCTGGAGAACGGCTTGGGTTTTTTAATTTTCTGCCATTTCCACGGAGGTAATTCCAACCCCGTTTCAAGAATGCCAAGGCTACAAGCATGACACACACCCCTTGCCTTATCTCCCGATTTGCAAGGCACGGGTGGGTAAGGAAGGGCTTGATTTAGCTGAGTGCACTCAGCTGAGCAAGATCTGTCAAGAGAACTGTCAAGCAAAGGAGCGCATTTCTGGTAAAATAAGAGACAAAAACAGCCTCGGCTTCAGCCACTTTCAGCGGCTTCAGAGACTTCAGAGGCTGCAAAAAAGGGACAACACTGCAGCCTTTGCCCCCCCCCCCTTTCAGGATCTGAGCAGGAAAAGGCTTTATTCCACTTCTGGTTTTACTTCCGAAGGGAAATAAAGCCTTTTCCTGCCCACATTGTGGAGGGGGAGGGCAGAGGATGCAGTATTCTCTCTTTTCTAGGGAGGCAATAAGGTACCTGTCCTGCATTGCTGGGAATGCCATGGGGATGCCCAAGATGCATTCCCGGTCCCGTGTCCTGCCCATGCGTGCCGAAACTGTGCCCAAAGTGTGCCAAACGGCTTGCATGGGGACAGGGCCTACGAGATATGAGTCCAATACTCCTTTTCCTGGACACTATTAACTAGTCTAAACTTGGAACATTTTACAGAAACCAGAGAGACAGAACGAGTGGGAAAGCACGAAATGTAATGCTGATTAGTTCTCGTATGTATTATTTCATAGATTGGTGGGTATTTTTTATCTTGCAAACATGCACTGGGATCTTGATCCTAATCAAGAATCTGCATTGGTTGAACAATTCTGTACTTGCCTGCACGTTGAGAGGTCCACTCATCATGAGCTGATTGCAAAGTGTTTACAAAGTGTGCTGAAGTGGCTAACAGAATTCTCCCAGTTTTTCATGAACCCATGCTTAAAATGCATCCAGAAACCAATTCTGTGCTTAATGCTACAAATCATTTTCCATGTGCCACGTTGACATATCACTTTGCTTAAGAAACTTATTATTAAATGTGCTCTATTCTACTTTTTAATCTGTTTTCAGGAATGTGTTTCTGGAGGTTGAGCCCAGGCACCCAGAGATGGTAACCACTTGGCTGCACAATCATCCCAACTTGTTCCTCTCTGTATTTGCCACCCACAATGACTTCTGTGGAAAGTAAGTTTATAAGGAGCCCTTATTTTACATTTTTATCTGCTCTCCTCCTTACCGGATTAGCAGCACAAAAACATAGTTATCACTGGTAAGATTACCTTATCCTGGAAAATACTGAAGAGCCTTGCTTTGACCTTTTCCCCTAAATTCAAAAGCAGGACATATCATTCACAGCTAAAACTGTCTATGTATTATAGAATTCCATGCATCTGATGACACAAACTCTAATGTATCATATTGTTTAAATTACCATTTTGCACATTTTCAAGCATTTTTAATATTTCACGTGGGCCTGAGTTCCATGTTTCTCTTCTTCCTTTGTAGGCCAAGATTCCTGCATATCAAAAAACATGGGAGAGATGACAGAGGTCCTTGAACAGTTCTGCTGGCACAACCTGACTATCTTTAATGTCAGTTAAAAGTCACCTTGTGTTAAGAATTAAGTGCCACAGTAGGAAACGTGAATCACTGTTCCATTTCCTAAAGTGACATATTCTTCATTGACCAGTCTTTCCATGATCTTCATAAGTAATAAATGCTACATGGGAGAAAAACCCTTAGGTTTGTCACATACAGTTGTCAGAACATCCTGAAGAAAATTAATATTCCATCAGTTCAGCTGAAGATGAGATGGGACCCAGATCTGTATAGGAAGCCAGCAAGAAGGGCATGAGCCAGTAGCAGCTACCTTGCTCATGGTGCCCAGTATGTTGCTGATAACGATTATTATATAGGCAAGCCTTACTGGCCTGATTTTTGCAGGATTTCATGGTGCTCGGAAAAGCTGAATTCTCCCAATGAATGTAAAAGTCAAAATCCAAGATATACCAAAATCATGAAGCTTGCTGCAATGAGATATGGGTGGCAACTTAGGACTGTCAGAGATTATCAGTAGATGTGTGACCCCCTCTGTGTACACCTGAAAGCTAACTGCTCTCTTGAGCCTTGGGAACAGATTATAGACTAGGAAAACATTATACTTTGACAACTTTGAGAGGCAAAGAAAAATTGAAGACAAGATGGGGCCTGCCATACCCTGCAAGCAGATGGCAGATCCCTATTCTGGGATACAACCTGAAATAAGGTTCAGTGCAGAAAGAGGCATAAAGATTGTCCTGAGAGCTGAATTTAAAAAGCAAATAAGCAATATATTAATAATATACTATTAGACATACCTTGTTTTGAAACTGGGAAAGCATTTTGCTAAAGACAACCTTAAGTTGAAAACAGTCTCTTGTATATGATTCCTTTCTGGATCCTTTACTGGATCCTGCATGGTACATAACTAAGATTTAAGAGCCTAGTTAAAGAAAGTACTTGTGCTGGCAAGTGTTCTGTTCAATACTGTGTGTGAGGTGTGCTTACACCAGATTTTATTGGAATGAAATAGAAGGTGCTAGAGTGTAACACGTGGATTTTATACAGTAGCCACATGGAATAGTAAGGCAATATCTCTTCACATATACACCTGCCCAACCATTAAGATCTTTTGGTGATACTTTCCTTGTGATCCATCACTTGATGAGGTTAAAGGTAAAGCATTCTCAGTTCTGACTTCCAGGTTGTAGTATAACACATGCATACAGGCTCACACACTAGAAGTGCACCAAGTATCAACAAGGTTTTTGGCACCTTTTGAAAATTTGTACTTCTTAACTTTTAGGTAGTAGTATGTTTTATGTTATTTTTATTCTAGTTCTAATTCCTTTTGTTAACCACTTTGAAGCTGGGATATAGGATGGTATATAAATTCTAAAATACCGTATTTTCCGCTGTATAAGACGACTGGGTGTATAAGACGACCCCCAACTTTTCCAGTTAAAATATAGAGTTTGGGATATACTCGCCGTATAAGAAGACGACCCCCGGCGTATAAGACGACCCCCGACTTTTGGGAAGATTTTCCTGTGTTAAAAAGTAGTCTTATACGCCAGAAAATACAGTAAATAAGGTATCTGAGGGGCTGTGTGTTTACTTTAGAGATTTTGACCTTGGCAGATCTAAATGAAATTCAGATGTGTCTGCACTAGGTTTTATTTCAGACTATATTTAGGAATAGGGGGCTGCTGTCCACATGCTTGTGCAGGACCTTCTATAGTCTGCACTAGCATGCAGACAGCAAATCACTAGTCTGTGATATAATTCAGAATAAGTCCCAATGCAGAAAAGGCCTCTGATCCAAATCCATCTTGATCTGGACATCCACTAGTAATGTCTACAGAAGCAGGACTAATACTGTATTTTCTGGCGTATAAGACTACTTTTTAACCCAGGAAAATCTTCTCAAAAGTCGGGGGTCGTCTTATACTCCGGGTGTTGTCTTCTTATATGGCGAATATATCCCAGACTCTATATTTTAACTGGAAAGTTGGGGGTCGTCTTATACACCCAGTCGTCTTATACGCCGGAAAATACGGTAATTTGCTGAAGGAGGAAACAAAAGCCTGTTCTAAAATAGAACTGCGTTGCCTCTTTCCTAGAAAGAAGAAAATGCTGTGAACTCAGCATGCACAGAACTTGCACATAAAAAAGCAATAAGCTTGCCAGTTCTTGGCTTCTAATCACAAATTATGTTTTATTTTCCTTTTAGTGACCAGAGAATTTAGCAATATTCTGGATCTCTGAAATGACAACTTCCTCTTTCACTTCATACAACTACCATTTAAATGAATTTTAAAGCTTCATAGCTCATTAACCTAATCAAAGCTAAAGTTTTGGGGAGGGATTACTCTTTCTCTTTCCGTGTGCGTTTCAGCTTAATTTTTGTAGGAAATAAGCCTCACTGTACTAGAATCTTTGAAAATGGAAAGGAATTGCAATCCAGTTTCCATACCAGGCCCTTGAAAGAGAAGTAAAAATTCACGCCTTAAAACAGTGGTGGCCTGAGGAATGCACTTGCCCTTTGTCAGCCCTCTGAGGAATGTTTTACTGAGGCTGCTTCACGGATCAATGTGACATAAGAACAGAAGACCATTAGAGGAGCCCTCCTGGATCAGACCACAGCCCATCTAGTTCAGCATTCTGTCTCACACAGTGGCCCACCAATTGCCCATGGGCATCTCAAGCAGACACAAGGGCAAACCTTCTCCTCTCGAATCTCAGCAAATGGCCTTTGAAATATCCTGAACAGGAAGGCTCTGCATCCCCCGTTACAATAATAATGTGAATGGAAGCTGCATGAGATAGTGAGGAGAAGCAGCACAGCAAAGAGCTGACAGGGGAAGAGAGAGTGAAAGAAAGGAAGAGGAGTCTTCCAAGAGGGCCATTGGACTATGGAATTTACTACCAGAAGTGGTGACAGCAACCAGCCTGGATAGCTTTAAGAAAGGGTTAGATAAATTCATGGAGGACAGGTGTATCAGTGGCTACTAGAATGGATGCCAAAGTACTGCCTCCAGGTAGGAGAGACACTCATGATGCCCCTCAAGGCCATTTGCAGCAAATCAAGAGCAGGTGAAGGTCCTGCCTTTGTCTTCTGCTTGAGAAGCCCAGAAGCATTTGGTGGGTCATTGTGAGTGACAGGATACTTGACTAGTTGGGCTGTGGCCTGTCCCAGCATGGCTCCTCTTATGTCCATATGTTCTGTTCCCTGTGCGCTTTGGTGACCAGTCTGAGAGCCACAGCAATGTGAATTTAGTATCTAGTGGTGATACCCAAAGTGGCATTTTCTTGTAAATATCATTTTTATAATTCAGCCAAATCTTATACAAATCATTTCTCCCAAAGTGGTTCTTAAAGTCTGCGTTGACTTTCGCTTTTTCATACCACAAATAACCATGCCAGCCATACCTGAGACCTTCTTCCAATTGCAGTAGTCTTTGGTCTTTCAGCCAAAACCATTTTGCAGTCCAACCCAAACAGGCTGCAGCATGAATCCTAATCCTCTCATTTTCATGCTGCTAGTTCAGTAGACACAGGCAGTGTTCACACGTAAGTTTTAAAAGTGGAGAAAGCTCAGACATGCTAGTGTCACACATCAATATGCCTATCCCACTTCCAATGCACATTAAAGAACAGAAAGTGCACTTCCAACATGTGTTAGAATTGCAGATGGGATAAGAACACTGATGCCACAAAGGATTTTTTTCTCATATGAATGCTGCCTCTGGGCTTGGTTTTGCTGTCCGGTAAAAACAAATAAGCAAGGAAGTAGGAGATCTGAAAGGTCATAAACCTTTGCAGACCTGGAAGCACAGAATTTGTCATTGCTTTAAACGATGGCTGGCATGGCATCGTAGCTGTAACATCTACAAATTTTAAAAGTTCTGGGTTAATATTTATATATTTCATGCCCTTGAGAGTTATTCCATGGGGAGGAAAAGAAGGCGGCGGGATCTGTTCAACAGCTCTGATTCTAATGTACAGATTCATAGAGATGCCTGAAAGCCACCCAGCCAGTTTGTGCTTAAAGCAGAATTCAGACATGTCAAACAGGCTCTGCAATCTCTCTGTTGAGCTTTTCAACTATTCTCCTTTTAAAAATGTCCACTTTAGAAGAAGAGTTGGCTTTTCTACGCCGCTTTTCTCAGCCATTTAAGGGGACTCAGAGTGACTGACAAGGTTTTCTATTCTCCCCACAACAGACACCAAACCAAAGATATTGTGATCTAGAAAATCTGGCAAATGTGGGCTTCATCTAAATTGTACAGTTGGAGGCCCAAATGGCAAAAACCTTGAACTCAAAGGTTCCTACTGATGTGGCAGCCTCTAAAATTTCAGGGCTGAACATGCTCCATGCCTGATGAATTGCCCTCGGAGGATCCATAAATAAAACTCTTTAATTTAACTAGGAGCTCTCCAAAGAATCCTTTAGTTACTTCATGGCCATGTCCCCATGCAAGACATTTGGAGCAGGATCGGAACACATGGGACTGGGAGCGGGTCCAAGATCACTCCCAGCCCAGCCCCATACCATTCCCAGCTACATGGGCTAAGTGTGGGTTGGGCGTGGATGGAGGCGTCCCTATGCAAACTGTGCCAAACTCTGGCATGGGGGAGCAACACCCCCTACTCTCCACCCCCTCTCTCCTCATTGGAAGCTGGATTGACATCAGCCCACCCCAGCAGCACTGAAAACTAGGACTGGGCTGGGAGGCACAGGAAAAAAGTTAAAATAAAGCTTGCTTCATAATAATAAATTTATAAATAATTTTAAAAGACCGAAAGCCACTGCGAAGTTTAGTGGCAGTTAGGCACTCTAGCAGTTTTGCGCAACTCTGCTCCACTGGGAACTGCAAGAATGCCCGCCAAGTTTAAAAAGGAGAAAATCAAGCCTTTATTTCATGATCACCTGGGCGATTGGGAAATGGGGGTTGGAATTTTTTGGAATTGGAACAAAAATCAAGTCATTATCCTGCCTTGGCAATCAGAAAATGGGAGTGGAAATATTTCCATGGAAAATGCACAAACATTAAGCCATTATCCTGCCTGCCTTGGCAATCAGGATTTTAAAATGTCAGCGGCTGTGATCTCCAATGTACAGGGCAGGAACGGCAAGCACACCCCACCTCCTAATGACGTGAGTGCCAATCTCCTCCCCACATAGCCCACAATCGTCCCCATGTGCGATCTCAGCTTGCTAACCAATGCGTGCCGATACCCCAAACTCTGCCAAGACTTGTTTTTTCAGGTACCAAATTTGGTGCTGGTCTGGCATGGTTTGGGGGGGATTTGGTCCACTTTCCACAGACCAAATCCAAAATGCATGGGGACACCCTTGCCGATCCTGCATTCAGAAGTGTACCAAAGGTGCATGAGGACGCGACCCATGAAGCAGCAGATAGGTATTATTGCTGGTTTTGCCCATTTTACATAATAATTTAATAGAACTGTCTGTTGGCACATGTTTCAATTCCTTAGAACCTGGACAAGCTGAAATGGGAGTGTTGTTCTGTAATAACATTTCAAAGCTTGGGTTTTGTTTATCCCCTGAAGCCTGCTGAGGTTGGGTTTCTTCAGAACGACTTGCTGTGCCTGTTTGACAATTTCAGCTTTCTTGGGAAAGTGTCTGGGAATAACACAGGCTTTGTCAAAGTACCAGGAGGGGGCACAATGGTGCCATCAACAGATGTGTACAAATACTGATGAGAAGAACCATATGTGGAGATAGAAAACTGAAGAAGAAGAGTTGGCTTTTCTACCCCCTTTTCTCACCCATTTAAGGGGACTCAAAGCGTCTAACAAAGCTTTTCTATTCTCCCCACAACAGAACACCCAGTGAGGTAGGTGGGGCTGTGAGAGCTCAGAAGAGAGCTGTGACTAGCCCAAGGTCACCCAATTGGCATCATGGGGAAGGGCAGAATTGAACTCAGTATTCTCAGATAAGATTCTGGCTCCCTAACCACTAGACCAAACTGGCTCAGAAACACTTAGCATTTAGAGAGAGATTTCATTATTCTGAATCAAACTACAAGTGAAACCCTAACTTAGCTGAAACAAAATTCATGTTCCTATGCCAAAAGTGGAATTGTTCTCATAAATAGATCTCCAAAAATGATGAACTTTTGCAGCAAGAGCAAACTGAAGACATTACTTTAGTATCTGTCCTTGGAAATATCTGAAATATTCTTCAGTTAGTAAGCCTCTGGGATAGACAGAGGCAATTCGAGGCTTTCAGCTATCTCCCAGCCCAAGGTTTGGGTGCCTCTGGCCTACACACCCTTGTCTGGAAAATATACCACCCCAAAAGAGTGAACTTTCCTGCGCTTAAGTTGCTTGTTTCGGAAGAGACAAGTTGCAGCTTCTGTGTGAAGGGAGGAATGTGTGATCTGCACCTCTCTGCCATCCTCTAGGTGGAGATTGCCTGCACAGAGGATGCACTGGATCCCAACAAGGTGGCACAATGCATGGCACATTTTAGCTGTATCCCACTCTTATCACATTTTAAGGAATGAGGATGCAGCACAGATTTTTTTTTCCCCAGACATGTTCAAAATTTGATACAAAATATCACTGTGGATGATCCAATAAGGAATAATGACCACAATATAACACTCAACATAAATATAGACAGCAAACTGCCAATAAAATCTAACACACAGTCCACGCATTCTGGCTGATCCCACTTCCTTGACTTTAAATTGCAGTCCACCCCGATTCTGCTTTTCCCACAGAAAACGCTTCAAAAATGCAATGGAGAAAGTAAATATTTTCCTCCCCACTCTCTGCCATCTGGAGTGTCCATCCCTCTCTCCCAATTGGGTTCAATCCTGCAATGACATGGCCAAGGGTGGGGAATCCCAGCTCCCCTCCCCTCCTGCTTTTGCTGCTGCTGTTTGATTCCCCATAGCAAAGCCAACCTTCCACTGAGCACAACCATGGGGATCGCTTCCAGAGCCCTCCGTGTCCTTCCTCCAATGCCCTATTTTATGATTAAGCACAAAGTCACCTCCCTAATCATCCTCACCCATTCCTTCCCCTCACTTTCTCCTTTATCGTGCCTCTCTCCCACCCACCCACGCAGGAATGAGCCAGCCCAGCTGAAAAAGAAGAAAGTGAGGGGAAGTGTGGGTGGGAAATGAAACTTTGTTATCAGTGTGAAGTGGAGTGGGTGATTGTTACTTGTTATCAGTGTGAAGTGGCTGAAAATGAAACCATGAAGTGGCCTGTCAAGGGAAACTTTAAATTCCTCTGCAAAGGAGGGGTGGCAAGGGGCTGTCCTACAGGGTGAAACTCCATCTGTTTCATGATGCATCTGCCCCAATACTGCAGTCCTGTTCCCAAAGGAATAAAGGTAAAGTGTTTTAGAAGCAAAAATGGGAGACAGCTGTTTTTTCAGGTGTTTTTTTATTATGGTTTTTAGCAATTTACTCCTTAGAAAGTACAGGAAGCCAATCTGTAATGGGGACAATTTTCAAATCATTTTCAAATCATTTTAAAGCATGAGTGGAAACAATCCTTTGTAAAGAAAACTTCCCAAAATGAAGAAACTAGTAAAAAGGAAATTGAAAGGAAAAGATAAGGGTCCAATATCACGCCAGAAATGCATGGAGACTATCATAAACATAATAATGGAGGTTCAGTTAGAATGCTTATCAAAAAGAAGGCAAGGTTAGTGCAAAATCCATCAATGCATTAGGATTGCCCTAATAAAAACAACAAACAAATTCTATCAGTACAAATGCAAAGCAGCAAACAGGAATGCTAAGAAGGCCTTTGAGGAGCATGTTGCAAAATATCAAAAGAAGTAATAACTTTTCTAACTACATCAGAAGTAGGAATGCAACCAGTAAAACAGTTGGATCATTAGATTACAATTGACAGAAAGGGATAATTAAAAAGATTGCAAAAGAGGCTAAATGGATTGTTTTGCCTCTGCTTTCACTGAGAAAGACAAAGGACAAATGCCTGCAGCTGAGCCAGGCCCCTTAGACCTCACAAAGAGAAGCAGATAAATTAAACTGAATAGAAGTAACCAATGAGGAAGTCTGATTAAACTGTGAGCCAGTTTGGTCTAGTACTTAAGGAGCCGGACTCTTATCTGGGAATACCGGGTTTGATTCCGCCCTCCCCCATGAAGCCAGTCACCTTCACAAGGCGTCTGTTGTGGGGAGAAGAATAGAAAGCTTTGTCAGCTGCTTTTAATCCCTTTAAATGGGTGAGAAAAGCAGAGTAGGAAAGCCAACACTTCTTCTTCTCCTTCTCCTTTTAAAGATTAACAAATCACCAGAACCATATGGCATACATCAGAGAGTTCTTAAAGAACTCAAATGTGGATTTGTTGATTTCTTAGCAAAAACAGATACCAGTAATTACTCCCTAAGATCAAGTTCTATGCTTGAAGACTGAAAAGGAGCAAATGTTACACCAATCTTCAAAACAGGATCCAAGAGTGATCCAGGAAATCACGGACCAATCAACTTAACTTCAGTTCAAGGTTAGGTGCTGGAAATCTTTATTAAGAATCAAATAAAGGAACAAGCCTTGTTGAAGAAAAATTAGTATGGCTCCTGCAAGGGTAAATCATGACTTACTAACTTGTTAGAACTCTTTAAGATTGACAATAAGCACATAGATGAAGGGGATCTGGTTGACTTAGTAACCACAGGAATAATGATGGTCCACTTGATATCTGTCTGGATTTTCAGAGGGCTTTTGACAAAGTTCTTCATCAAAGGCTCAATAAATTCATTAGTTGTGAAATAAGAGGACCAATCCTGCCCTGGATTGGTTCTACAACGGGGATCCCCACAGGTTCAAGTAGTGGGACGTGTGCTTTTGAATTTATTCATTAGTCATTTGGAAGTGTGGATAAGCAGTGGGATAGCAAAATTTGCTAATGATACCAATTTTTTTCATGGTGGTGAAAACTATAAAGAAATTGCAAAGAGCTCCAGAGAGACCCCTTGATATTGGATGAGTAGGCAACCAAGTGGCAAATGAGGGTCAATATTAGCAAGTTCAGAGTAGGAATATGTACGAATGCTCTAAACATTCAAAATTTGATTGAATTTGAATGTGGACATTTGAACTCGAATAGAATGTCTACACATTCAAATTTAAACATTCAAATGAATTTCAAATGTTCCAAAACATTTGTTTAAATTACTCAAAACATTCAAATGTACAGATATGCATGCACAGAGCTGAATGTACGGATACGTATCTGCACAAAATGCATACAGACACGTATGATACATACAAATGTTGTTGACACCTGTATCTCCAAGTACGAATGTTGTCAACATTCGTATCTTCAGATTCGAATCTAACATTCAAATGAATAGATTCAAATGTATTTGATTAAAATAGGATTTTGTTGCATTTGTATTCTAAACATTTGAATAGCATGTTTTGACATTTGATTTGAATTTGAATGCAAAAAAAAAAATCATACATATCCCTAGTTCAGAGCGATGAACATTGGGATAAAAAAAAATGCACCTATGATTTATTGGGATCTGACCTTGGGGTTCTGATGGACAACTAAATGCATCCTAGGTTACAAACTGTATAGCGCCTGTGGTAATCTTCACCAACATGTGGTTTACAGGCTCCTATTCAAATAATTTATTATCATATGGCAGCAACACATGAGGTGTTTTTCCACTGTCACTAAAAGTACCCATTAAGTACCCATAAATGGGTACGTAATGGCATCTTTGTACCCATTAATGGGTACTTAATGGGTACTTCTAGTGACAGTGGAAAAATACCCATGGACTAATAACAGAAAATAGGATGTTAAGTCTGTGTTCACAACCAAGTTTTAATTCAGTTTCAGTCCATTTTCAGACTGAGAAAACACATCAGCAAAGGGACTAATTTTCTTTTCACTTTATCTAAATCAAAGGTTCATTTTCTGAGTTAGACAGGCCAAAAGAAAACAGCTTTTCTGATGTGTTCTCTCAATCTGAATAGACTAAATCTGAATTATAATATAGGTGCGAGTGCAGCCTAAAATATGAAGGTGCTTCATATTTTCATAAGTTCATAAGTTAAAGGGACCCTATATAACAGAATCAAGGTCACCCATCCATTGAAGGACAGTATCTGTTATTTCAAAAATAGTCTGACACCGATCCTGAATAGGATCTCAGTTCACAGCTAGTCACGATATGGTCAACAGACTGACCACAATCCCAACATAAGAACATAAGAGGATACCTGCTGGATCAGGCCACAGCCCATCTAGTCCACCACCCTGTCGGACCCATTGGCTCACCAATTGTCCATGGGCATCTCAAGCAGAGACAAGGGCAAACCTTCCCCTGCTCTTGAACCCCAGCAAATGGCCTTACAGGCATCCTGCAGAGGAAGATGTTTTACCCCATTTATTCAATGACTCCTGGCAGATGTCATGAGATGCAAGGATCCTATTTAGTGTTTTTCAAGACAGCCATGGTAAGTTGAGACCAGCTGGCTGTTTTCTAGGATCATCCACATATCTTCCCATATCTGGGTGCTTGGCAGACCATTCCTCTTTCCACTGAGACTTCATGTTAAAACTGTTCTTTATCTGTTCTAGTAAGGCCTTTTTCTAGATTTTAGTCTCCTGACTCTTATTTGTGGAATATCGGAGTGTATTGGAAGCAGCGGGTTGTTTAGAATTTTAAGATATTTTCTAGATGTTTCTTATAAGAGAGAGTGTGGTCCAGAGTAACACCAATATACTTTGGGAAAGGATTGTAGGGAAGTAAATTAGTATTAAAATAGACCTTCAGGGTTTTGTTTCCATGTTTGTTATTTAGGTGAAAGCGTGTAACTTTGGTTTTGCTTGTGCTGAGAGTGAGACTCCAGTCAGCAAAAAACTTGCCCAAGATTCTTAGGTCTGCTGAGAGGATTCTGTCATGTTCCATATGTTTAGTTTGTACAGCTAGTGCTAAATCATTGGCATATCCAAATTTCAGTCCTATGGTTGTTGGTAAATCAGATTTAGGTTAACTGTCAGATATTGGTTAAGCATTAAACAGAGTAGGAGCAAGCAGGGAACCTTGTAGGAGGCCATTATTTAATGTCCTCATCTCCCAATATGATTTGAAAGGACCTGTCCGGCAACCTGTTGTTAAGAAGACAAAGTATTTTTTGACATGGAGTGAACTTATATAATAGGCCATCTTTCCAGACTGTATCATAAGCCGCACTCGGGTCTATAAAGACTACTGTATTTTTCAAGGCACGCTAGAATCCTGCTTCAGTATAGCTTGTTAAACTCATCACTTGGTCTGAAAGAAGGGGAAGAGGAAGACTCAGCTTTTATACCTTGCTTTCCTCACCCTTAAGGGAACTCAAAGTGACTGACAAACCTGTTTTTCTCCCCACAACAGATACCCTGTGAGGCAGGTGGGGCTGTGGCAGCTCTGAAAGAGAGCTATGACCAGCCCAAGGTCACCCAGATGGTTTTGTGGAGGAGTGTAAACTTGAACCGGGAAACTACCAGATAAGAATCCAATACTCTAAGCACAAGACCAATGCATAAAGGGCCTTTGTGTCAGTGCCAAATTGGGCACAGCAGTGAAATAGCAATCATGGTAGTTCCTTAAGATTGGTATGGGGTATATTGCATTAGAGCAATTCTTCAGCAACTGTCTGCTGCCTTCTGCACTAATTCCAAGTTTTTGAACTGTATTTAAGGACAAAGCCATGTAGAAATGGCAGATGCGCGCTCTTGTTTTTGTTTTCCAAAGTAACTAAAAAATGTTGGCTTATGGAATATTTACTTTCGGACTGGCAACTAAATTGTTCGAGAAGGGTGTCTAGACAGATCTGTATTTTTTAAAAGCTGCTCTGGCCTTAACTCTCCCAAGATGATTTCTAAGAACTATATAAGATAGAAAAACTGTAATGCAAGTAAGAGCCAGATGATTACAATCCTGTTCCCCGAGGACCAGATGCAGAACCGTCAGATGCAAGTGCAGGGGCTGGGGCCATTTTGAGGAGAAGGTAAGGAGGATGAATATGGTCCTTGTTTGGGGGGTAGGGGGTTCTTGTTGCTTTGTGTGTGTGTGTGTGTGTGTTGGAGACTGGTGTCTCTGCTCCTCTTCTCCCAAAGATTTAGCCTCAAAATAATGAGACTGGAGTTGAGGCCACCACCAGCAGCAGCAGTATATTCCTGTAAATAATATAAATTATTGAGTTTACCTCATTCTTTGCAGAAAAGTCCTGGGACAGAATAAGAAACCACGTATTGCACGTATCTCATTTTTCCTCAAATTCATTTTTTTCCCTGTGCCATCAGATTTGTAGTTCATTCATTGACATGAGCAGATCACTTTCACTCTCCTGTCCTGCATAGCTTTTCCAGATGCTGCTGCCTATGAAAATATTTACCATCCTACTCCACGGCAAGAACAGATTGACTTTTCTCTGGCTGTGTGTACTGGATTTATGATATATTAAGACAACGCTGTGGGTGCCTTGGGGGCTAAGAAGCCCAGTGCTGGCAAGAAGATGAATTCTGAGTATGGAAGTTGAAATACTCTAGTACTGTGATCCAATACGTCCCAGCAATTGCAGGGAAGCTGCAGAGCAAGCGGTAAAGTAATAGCATCTTCATTCACTTTCTTAGGCCCAGTGCCAGGAACGGCCCCTAAAACCTCAGTAGTCTTCTGAGAGGCCTGGAAATCTTGACAGACCACAGCAGCTTGCTCTCTCCAGCCCACCACTCTGGAATTAGGTTACACAAATAACAAAGCTGACTGACTATTGGGTTTCCCATATCATCTGCCAGGTTGGCTTCCACTACCATCAAATCATGGATGACAGGTGACTTATTTTGGACTTACCCAATTCAGTAGCACCATGATGCCTTATAGGCATCTCTGAATTCCAGTGAGAGGGGACCCTTGAAACTCTTCATTGACAACATGAGGTGGAAGAAATTTTGGTGGTCACCTAAATCTTTGGTACAAGGCCTGCCCTTGGCCTGCCCTTACAGAGCAGCACATTGTGAAGATTGTCTCAGTTCCTCCTCTTGGGTGGGATAAAACTTAAGTGTATGTAGTTAAATGTGTGCATGTATACGGTAGTTATAGGTGTATTGTCTCACATCCAGTAGTAACTTTAAGTCACAGCCATCCTGACTGGTAGCCACTGAAATTCTAGAGGGGGCCGGAGTTTTTAAAACTGCTTGCTTTTAATGAGAATTCTATCATTATCATCACTGTCATTTGTTTATTTGGTATGGTATGCTCAACATTATTTACAATCATAAATTAAAATACAAAAGCAAAACACAATAACCTCTGTACCTGAAGACTGGAGGGTAGTAAATGTAACACCAGGCTTCAAAAAAGGATCCAGGGGTGATCCAGGCAATTGCAGACCAGTTAGCTTAATGTTGATTCCATGTAAGGTGATGGAAACCATCATTAAAGACAAAATTAGGGTGTACATGGAGGAGCAAGCATTGCTGAACAGAAGCTAGCATGGCTTCTGCCAAGGTAAATCATGTCTTACAAACTTGTTGGAATTCTTTGAGAGTGTCAATAAACACATGGATAAAGGTGAACCAGTTGACATGGTCTGTCTGGACTTTCAGGAGGCTTTTGTCAAAGTCCCACATCAAAGGCTACTGAATAAATTCATCAGCCATGGAATAACAGGACAGGTTCTGTCCTGGATTTGTGACTGGCCTAAGAGTAGGAAGCAAAGAGTAGTAATAAATGGCCAATTCTTAGGGTGGAAAGAAGTGGGGTCCCCCAAGGTTCAGTGTTGGGACTAATGCTTTTTAATTTATTCATCAATGATCTAGAAGAAGGGGTACATAGTAAAATAGCAAAGTTTGCTGATGATATTAAATTATTTAGGGCAGTAAAAACCAAAAGAGATTCCCAAGAGCTCTCGAGAGATCTCTTAGCATTGGATGACTGGGCAACCGAGTGGCAAATGTGCTTTAATCTTAACAAGTGCAAAGTAATGCACATTGGGGCCAAAAATCCAAATTATGTCTTTAAACTGATGCGGGCAGAGTTTTCTGCAACACACCAGGAAAGGGACCTCAGGGTTTTGATGGACAGTTCAATGAAGGTGTCAATGAAGGTTATTTTGACATCATCTTCATTATCCTGCATAGTTTAATGTCAGCCTTTTATTAATAGTTTTAATCTGTTGCCGCCTATGGACAGGGAAATAAATCATAGGCTGAGTCTCCACTTAACAGAGCGAGGTGGTTCTGTTCTGGGCAGATGGAGGAGAGACCCCAATTTACCACTGAAAAGGACACCTTCTGTACATCGCTTGTACAGAAAATGGCTACTTTCTCCGCCTCTGAGCAGAGAAGTTTGTATTCATGAGGCAAAGTTTGCAGATAGGACTTCACGTAATTATTTCTGTACTATTTTCCCTAAGGTCATACAAAGTATAGAGTTCGCCCTACCAAAGGACATCCTCTGTCCGTTAGGGCAGTTAACAGGATTGTATTTTATGATACCTTCTTAATGAACATTTTAAAAAAGAAGCATTCAGTACTGAAGTTTCATTATGGTCCCACTGTACTCTGGCTGAGGGCTTTTCCATTGCTATCCATAGCCCATTATATTTGTATCCCACTTATAAATTCCTCCATAGAATCTTGGTGCTCACGAAGACAGCTTGCCTTAGGAACTCTATGCAAGGTGAAACTCTGGCCGCATCTGGATTCTGAAGTTAGCTGTCCTCTGCTGCAGTCAGAAGGGAGCTTTTTTCCAACAACTGAGTCTGTCCCATGTCCCAGATTGGCAGGTGCAGAGTAATAAAGTGTAATTATCTGCAGAACATACTGTCCATCCGCTCCACCAGCATTAGCTTGGAAAGATGAGGACATTCTCTTCCCCTAGGCAGTTTAGTATGCCGCACACTCCATGACAAAACAACAACAACAACAACAACAATTCTTTTCTTTACAGACATTAGACAAACCATCAGCAGATGCACTGCAACAACCAGATCATGCTAGTTTGCCCAGTCCATTTATATACTGAGGATTCATGCTGCTTTCTATACAGTGTTGAATGTTTTTAAAAGAAAATAAGATGTTCTGGCTTTTCTTTCCATACAATAACTTTCCCCAGGGTGTCAGAAATTTCAAAGCTGGATTAATGCTCATTAATTAATTGATTGATTGATTGAGGAGAAAATATCCTGGCAGGCTGCTTTGGGATGGAGTGATGTAGCTCACTTTCCTCTGCCTGGAAAACCCTGAACTATGCAGAGTCATGTGGCTGAGTATTTCTGTAAACTAGATTGAGTGATGCAGGAGGAAAGGCATTGCCCTACACTCAAGATGGGAAAAAGGTCAAGCACTTGGTGAGAAAGCCCCAGCAGAGTGTCATAGGAAAGAGTAGGAAGCTGACTAGATCTATTTAAACCTAACTATCCTTAGAAAATAGTCTTGCATAATCAGAGATGTTATGTCTTTTGCACATGCATGCAGCTTGTTGCAACTGAGCAAAGGAAAAAGTGACAGAATGAGTTACAGATACAGCAGTTAAAAGAGTGGAACATAAGAGGAGCCCAGCTGAATCAGGCCACGGCCTGTGTCGTCCAGCATCCCATCTCACACAGTAACCCATCAACTGCTTCTGGATATCTCAAGCAGAAGGTAAGGGCAAAACCTTTACCTGTTCTTGACTCCTGACTCTTGTGAGCCAGTTTGGTCTTGTGGCTAAGGATGCCAGAGACTCATATCACATAGTCACCAGGTTTGATTCTGCACTCCTCCACAAAACCAGCTGGGTGACCTTGGGCTAGTCTCAGCTCTCCTTATCACAGCCACATCACTACCTCACAGGCTGTCTCTTGTGTGGACAGAAGAACAGAAGGTTTGTCATCCACTTTGAGCCCCCTTGAATGGGTGAGAAAAATGTGGCAGAAAAGCCAACTCTTCTTCTTCTTCTTCTTCCCCCCTCCAAATGCCCCTTAGAGGCATCCTACCTGTCTCTCCAATCAGAAGGTGGTACCTGGGCATCCATTCTAGTTGCCAGCAGATAGTCTTGCAGGGGATAAGCATCTTCTATAAATAGGAGTGCACAGTATCTGTTTACTGCCCTTTGTGCTATTACATGCACATTAGGTTTTAGTAGGCTCCAGTAACATCTGCAGCAGTTTGGGGCACAGGAGATTGTCAAAAGTCCCTTTATATAACCTGCATTCAACTTGCACCGGCCTGATCCTCCTCACTTGCTCTGCAGGCGTTTTTGACCCAATTTTATGCATAAGTCTGGTTTTAGATTTTCCCAAGCATTACTTTTTGGGTACTGCTTTCCTCATACTTTAGGTTTCATGCATGATTAGACACAGCTCCTGTACCAATCTTCCATAAAAGCTTTCATGCCATGGAGAATGCTTGTCTCTCCCAAGCTGTCCACTAGCCTTAAGCAACCCTTGTTTACAGAATAACCAAAGTTTCTGAGAATAGAAAAGAATCTGCTTGGAAAGAAAATTCCGTTTGCAAAGCCTGAAAAAAGGGAGGCTTCCTGCCAGTTTGTGTATTTGGAACAACTGTGGTACAGGATATTCCAAAGATAAACCAGTGGAATTGGTTTCCAGGATAATTTGTGTTTCTGTGGTGTCTACAGAAAAAGGGATGGTGCAGAATAGCTTTGCATGAGTGACCAGAAGCACCCCCAGATCACAGCCCCATTCCTTCTACACCAAGATAGCCCTATCCAGTCCCTGTGACACATAGGGCCTCTGTCTTGCCTGGATCTCATCCCAATTTATTGGACCACATTCAGTCCATTTCTGCAAGCAGGAACTGAGCACCTCCACCACCTCCCTTGGTTCAGAAAGAATGGAGAAAATGGAGTCATCCACATACTGATGGCACCTCACTGAAAAACTCCTGACCACCTTCCCCAGTGGTGTCATATAGATATTAAAAAGGACAGGGGACAACGCTGACCCCTGAGGACCTCCATGTGAGAGTTCCCAGGGCATCAAACGAAAGTCCATTATTGTACTTTCTGGAGCCTACCTTGAGATAGGAAGGGAGCCACTGTAAAACAGGGCCTACAAATCCCAGCTCCCAAAGTTGCTCCAATGGGCTACCATGGTTGATGGTATCAAAAGCCACTGAGGGTGTTTTGCCGCCAAAATCTGGATTAAATGTAAGACCTGAAAAATCAGGTGTTACATCCATCACTTCCCCATGGATATGTGCAGAAGCAGGACGCTTCCGCACACAGGCAGCGGAAGAGATGGATTCCCGGCGGCTGCCATTTTGGGAAGGGTGGAAACGGGACTGCCTGCTTCCAAAGCCCTTCCCCTGTGCACCGGTCGCTGCCGGAAACACGCAGTGACTGGCAGCTCCATGCTCCAGTCCTGCAGCTCCGGGGGCGGCGTCAGATGCATCCGCACAGCACCCATTCCAATCTGTCCTCCGGAATCTGTCCTCCCTGCAAGTGTGAAAATTTCAATTTAAGCCTCCTGGGAGCATCTGCCTGGCATGAGAAGTGATTTGGTAAAAGCTAGTACAGCTCTTACCACAAACATCATGTGGCGTTGTGTTGCTTGTAGAGAGAAGGAATGTCATTTGATGCGTTAAAGGAGCATGTGTGAAAACTGTAGGAGTTTAAAAGATGAAAGCCACAAATAGGGAGCAACCTACACACAGTGAGTATCTTAGAATGCCTGGAAGTTGTTGTGCCTGCCTGCCAGCCACCCATTTTCTACGTCCATACAGCAGAGTCAAGACAGACATATCTATGGGCCCAAATCCAGGCAGCTTCATTAGTGTGGCCAACAATATCTAGCACACAATAATGGCTGAAGGCCTTTCTCTGTACTGAATATAATGGCTGCTGTTATTCTTGGGCATTGATTGTGGATGTTGCCTCCAGACGGCAGGAGGCATTCATGGGATCTAAAGGAAGATTCAACGACTGGAGGAGGCAATTAATTATAATAACAGCAACAACAACATTATTGTTAGTGCCCTTTCCACTAAAGAGAGATACAAAAATGCAAAAACAACAAAAGTAATAAAGCTGAAATATAAAGCACGATAAAAACAAACTTAAGACATAATAATTTTAAATTAGGGATGTGCAGGAGTATTTGTAACATCCGTTATTCATATGAATTTGTGCGAATTTGGACATTGGTACATGAATTGAATGTTACAATATTTGTATACTAACATTTGTACAAATACAAATGTTTCCGGACATTCCTATGAATAGTTTGGACAATAGTTAGATTGGGGGTGTGGAAAAATGGAGCACCAGTCACATCCGCGATGGATCCAGATTGCATTTGACATGGATTGACAGCGGATTAAAAGTAGTTTCAGGTCGGATTTGATATTCTCAGATCGCAGATACGTGTCGGATATGCATTCGTTCGTATTGGATACGTTTCATTATGTATTCATTAGTAAGATACATATTTGATCAGATACGTATTCGTTCGTATCGGATACGTATTCATTCGTATCAGATACATATTTGTTTGTATCAGATACGTATTCATGCTCGCCCTGTTTAAAATACATATGAGGAGAACTGTGGGTTCGTACCTTAATCTTCCTGCTGCTTCTGTGACTGTTCCTCTTGGAAATACCTCTATGCTAGCCAAGTGCTCATCCATTTCCCTTTGTTTTTTCTCTTGTGCTTGACTAGCATCCGGGTATTTTCAAGAGCAGCGAAGCAAGAGGCAAATGCAGGTGTTTGCTATTATGGGAAGTTCAACATCATAGACAGATCCCCTGTAATGGCAATATTTGGGGTCATTACCTTGATATCCTAGGAGTATGTTAGGAATGCCCAGGAGAATCGGGCTTTTTAACCTGCACCTAGAGACACCCTAAACAGCACTGCACAAATGTATTTTCTTTAACTAAGTGCACATTAAACCCCATTTCTAGCAAGCGGAATCCTTTGGGACCGCAGAGTATTGGGAATACAAGCTGTTTGTGGTGAAGCAGGCAGGATACTTTTAAAAAAATAGAATGCCAATAAAAATGCTTTCCGTCAGAAAACATCGCATTAGCAGTGCCTCCTCTCTTCCTTATAAGCCATGAAAGGATGGGTCAGGAGACGCCTCATGTGAAAGACAAGACAGCCTGAAGGAGTTATAAATACCCTTTTTACTGGCCTTGCATCAGTAATAAAACAACAGCAGTACGAGAAATGTCCAGAAACTCAGAGGCCTCACTGTTGTGAACTTGGCTCACACAAGGACCAACTATATTAGTGTGTATTTATTGCTGTCCCGCATTTAGTAACAACCACTAATTCCCTCTGTGTGATTCTCAGTGTTGGCAGAATGGACAAATGTTTCCTTTAACTGATGAATGGAAGAGAAGAAGGTGAGAACACCATAAATAGGAGACTGTAGCACCCACGTTAGTAGCGCAGTGATAAACCCTGAAATACAGCATGGTTTTTAACCTTCCCTATAGGTGTGCAAACAGCCATTCCTATTTGCACCAATGCTGAATCATGACTTTTTTTACTTACAACCTCCCAGCTTTACTTAATATGTTATCTCACACACTTTGCAAAATGAAAATGGCAGATTCAGTTTTAGTCCTACAGGTTCAAGGTCTCAAGTAAACTGGAATTGGGGGGGGGGTTGTTGTTTCAAAAGGGTTTGTTCATTTAATACTTTGGGAATTAAGTGAAAAAGTAATAGGACTGAAGGTCAAAATGCAGCATAATCTCCTCTCCTGAGAACTATTAAGCTAGAAAGACTCAGACCAGACAGTCCACTGTCCTATACATTTTCACCCGTCAATTAAAATTTTCTAATGATGCCCTCCTAGCAGTTTCATTGTCTTATGAGGTCCTTGAGTCTGTTACTTGAGACAGGGCTTTCTCTGTGGTGGCCCACACTCTTTAGAATAACCTTAGTCTCAAGATACACCAGGCACAAACACTGGACCAGATATTTTTTCAGCACTTGCTTAAAAACACTTTTACTCAGCCTTGCTTTTGGTGATTAATTTGGTAGTTCTTCCTTTTGTAGTGTTTCATCCATTTTATTTAGTAGTTTATAGGTATTACATTTTAGCTTTATATTTATGTAAAAGTTTTAGACTATATGTTTTGTGATTACATGTAGAGTATTTAATGATTTTACAGTGTGGAAACCTGAATAAATACCACTTATGCTTAAAACATCTGTTCAAAATGTGCTTGGCTTGTGGGGTCATTACTTATGCACGTGAAAAAGAGTAAAACAAACCCTTTATCACAACTTCGTGTTTTTCTTCTTGTTAAACACCAAGGCTTTGGAAACACCACAACTATGAATACGATTAACCTCCTGCTGAGCCTACGTCAAGTGGTAACAATATGAACCTTGCATTAGTAAGCAAATTTTGGCTGTACTTTATGCAGGTGACCTTGGCATATACTGTGACTGTTGTTACAGTCTGGTGCCCTGGTTTTAATTCAAAACTGTGGCCTTTTTCAAAAAAGAGAGGGGGATATCTGAGGATAATAATCACAGCAGGTTTGCTCCTGAGGGAATTTGGAAGATAGTCCTATTCATGGTCTCCTCTTGGGCCTCATTCCGAATGGTCAAAAAAGCCCAGGTTTATACTCAGATTTTTTTAAAACTCAGAATCAAGGGCCCCTTGCAGCCATCCCAACTGCATTGGGGCAGCAGGGAATTGGCAGCGGTGTCGCTTTCCAGGACAGGAGGGAAGTGATGACATGGCGATCTCCTCCAATATGACCTGCCATTTGCCTTCCTCGCCCTGTTCCTCGATCTGTCATCATCCCTCCTGCCATTTGCCTCTCCCCTGCCACATTCCTCCATCTTTCAATATCACCCCACTGTTTGCCTTCCCCACTGTTCTCCAAAAGATGGAGGAACAGAGCAGGAAGGAAGGCAAACGGTGAGAGACGCCAATAGAATATTGGACTATTGTGTACAATTCTGGTCACCATATTCAAAGTGATATTGTGGAACTGGTAAAGGTACAGAAAAGGGCAACCAGAAGGATTAAGAGTCTGGAACACCTCCCTTACGAAACCAGGCTGCAACATTTAGGCCTCTTGAGTCTGGAGAGACAGTGTTTAAGAGGGGACAACACTAGAACCAGGAGGAACTCTATGAAGCTGATGGGTAGGATAGTTGGATCTGACAAGGGGAAGGATTTCTTCACCCAGAGGGTTATCAGTTTATGGAATTTGCTGCCAGAAGAGGTGGTAACAGCTACCAGTCTAGATGGCTTTAAGGTAGGGTTAGACAAATTTATGGATGACAGGTGTATCAATGTCTACTAGAATGAATGCCTAGGTGCATCTTTCAGGCTGGGAGGGGGGTGGGGAGGGGGGCACTTCTAATGCCATTTATTGGGATTCGAGAGCAGGCAAAGGTTTGTCTTTGTTTCTGCTTGAGATGCCCATGAGCATTTGGTGGGCCACTGTGTGTGATGGGATGCTGGACTAGATGGGCTGTGGCCTGATCCAGCAGGGCTTCTCTAATGTTCTTATGTAGAATGGGGCAGGGGGAGGCAAACAGTGGGAGACAACAGAACAGGGTGGGGGGAGGAAAATGGTGGCAGGAGACGATTGGAACAGTGGAACAAGTGGGGTGTAGGAGGCAAACGACAGGAGACGACAGAATGGGGTGGGGGAGGGAAATGGTGGGAGATGATGAAAGACAGAAGAATGGGGCGGGGGTGGAAAACGGCAGGAGACGATGACAGAACAGGGCAGGGGGGAGGCAAAGGGCAGCGGGACACAGTGACAGATGGAGGAACAGGGCAGGGGAAGGCAAAGGGCAGGTAGCAGTGGAGGAGATCAGCGTGGTGGCAGCATTCCCATTAATAAATATTCAGATTATTCCAGGATTCCACAGCAAGTCCTGTTATAATTCAAATAGGGATTCCCTGGATTTTCAGACATTTAGTTCACATAAATGAGGAATCCCTTCAAAACTGTCGTGGCGCTGGGAGCTCGAGCTGAATTCAGGCCAGACTAAAATGCCAGTCAAATCACAGCCTTAAGGTTTAATCCAGATTCTGTCCTGTATATAGCCTAACATGAAACATAACGGTTCAAATAACAGATAAGGAACTGCTGCTTATGTTGTTATGGTCAGCACAGAAGAAGAAGATTTGGCTTTTCTAAGAGGATTCAAAGCGGCTGACAACGCTTTCTGTTCTTCTCCCCACAACAGACACCTTGTTAGGTAGGTGTGAGAGCTCAGAAGAGAGCTGTGACTAGCCCAAGGTCACCCAGCTGGCTTCATGGGGGAGGGCAGAATTGAACCCGGTATTCCCAGATAAGAGTTTGGCTCCCTAACCACTAGACCAAACTGGCTAGTGGTGATAGTGGCAGGGTGGAAGGATAGAAGTAGATGGACCTTGGGTAGGTGGTATGCTGGTGTAATTGATTTGTTTAACTTTGATTTTATTTTTATTTTTTTTTTAGGGAAGAACTTGTATTCATTCAAGAACAGTAGATATTTAGAGGAAACTCTTTGATCAAGGGAATGTATTTGTACCAAAGGATATTGAGAGATGGACTTGAAAATGTGCAGCAGTTATTCAGCAGCTAGCATTGGTGGTATGATGTTTGTGCTCCTTATATGGTGAATGTTTATTTCTTTTTTGTTTGAATATTTTGGGTACATGTATGGTGTTTATTACGTAATAAAGCATTAAAAAAATAAAAAGATAAGCTGAAAATAAAATTACTGGTCACTTTCCTGATGTGTTCTCTCGCTCTGAAGGTGGACTGAAGCTGGATTAAACTTTAAGTGTGACCATGGCCCATAAACCTAATTCTGCCCAAGTTTTTTCCATATCTTCCCCCTGCCTCTTATTTTTCTTGCAGACAGAAGTTTGGTCAGCTTGCTCTTAGAGATGATGATGCCATCACTTCTATGAACTCAGTCAGGACAGTATAATCCTATTTCATGAATCATTACAGTACTTATCCCAAAGATTTCTTAGAAATATACTATGTCATTATCTTATGAGATAGCAGTAGGAATATTTTGCTTCTGGGTGGCATGAAACCTGAACACAGTAATTCCAAACCATAGAGACTGGCTCATCTACTGGTGGAGAACAAACAATTAATTAAGTGATATGTCATTCCTTCAAAGTTATTTCATTCCCACGGGAAGCAACAGCAGCCTTTGCCTATTGCTAAATCTTGCTGCCTTTTTATCAAGCCCTGGCCAAAATTCAGATCTGTAAAACTGAGCTCAGTTACTTTGCAAAAACAATCAAAGTGGAGTGGGGGGGGAGGTCTAGGGTGTTCAAACACCCCAACTGAAATAAAGAAAAGATAAATTTTCTCCTCAGCTATATTTCCTCCCTGGAAGTATAGCATTTTATGGCAAAGATCTAAAATTTGCATTTTTTGATCACAGAAGGGACTCATCCTAAATAGAGGCTGCCTCCAGACAGCAGCCAAAGAACCCAACATCAAGGGATAACATGGGATATCGATCACCTACTATTACCCCCTTCACACTAGACCAGGGTTTCCCAAACTATGGGTCGCGACCCACCTGCCTGTAGAATGACACACCAACCGACCGAGCCACCTGGCCGGGCGGTGGGCAACTGATGGCGGACCGCCGCTGGCCGGATTGCAAGCGTGGGCGGAGCGCGTGCTGAGGGGGGCGGGACGCGGGAGGTGAATGAACGCATTTCGTGAGTCCGAAGAGTTCCGAGCGAGACATCTTTTGTTTTGTGAAGTTCATTTTCCATTGTGTTGTGTTCGTTAGCGTGCGTCATTGTAATCTTATTTGAAAATAATTATTTATGTTTGAAGATAATAATAATGGAAAAGTGGTTGAAACAGGTAGCAAGAACTACCTCGCCGCCCGCCAGTTGATTGCAAAAATATTAGTGAAAATACAGATGATATTTTGAGTGAAAAAAGCGGCACTGAGTCCAACTTCCAAATGCCCTCAATGAGTTCACATGAACCAAAACGTTGGAAAGTTGTGAGAAAATATGACCCAGAATATCTGAAACTAGGATTCAATTGGAATCATGATACAACAGATCCTTGTCCTCAATGCGTGATTTGCTATGAAATATTAGCGAATGGAAGTATGCGCCCGAGTAAGTTGAGACATCATATAGAAACAAAGCATTCCCATTCTATAAACAAGCCAGTAGAATTAAAAAAAATGTTGGAAATGAAGTCTTCAAAAAACATTGTTTCTCATTTTATTAATATCAATGAAAATGCTGTATATGCATCGTACCTCATTAGCTTAAGGATCGCTAAAGCAGGTAAGCCTCATACCATTGGCGAAGACTTAGTATTACCATCGATTAAAGATGCTGTTGGAGCGATGTTTGGAAAAAAAGAAATAAAAGAAATTGAGCGCATACCACTATCGAATAATACTGTTGCGCGAAGAATTGACGAAATGGCTGAATGGACAGAAGATGAATTAATCCGGAGAATAATTGGTAGTAAATATTATGCTCTGCAACTAGATGAGTCTACCGACGTGCGAGGCCTATCTCAATTAATTGTTTTTGTGCGTTATATATGGCAAGAAGACGTACATGAAGATATGTTGTTTTGCAAGCCAATTACTCGTGGGACAGCTGAGGTAATATTCAGTGTAATTGATTCCCATATAAAAGAAAAAGGTATACAGTGGAAGAACTGCGCCGGTATATGTACTGACGGTGCGCGGGCAATGTGCGGGAAAAATAGGAGTGTGGTTACAAGAATTCTTGAACAAAGTCCCTGTGCTTTGTGGACACACTGTAGCCTTCATAGAGAAGCACTGGTTTCCAAAGCATTGCCTGATGATTTCAAAACAGTACTAAATACAGCTGTTAAAATTGTAAATTATATTAAAACAAAACCCTTACAAGCTTGCTTATTTCAAAAGCTGTCTGAAAAAATGGGTAGTCTTCATACATCTCTCCTTCTGCATACGGAAGTTCGCTGGTTATCCAGGGGAAAAGTACTGACACGATTAGTGGAATTACGCAATGAAGTTATAATTTACTTGGAAGGAAAAACTGAATATATTGAATATCTAATGGACGAAGAATTCATTCTCAAGCTCACATATGCAGCGGATATTTTTTCGAAGTTAAATGAACTCAATTTGTATTTGCAAGGTTCAAACGGATCAGATATTTTTGCAGTTCACAATAAAATTCGCGCGTTCATGAAAAAGCTTTTGCTGTGGAAGAGTTGTATTGAGGATGGGAAGTATGATTGTTTTGAAACACTTGAAACTTTTATTGTTGAAAACAAAGTGCAGCCAAAGATGAACGTAGTGTCTGCAATTTCCACCCATTTATCATTGTTAAAAAAAAAACTTTAACGACTATTTCGGTGAGGAGATGAAAAAGCTCGATTTGATGAATTGGATTTGTAACCCATTTCAAGACCACCTACCAACTCATATGTCAACAAAAGCAAGTGAAGAACTAATTGATTTATCAGAAGATTCGTTACTAAAAAGTAGTTTCAATCGTAAGCAATTAACGAAATTCTGGCTCTCGGTTGCTGTTAACTATCCATGCCTGTTTGATGAAGCCATGAAAGTCCTCCTCCCTTTTACTACCTCATACCTATGTGAGGCTGGATTTTCTAATATGGTGAACATTAAAACTAAATACCGAAATAAATTGGACTTATCAAACTCACTGCGATTAAAAGTAACTCGAGTTGAAATTGTTGTCAAAACTGTAATGGCAAAACACAGGACACATCCTTCCCACTGAAATAACTTTTTTGATGTAATTATTTAATTAAGTAATAAAAAATTGTATTAAAACTTTGTTTGTTATTTGAAAAGTCCTTTATTCATATTGGTAACAGTTAAATTTCCTAGAGGTGGGTCCTGAGTTGGTGAACTTATATTAGATGGGTTGTAGCCCAGACAAAGTTGGGAACCGCTGCACTAGACAATGCAAGCCACATAAATGACACAATCATCCAAACATCTAGAATGCCCGTATGTGCTCACTGTCACCTCCTCACATGCATGGACACCTGTTTTGGCTTCCACACATGCACACTGGACAGTGAAGTCATGGAAGCTCTCCTCCCAAAAGGTAAGTAGGTGGCCCAAAAAACCTCTATTGCTGGAAAAACCCTGACCAGCATTGGGTTTCCCAGCAATAGTTTTGGTACATTTTTGTGTTGGGAAGTGGGGCTTATGTGGGGCAACCCCACCATAGCGGCACCATAATGGTTCTATATTCCCCCCATCTGGATGCAGCTATACATGATCATGGAATTAAAGGTCAAGGAATAATCAACATGTTAGATTGGGTAAGGTAGAGGAATGCTCCCTCCTACTCAGGAAAATGGATGAGCATGTTGTGAAATCCAAACTTACATAAACAGACTGGTGCACACGTTTGTTTTTTATTTGTTTAGGTTTGTTTTTTAAATGGCAATGTTGAAAGAAAGCTCTGGAGGTGAGAAAACATGTTAAAGATATAGTTGCCCACAGTAAATACAGTAAACAATGGATAAAGGATTTTCAGGGTATGCCGACAGGGTCTAAAAGTTCATCCCCTCAACATGGTAGATTTGCAGGGCAGGTTGAAGAAGTTCTGCATTCTACTTTCTGGGGCCCGAAAGGAGTTCTCGGCAGTTTTTAGGCCCACCAATTTTTGACACCAAGGGAGTTCCAGATGCAGTGAGTAATGGTGCTCTGACTCAGGCAATCCTTATGTTTCCCACTGAAAGCTAAATTTGCTTTGTATAGTTATCTCTATGAATATTTATAAAGCCACTAATTCCTCTAACATTAACCACAAGTTCTGCAGCTTGACTGCTTGATAACTCTCCAGTCATCCAAATCCAAGCCCGCACTGGAAGTGGGGGGGAAAAAATGATTTTATATATATAGAATCTGGCTTCCTTCTCCTTTCATTACATCTTCCCGTCAATCTTTCTGCCTGCATTTCCAAGAAAGTAATCTATAGCTTTCCTTGCTTGCAGAGCTGCACGTCAGTTTGAGGATCTATTTTGATCGCCTCCCTGAAGAGTACTGTACATTAAATATAGACACCTGCCTCAATGCAAACCTCCGAAAGCCAGGAATATCTCCTTAGAAGCTGAACTCTAGTCAGCACGTTCTAATTAAAGTTAATGGCCGAAATTCTCCAGTCATCCAAATACTTAAAATGATCATCACTTTGTTGAGTCAGAGGAGTAATGATGATTTACTTCAGCCAAGGGCCTAACCAACCAGAGGTTGATAATGATGTGTTTTCTCATTTTGGTACAGCTATTTCAGGAATCTGACATTCTCTATAGAAGAAAACAAGGGGTGCTGGGGATTAGCTGTTGGTGGTGTTGTCATCGGCCTTTGCAGAAAGATGAAGTGAGAACTTTTAAGCATCTTTGGCACCAATTTGCCACTCTCTTCCCCTGCAGATCAAGCAGTCCTGAGGCTTCTGATTTGGTCTCTCAAACTCTGAAAGCTCTGCTTACCACTCCACATGTCATAGCTGGAATGAGAAGCACTTTTGGCTGCTCCTAGAATCTCTATTTTTAGCTGAGGATCACTGCCTATTCTTTCCTCTTTGCCACTCAATCTGGCTTGACACACAGCTAAATGCATCAGATAGGGCTGTATATGATTATGTTTCAATAGCCAGTCCCATACACACTAATAAAATGGGAAGCAGGTTTCCATTCTCTTCTTCCGCCCTCCCCCATGAAGCCAGCTGGGTGACCTTGGGCTAGTCACAGCTCTCTTCTGAGCTCTCACACCCCCACCTATCTCACAGGGTAGGGAGGAGAATAGAAGGTTTGTTAGCCGCTTTAAGTCCCTTTAAATGGGTGAGAAAAGCAGGATAGAAAAGCCAACTCTTCTTCGTCACAACAGTCCTGGGCTAATTTTCTCTCCCATTAATACTGCAATTAGCCCTTGGGAGGCATTTCAAAAGAAGCTTCTCATCACTGTAAAGATTACAAAGGTAATTAGAGATCAGATTCTGTGACAAAGCACCTGTTCTGGGAAAGCAATTTAATGAGTTTGTGTGTTGATCCAGGCTAGTTCTGCCCCCAGGATGCTTCTTTTTTCTCTTCCACCGTGTAGGGTTTATGTGTGTGGGAGGGAGATGGACGAACAGACAGATACAGAGTCAACCCCTTGGTTTCAGGCCACCACTATCTAGATGCTTAAGAATCCAGGCAGTATACAAGTGCGGCAGGTGCAAGAGCATCCCTTGGAGTTAGCAAAGTTGCTCAGATAAAAATTATCTTCTTTTTTTTCCTGGAAGCTGGAAAGGTTTTCCACTAACTTGAAAAGGCACAGTTAAAAATTCTTCTTCCTTCTCCTTGCTGACGAGAGTCTCTGGCTGGACTCATATCACTCCAGTCTTAAAGGATCTGCACTGGTTACTATTCGCTATCTAGCCCAATTCAAGGTGTTGACACTAAGGGCCCATCCGCATGCTAAAAATAATCCGAAAGGATTCCATGTTTGCCTTGGGAGTGTCCGCAAACAAAGCCCTAATATGTGGCACACAGGAGTCAATATGTGTTTTTAAAAAAACCCACTTCACAAGTGTTTTGCATGAGAAATAAGGGGCTAACATGTATTGTCCTGGTGCTATGCAGATGCTCCCGGAGGGAATGAGTGGGAAAATAACCTCGAGCGAGCAAGCGAGCAAGCAAGCGAGCGAGGTTATTTTCCCATTCATCCCCTCCTTGT
>MTQE01000401.1:26561422-26577805 GCA_014337955.1 Aspidoscelis marmoratus
GTCCATGGCCGGCAGGGGAGGAGGGGATGAATGGGAAAATAACCTTGCTCGCTCGCTCTTCCGGCGAGTGGATGAGGGGATACTACAATGCTCCTCTCGCCGCCGTCGCTGCTGCTGCCATTCCTGCCGTTCCATGGGGACAGGCAGTTACGGTTTGGATCTGCGTTGCCCCAAACCACATGGGGACGCTTTATTCCGCGTTACAACTTGGATTTTTATCACACGTGTCCAAATCGCATCAGCTGGCTTGCATGAGGATGTGCCCTAACATGTAAAGCCCTAAACAGCTTGGATCCTGGGTATCTGAATGAGCGCCTTCTCCCATATAGACCTGCCCGTGCACTGAGATCTCAAGGAGGGGGCCTTCTTGTAGTTCCTTCTCTTGCAGAGGTAGGAAGCATAGGGACATACAAGAGGGCCTTTTCTCTGGTGCCCCCTAGATTTTGGAACAGACTCCCTCTTGAGGTTTGCCAGGCGCCTACACTATATAGTTTTTGGTGCCTGGTGAAAATGTTTCTTTTCAACCAGGCTTTTGCCATTTAAATAGCTTCCTCAGGGTGCTGTCCTGTTAGGGAGGGAGGGTGGGAAGGAGGGTGTGATGCCCGCGGCCGGCTGCCACCAGTTGCAAGACCCCAGCTGGGCGTCCAACTCTCTCCAATCCGGCCGCTATAGCCACGGACTTCAAGTTCTCTTTTTAAGTAGGCCTCTGAGCCTTTTTTACTAATTCAGCACCCAGCTTCCAACTCTTGTTACACTATTCCTGTTTCGTTACTATGGCAACACTTTCCCCCCTCCCTTGAGTGACTGAGACAGTATCAGGCCTCAAGCAGAGTGTCTTCTGAAACAAATGTAACTTTATTTGTTTACAACTCTTATGTTAGTTGAACTTCAACACAAGCCTTTCACTTTAACTTATTTTCTTAACTCAGGACCCTGACTAATCCCTATCTAGATTCTCCTCAGGATCCCGATCTGCACTGTCTAACTTCTTCCTAAGTCTAGCCCCAGTCACAGAACAAGGGCTCTGACAGGAAGGCCCTTTTTATAGCCTCTGCCAGGGTTCCATCCCTGCTGATTGGCTGTTTCTCTCTGGGCTGCCCCCCCTTTCTTCAATATGCTAATTGAGCTGGGCTTAGCCCCTCTTTCTCTGTTTATCAACCCTCCTGGTCAGTGCCATTTACCCTCAACACATTATATAATATTTACACATATGCAATTAAAGCTACAACAAGTACATTAATCAAGCTTGTGCTCCACAGAGGTCATGATATTTTTAATTATGTTTTATTATTTTATATGTTTTATTCTTATTGTAACCCGCCCTGGGACCATTTGGCGAAGGGCAAGAAAACAAACAAACAAGTATCTATATATATATATAGTCAGAAATCATGCAGGCAACTTAATTGTCCTGGTCTACCTAATTGCTGTGCTAAGTCGCTTATGTTTTGATATTTAGTAGGTATCGCTTGTCTGGCTCAATGTTACTGACGCAATGATAAAGAGTAGCAATAAAGGGAATCATCCTGAAATATTCCATCTTTGATGTTGACTCTTCCCATTTCTTTGCCCTTAACTGTTAGCAAGACACGCTATATTTTCACTACTGTTGAAAGGAATTTTCAGATGTTTTCTGATATCCAGATGCATTTTTCTTTCTCCACTACTGGACATATTAAAATTTTGTTTTTAATTGTTTTGGCTTATGTGTCTAAATTGATATAACCCTGCCACCCCAGGGTAGAGGGCAGGATATACATTTAATTAATAGACAGAGAAATGATATTGAGGATTTCAAAATATTTCTCAATCTAAGCATGTGAGGGAGAATCTAAAGGGGTTTTTGTAATCAACCTATGCTACATGTGAATTTGTTTTTCACCTTTTGCAATTCCTTAGAATCATGTTATTAATTACAGCTGCCTCCAGACTGCAAGAGTGCCTCTTAAACCTGTAATTGCCTCTTGCCATCTGGAGACACTTTGTGTTCAAACCTAAGTTTTAATCCAGTTTCAGTCCACTTTCAGAGTGGGAGATCACATCACCAAAGTCATTTTCTTTCCACTTTATCTAATCCAAAGGAAAACTGCTTGACACTTTGATGATATTCTCTCATGCTGAAAGTGGACTGAAACTGGATTAAAATGTAGGTGTGAATGCAGCACAAGAAGCAGTGGGGGCCCTAAGGCCTCTTGCTGCTGCTTCCCAGACTGGAGAAGCAGTTCCAGCTTACCTTCTGTGTCTGTGCATTGGCAGACTCTGCAAACAGGGCAATCAGAACATTTAAGTACCTACTTGCTACTTTACCTGAAGAAATTTAAAGGCCCTTAAAATAACCATTGGAAAGAAAGAAAGAAAGGAGGGAGGGAGGGAGGGAGAAAAAGAGCCTATCATATTCCAGACTCTGATGTCACTAGCATTTATTTCAGGGGAAACCATAGTAGCAGGCCGATAGTTAACTCAGAACACTGTGTTAGTTGTTGTTGGATTGGTATGTTCTGTGTACTGGAAGAATGGAAATGGCTAACGTTTAAAGCATGGCTATTAAAATTGCAAGCTCTAGCATTTCTGGGCAAGGCTGTATTGGCCTGAAAAAAAAATAAGAGGGAAGAAAATTAGCTGCAATAGACAGTCTAGAATACTAATAGTTTAAATTCATTTGTCCACCAAGGACTTAGTTCTAGTTCTAAGAGGCCATCATCAGATGGCAGCCAGATATCGCACTAGGAAGCAAGAATGTGGGGCATTACTCCTTCACAGTTTTCACTTCCTAGCTAGACAACATTGCAGCCTACACTATCTTGGTACGTTTTAGTAACACACAATACCCAACGTGCAGTGAACCCATGGATGTGCACTGAGTACATGGATGAGAGCATAGCAAGCTTCAGGGCCAGTGCAGCGGTCTAGCATTGTTGTGCAGACAGCACTGTTCTAGACCATGCCTCGCCATCATCCAGATCAGCAGGCGTTGCTGGTCCAGACCCAATGGTTCAGAATCACAGGATGGGTAGCGCAGAGAGGACCTACGGTTCAGAGCCAGGAACTCCCAAAAGCAGCGCAGAAGTATTCCAGTTTCTGGGGCAAGATTGCTTATCGGAGAATGACTAGCTTGGGTATGATAAGAACTCTGCCTTGAGTTCATTAGAACAGAATAGTCCTGAGAACAGTCAGGAGTTGGGAGATCTCAGCTGGTGCCACCCCTGTTTACTGGCAATGCTGCTTGAAGCATGTCTAGCTTGTAATTCAAGCCATTGACTCTAGCAGGAATCTCAGCCAGCAGAAATTGGGGGGGGGGAGGTGTGGAGAGAAAGAGAGCATCCAAGATTTGCAATCCTTTTCATTCTAAGTCTGTCTGGTCTGATGAAGGCCAGTGGTGACAGCAGAAATTTGCACCTGCTTAATAGCAAGCACATGTGGTAACAGCCTTTTTTCAAGACTGAACCAAGCTAGGCTCTGGTGATACTTGAGCAATTTTTCATTCTCCTGCTCATATGGATTGTGTTAGCTGTTGCCAGAGAATGAAGAAGAGCTGGCTTTTCTATCCTGCTTTTCTCACCCATTTAAGGGGACTCAAAGCGGCTGACAAAGCTTTCTCCATTCTTCTCCCTACAACAGACATCCTGTGAGGTAGGTGGGGCTGTGAGAGCTCAGAAGAGAGCTGTGACTAGCCCAAGGTCACCCAGCTGGCTTAATGGGGGAGGGTGGAATCAAACCCGGTATTCCCAGATAAGAGTCTGGCTCCCTAACCACCTGACCACACTGGCTTACTCAAATGCTCTGTCTGCATGAGCAAGATGGCTGGCCCCGCTCTCCAGGGCAAAAATGGCACTGGGGAGTCTAACAGAAGGCCACTTCTACTCAATCTCACAAGCATTCTGGGGATGGGGGGACTGGTCCAGCTGTTTGCCGTGTGGATGGCTGCAGCATATGGGACCTGATGCCATTTTGGCAGGCTCCCTACAACTTCAAAGACCAAGGAACATTTGCTCCCAGCCTCCCATGTTATGCTGGGACTGGCAGCTATTTCTTCCTTCCGCACTAACACAGAGACTGCAGAGGCAGCCTAGGAGTCTCAAGAGTTAATATTTGGAGGTCCTTCTGCTCTAAGTCAAGCCACGCTTTGAGGATGTTGTTGGAAGAGACCTTCCATCATTAAACAGGATTGGAACTGGTTTCACTGTATTCTGGAGGTGCCTTTTGAGAGTGGAGATTGAGGGCTCTCGTATGTACATTTTGGGGTTAGCAACTGTTCTAATTTTTATCCAAATGTATTTGGGGGGGGGTGATCTTTTTTTTTGTTGACTTTTGTGTGTGAGAAAGCCTTGTTTTTAATCATTCTTGTAAACCACTTTGAGAAGTTTTAATATATAAATGTCCTCTGAAATAAACAAATCAGATTGCTACATACGATGCTGAGTTTCAGAACTTTTTTGCCTCTGATTTATATTTTTCATGTGAAATTTATATTTTCTGTATTTTTAAATGACCGAATTAAACAATATATGACTCAGCAACACTGGAACACCAAGAACAATTTTAAAGGAGGGTAAAAAAAAATAACAAGAATTAGTTCCGAATTTAAGGGAGGGGGGGAAATGAATCCAAGAACAAGTTATTACAGGCTGTTTGCTAATTAAAAAGCATTTAGCAACATTTAAAAGGACTTTTTCTCCCCAAGGTTCTGGTTGCAATTATTGTAGAAAAGCTGCAATTCAAAGCCCTTCAGCAATATTTACTCTTTGGAGAAACAGTGATTTGGGGATGGAGAGGAATGTAATGCATTTTACCACAAGTACATGGATGCTAGCAAATTGTTTGGGCCCCTGAAGGCTAGGCTGCTAAAACACAAAAAAGATGAGAGTACATTAAAAAAAATAGGACTGAAAGCATACTATATTTGACTACTACTAGACATGGTGGCTGTGTAACATCACCCATAGATTAGAAGAACATTATTCCACTTACGCATTTCTTGCAAGTTTCCTATGAGAACCTATGGGTCCACTGGGAGAACAGGATGCCGAAAAGCTATTGGTCTTATCCAGCCAAAGTAGCAGAGGCAGTAAAGGTATTTGACAAGTACTCGGAGGCAGTAATGGATTGGATGGTGACCAATAAATTGAAGCTGAATCCAGACAGGAGGAGCTGCTGTGTGTTAAAGGGTCTTGAAATAGGAAGGCATATTATTCTCAACAGGGTTGTCTTGCCATGGAATGAAAAGGTGTGAAATCTGGAGGTACTTCAATTCCACACTGAAACTTGGAAACTCGGGTGTCTACTTCCAGCTCTGGCCCTTACATGCTGCATAGATGGCCCTTCTGAACAAGGAACAGGGATCTGGCCACAGAAATCCATGCCCTGGTAACGTCCAGACTGGACTACTGTAATGCACTTTACATGGAGCTGCCCTTGAAGACAGTTCAGAAGCCATAGCTGATGCAGCACACAGCAGCAAAACTGCTTACTTGAACTGCTGGCCAGAAGCATACCATACCACTCCTGAAAGAGGCTGTGCCATACACCACAGAAGTTAATGGGGAAGAAGTGCACAAGGGGGCCTTCTTCATGATGGCCCCTAAGTTGTGGAATGTTCTTAAGGCGCACAGAATACCTTCATTTCCCATGTTTAGATGGTTGGTGAAGATGAACCATTTGACTCAAACCTTTGATTAATCTATCTCCTCTTGAGCACTATAAATGTAATTATAAAGTCTTGCAATGATATTTATGAATGACTTTAATTGGCTTAGTCTTATTTTTAGCCTGTTTGTCTTCCTTTTCTCTCCAGCCTGTCTTACCTTGGTATAGAGGATATAAATCAATCGATCCTTCCTATATACAGTATATCCCCAATTGGGAAATTATAATAAAAGTTATCTGAAGACCCTGGTTTGCATGTGCCCGTCTCTTCAGGCTGAATATCCTTTTTGTCTTTAGCCTCCAACATGTTGTTCAATTTACTTGTAACCCACATTGTGCCCGATTTTCTTAAGTGTAGGGTCTTAAATTAAGGGCAATTCTGCACATGCTGCTAGGGATAAAGCCAGTTTCTGAGACTCAAACAGAAGGAATGAAATGGGAGACTAAACTCTAACCCCTCCCTCCTCCTGTAGCCATTGTAGATGTCTTGTAGGTCCTACAGTGACTGCATTCATAGGCTACAAGCACACACGGGCAGAACATACCATTGTAGCCTATCAGAAAATAGGCGGGTGAAGACGGGGAGGACAAGATATGCTTTCCCAAATGAAGTTTTCTAGCGTCTTTGGGGAACCTCAGAATCGGGATCGAATACGATTAAAGTTGAAAGTAATGGGGCCAGGCAAATTCGCGTTAGCATCCGGTTCTATTATTTCGGTTTAGGAAAACCATTTTAAGCTTGTAATGGGAACGCGGCCTCCATTTTACAAATCAGAAGGTACAATCAGAAGAAATTTATACAGTGCTTCAGAGTTCTTTCTCTCTGAGATGGATTGGGCTGGGCGTCCCTGGAGAGAATTCTCTTGGAGTTACAGGATTTCTACAGAGAACTAAATTTGGAGAAAAGTACTCAATCAGGCCCCCATTTCTGAGCCTTCACTTTAGCCTGTAGGGCAGTGGTTCCCAAAGTTGTCTGGGCTACGACCCATCTAAGTTTACCAACTCAGGACCCACCTCTAGAAAATTTAACCGTTACCAATATGAATAAAGGACTTTTCAAATAACAAAGTTTTAATACAATTTTTTTATTACTTAATTAAATAATTACATCAAAAAAGTTATTTCAAATACGGTTAAATTTCCTAGAGGTGGGTCCCGACCCACAGTTTGGGAAACCCTGCTGTAGGACAATGGAGGGCAGGACTCCTTTGTGGTGGTCACACCTAAGGTTTAATCCAGCTTCAGTCCACCTTCAGAGCGAGGGAACACATCAGCAAAGTGACCAGCAATTTTCTTTCCACATTATCTGTCCCAAAGGGGAATTTTCTGAAAGAAAACAGCTTGCCACTTTGCTGATGTTTTCTCTTGCTCTGAAAGTGGACTGAAGCTGGATTAAACCTTGTGACCAAAGCCCTTGACTATCAAGCTCTAGGGGCACTTGCGGGAGGGCGGGGGCATTTATAGGCCATGTAAATGCAGCCTCGATGTTTAGTCAGGATTTCAGTGTCTGGTAGATTTTAAGAGAGTTACAGTATTGTAGATCCAGCACTAAAATAATAATTTTAAAAAACCTTTGTATTGAGCTAAAACTTCCAGCTCAGTTTACTTAATTAGCTTATCTCCATTCACACCCACAGGTAGTCATGTATTTATCTGGACACCACTTGTAGATTAGGCACAGGGATTTAATTTGTGCAGCTTTGGCAAACACTCATTTTTTCCGGGTTTTCCAAGAACACATTTGTGTACTAACCTCAGCCACCCCCTGATGATGAAGCTGGGAATAGCAACTCTCTCAGCTCACACAGTTCCTGGAAGTCGGTGAGATTTTGCATGGAGAAATATTTGTTGTGGAGTGGAAAAGGTGAGTAGATCTGACAACTTTCCTCTACTGCCCTTTCCCCAATTCTTCTAAATTTTATCCACCCACATTTAAAACTATTGTAGTCTGTAATAGTTATACAGAAGTATACAGAATTAATCACATCGCACAAAAGTCTTCAGGTCTCACAGAAACCTTACATCTTTTCTCTTTTCTCAATGAATGGTGCCTCTTTTCAAAATTATCCTGCAGCCACACCTAAGGCCGCATCCCCATTAGAAGCTTAATCCAGTTTCCCTAAACCGAAATAACAGAACCGGATGCAAACACAAATTTGCCTGATCCCATTACTTTCAGCCAGAATCGCGTTCAATCCGGATTCTGAGGACGTACGTGACTCAAGGGGGGACTCCAGTGGCTACTTTTTAAAAACCGCTTTTCGGGGCTGCCCTGTCCGATTCCTCCTGGCGTGAACGCGTCACCCATAAAGGACCCCTTCACGGAGCCTAGCTGGGTGGCTGCTGCTTGCCTGGATGGGAGAAAAATGGCAGCGGACAGCCAGCAATTCTTCCCCTCCTCTCCTCATTGCTCAAGGCACACAGCAGCAGCAGCAACTCAAGCCCCCTTCGCCTTAAACATTCACACATCTCCCCAAACCTGCAGCTGCTTTCCTTTCTTTCCCCTTTTTTAAAGGTCAGAACTTTCAATGGCAAGATCGTTATCAGGTGTGAAGTGCTTGGATTGCTACAGTGGATTGCTTGGATTGCTACTAGGGCTGCTGCTTTAAGGGGTGGATTTTACAGCTTGCTTTGGAAGCAAGCTATTGGAGGAGGGAAACTCTCATCCCTTAACACGGAAGGGTTCCCACAGTAAAAAATGTAAAACGTTTCAAGTGCATGAACTGGAGTGAGACCTGTTGAAATGAGGATTAACATTTACAACGCTTTGGGGCGATTTAACACGCGGAAAGCGTGTTAAGCCAAACTGACGTGGGGTCTGCGAGGATTGAAAACGGTTTGAAACCGATAAAGGTTGTAATGGGGATGGGGCCTAAGTTTCAATCCAGCTTTAGTCCACCTTCAGGAGTGAGAGAACCACTGCTGTTGTCATGGTGGAACTTTGAGACTAGTGCCCTAAAGGATAGGCTGAATTGGCTCCCTGATCATTTTTATAAATGAACAACAACATCACTGTCAATAGGTTAATTCCAGATTTGCGCTTACCAAGGCACCTGCACAGCGCCACCCCCAGCTCCCTTTGTACTTTTCCTGTGGGGAGAAGAGCGGAGGGAACCCTGAGCTACATCTACATGCTCTGCAGATAGTGCATGCAGTACCTCCCCCAGAGTTCCCTTACATGCCAAATGTGGAAAGGCTCACTTACTCTGAAAGTACACTGAAACTGGATTAAAATGTAGGTGTGAAAACTTGAAAAACATGACGTGGCTACTATTTCATGTGTATATAAACCAGATATACACTATAGCAAAATATTTTTGTTTATAATACTTGTTTATAAACTGTTTAGGTGAGCTATGTTCACCTCTCATTTGTGGTTGTGAGGGCTGTCTATCACAACTGCAGAATCATACCATTTTGGTATCTGTCATCTGTCGCTTGCATAGCACCAGAGACTTGCCACTTTCCTGTGGTTTTCAGATAAAGAGCTATTGAAACTGTTAGGTTCTACCTATCTTATTATGAAACCCTTGGCAATAACAAGGGATACCCAAAGATATATGAATTGAGTGATCTGAAAAAGATAACCGGTTTGGAGAAAAATCCCCAGTGCATAACTCTGTGGTTTCTTATGTGTAGGAGGTGTGAGGCAAGTATTGGAAAGTACCAAATTAAAACACATTTCCATTTCTGACCATGCAGCGATATTTCGGTGTTTGGGTAAGCCAATAAATGTTTCCACTGTGAATGCAGTCTAAACCCTCATACCCCAGTCTTTCCATTCCTTTTAGAAGGTAATCATATTTGACCCTGGAGCTTGCTGAAATGCTTTTTATGCTTTCCATTTAGTCAGCTCCCCTTTCCTGGTGGCACTCTAGAATAAAGAATGCAAGTCTGGAATTAATCTGTTGACAGTGATGTTGTTGTTCATTTATAAAAATGATCAGGGAACCAATTCAGCCTGTCCTTTAGGGCATTAGTCTCAAAGTTCCACTATGACAACAGCAGTGGCATCCTGCTACACTGTAATAATCCTGCAATTATTGTTGACTTCATCTTATTTCTGTAGGATCAGATCACTACGCAAGGGGCAGCGTTGGGAGGAGATTGCTGGAGTCGGATAGATCGTTTGTCAGATAGGTCATTTGCAGGATGCATGCACATCCCTGCTGTAATGCTGTGATGGTTCCCACAAACTGCCATGTAGTTGCAAAACTTGTGTTATTTATTTATTATTTATTATTTACATTTCTATCCCGCCCCATACCCAAAGGTCTCTGGGCGGGTTACAACTTTAAAACAACAGATTAAAACAGAATATACATTAAAAGACTTTAAAAATTCAACAACTCTGAAACAATACATATTATGTTTAAAATGATAGCGTCTAACCTGGGTGGGAAATATAATTAGCTCAGCCAAAGGCCAGGGAAAAGAGGTGTGTCTTCACCGCCTTCCTAAATATACGCAAGGAAAACTGAAAAAACCCATGTCAGCCATTGCACCATGGAGGCAAAAATGCATTGCAACAAGTTTCCAAGACCTCCTTAAGCTTTTGCCACCCACATAAGAGTAAGAGAGCGCTTTGTACAATTACACACATATTTTTACAGGTATTTCTGTCTCAGTAAGCCCCAAACAGGCATGCTCTTGCCATGCATGTGGTATAATAAAATGAACAATGCAGAGAAAGGCTTTTAAGAAATACAATGGGAAGATGTGGTTGTCATGTCTCAGGTCCCTTCCAGAGTAGTGGGTAAAAATCCGCAGTTGCTAGTAAATTTGTAGCTTACATGGCTACAAAGTCACGACGCATTGTTCCCACTCAAAACGGAGGTCCGCAGCTTCCTCCCCGGCAGCTGCAAGAATTCCGTGGTGCGGGTCACATGTGATCAGGAAGCCAATGGGAGCTAAGCTGCAGGCTTATCTGATACTGCAGAGCAAATGTTCATCGTTCTGCAGCAGGTAAATCCGTGGTAGCGGCGGCATAATCAGGTGTGATGCCCACGCACTGACTGCACATCAGAATGCGCAGTATTCCCCAGTCTGGACACAACCTCAGTGAAGCACAGTATTGGATTCCTTTGGGATATCCTTTTTATTTATTTATTTATTTATTTATTTTTGCTTAATCCCTCTCTCGCTTTAGCCCTTGGAAGCAACATGAGAAGAGTAGATCATTGTGAGGGGATTCATCAATCTGATACTTCTGTGCCTCCCAGTTCAGCTGTTGGGTGGGCAGCCAGCCAGACACCAGAACGCCTCCCCCCTTGGTTAGGCCACGGAGCAGCTGACCTTTCATTCCAAGAAATCAGCTAATGTACAGCCTCGATAGGAACAGCCTTCCCAGGAAGAGAAAGCAACTTTGGGGATTATGCTTTTTAAAAAAGCATGCTTCTTTAGCCCTTGGAGAATGAAGCCAGTACCACAGACATTGAATCACACTTTCCCTTGAAGCGAGGCCCTGACTCACTTCCTGCTAGCAGTCTTATTTCATGATGGTGCAAAAGAATTTTTAAAAAAAGAATGTGGCAAATATCTGGGGGATAGAAGCAATCCTAGTTTTTGAGTTGGAAATAAAAGATTCAAAACAACCCCACTTGTATACCTTCACTTAAAGTGCACAATCAACCCGTTCAGCCTCAGCAGTGTTGCTCTCAGAGAAAACTATCTATAACCGGGGACACCAGACAAAGGACAGAGAATCTCACTGAAATGTGTGCCAGTAGAAAGCTGATGGCTACAAATGAGCCCTAAGGTTTGACCAAGATCCAATCCATGTTTGTTCAGAAAGTTTCTTCACTAGTGTTGGAATGCAGTGGAGTTTGTGTGATCCTGCACTGGCTGGTATACTGGACCAGCAAGCCTACTAGGAGCCTCTCTTCTGCATGCCTTGCGAGGGGACTCCTTCACACTGCACCACCATGTGGAAAGGAGGTGTGTGGAAGGGAACCAGTTTAGTCTTATAGTTGGAGTATTGGATTCTTAGCTGGTAGTCTCCCGGTTCAAGTCCACTGTCCTACATAAAGCCAGCTGGGTGACCTTGGGCTAGTCACAGCTCTCTTTCTGAGCTCACACAGCCCCACCTACCTCACTGGGTGTTCTGCTGTGGGGAGAACAGAAGGTTTGTCAACCACTTTGAGTCCCCTTAAATGGGTGAGAAAAGTGGTGGTAGAAAAGGCAACTCTTTTCTTCTTGCTAGTACACTTGCTGGTGTAGTATACAAACCAGGGGTGTTTTTGCAGTTCCCTTCCCGTCTGCTGGATGGGAAAGGAGCACATTTAAACAATGTTGACTAGTGCTCACACTTGTATGTACCTAGGCATTCATTCTAGTAGCCATTGATACACCTGTCATCCATACATTTGTCTAACCCTACCTTAAAGGCATCTAGATTGGTAGCTGTTACCACCTCTTCTGGCAGCAAATTCCATAAACCAGTGACCCTCTGGGTGAAGAAATACTTCCCCTTGTTGGATCCCACTCTCCTACCCATCAGCTGTGCCACTGTGCCAAAATCAGTAGCAAGCAGGCAGCTCTAACGCCTTCTCAGCATGCTGCCAGCCTATCACACTCAAAATCTGTATTAAAGATAGTTTGGGAAATCCCCACACTATATCTAATGAGACAGCCTGTTGTTGGATGATTAGGTGTCTAGCACAGCTTCTTCAGCATGGTACCAGATTGAACTCCCAGCAACATAGCACACACAAAAGAAAAAGAAAAAGGAAGAGTCTGGCCCAGGGAGCTCCTGGAAGTTAAATTCAGTCCATACCTATGTTAAAGGACTCCATGTTAGTCTAATGGCCTACCTTTCGGAGAAATGCCAGCATTCAGTGTTTCTTTGTGCTGCCTGGAAATGACTGTTGTATGAGATTTCCCACACTATTTCTAACCCAAATTTTGATGGTGATACACTGGCACTGGCCACATATGGCATTGGGCACGCCTGGCAGTCTTGCTACAGCACCAGCAGACATGTGATTCCTCTCTTTGTGAGACACAGGCTATGTCCCCACTTGACTATTTTAATCTGGATTAGACTATTTTAATCTAGATTCAGAACAGAGGGCACATTCTGGCTGTACCCATTTGTTTGACAATAACATGGGCTCAGTTCGAATACCGCAGTTCCCATTCAAAATGCCCAGATCCCCACCATGGAGAAACAGAATCTTTTCATTTCCTCCCCTTGTTCAAACCCTGTAAGCCTGCCCCACTCAGAATCAGGTGAGTGAAAGAACAGACAAGGAAAAGCGATCTCTCCCTTTCAAATCAGCAAGGGCTGGGAGAAGAATGATTGTGGTTCATGCACAGGTTCAAAGAATGCTTTGAATGAGCTGCTCAGGATGGAGCGAGGTTAAAAAAGAGTGTTGCAATCCGGTTTTGCAACCTGAATCCTTGGCTCTGGGAAACCTGAGTGGGAGGCAGCTTACGGCTACCTCAATCGTGGCTGCAGTCCTGAGAACCACAGAGATACGTGGTTACAACCCAAGGGCTGTAACGATACTTGGTACCAGTAGTTACTGGTATGATTCACCGGGTGTTGCTAAAGTATTCCAGTTATCTGACCGGTCCAGATAACCAGGGATCAGGCCCATGTCTGGCCTGACCCTGAGTAGCTAGAAAATGGGGAAGGGAGAGAGAAGAGGCATGAGGCAGGGATGAGCTGGAAAGAGAGCTTTATTTCTCTGCAGAGCTTTTTTATAGCCCGCCACAAGAAGGCGGGGAAGGAAGTGAAGTGACCTCAGGATAAAATCCAGGGAGGTGATAGGTGGAGTGCATCCCCTGGGCAGGTCAGAAGTCCTTCTGATGTCATATCCTGTGGCAGGCAGGAAGGGGAAGGCGATTTTCTATGCAGACCATGCGGCTGGGTAACCATTCTGCCCCCAGGCTAAGAGTCCAGCCCCTGCTGGTGTCCAGTGTGCACTGCAAGCTTGTGGAAGCAGGGAGATTCCTTTTACCCTGAGGCTTGAGAAGCTGGTGGAAAAACCTGGGCAAACTTGCAACTGCTACAAAAGAGATTTCCTCTGCCAATTGTTGCAACAATGTGATGCATCCCTTGTAATTGCAGTGGTATTCACAGAAAGGGGAAATCTATGTTCAAAGGTCCAAACACTTTTTTTGATCCCCGGGACTCTAGCGTTTCAGGGATGGGAAGGACAGGGGCAGACGTTCCCAGATGTGAAATCCCACCCATCTAATGCCGCGTCAACTGGCATTGGCCAGAAGGATGTGAGGGGGGGGCAGCCCAAAAGGCAGATCTCGTCCCCAAATAGCCCAGTGGCATTCCCATTGGGGGAGGGGGAAGTGGGCTAGCTGCCAAAATGAGACCGATAACAGTTTTTCCAAGGACTTTTTTTCTACAGATTTTAGCAATATAGTCCTCATAAAGTCCGGGAATAAAAATTTAAGTGGGATTGGACGATCCCAAAAATGACTGGATTTGCATTTAATCTTGTATTGGAACACAACCACTGAGAAGGGCCACTCCTTTTAACCCCAAACTGGACTAAAACTGTTTAGGGTTGCAAAGAGTCTCCCTGGATTTGATTGGTTGGTGGCATGTGGACAGCACACCACCACACTGAGAACAGTGTTATCTACATAGTGCTATTCTTAATGTGGAGCAGGAGAGATGAAACATTTAAAGCTTTCTGCCTCCTCTGTGTAGATTCTGTGTAGATCCTGCCTAAGGCTGCCTTTCTCTCTGAAACCTTTAAGTTCCAGTTACACCTAAGTTTTAATTCACCTTCAGTTGTCCTCCAGAGTGAGCAGAGCATGTCAGCAAAGCGGATTATCTAGTTTCAAAGCGGATCTTCTCAAAAGTCGGCAAAATCCAGCTGGGAAGTCATTTTTTACCCCTAAAACAAGTTAAGGCTTTTGATATGTTGCTCGAATACATTTTTGGGAAGTGAAAAAAAAACAGACAAAACAAAAGACAGTGATTGGCAAAAAGGGATGGCAAATCACATCATGTTGCTGGGGACAGTTGAGCTGGGCTAATTAGAACATCTCCGCTTAGCCGCCCAACTGAGGCCCCAGCTACACTTAAGTCTTAATCTGCCTTCAGAATGAGACGACACATTAGCAAAGTAAGAAGCAGCTTTGTCCACATTATCTAACTGGGAGAATCCACCTTTGAGTTAGATGATGTAGAAAGAAAATTACTAATCATTTTTCTTTTCTTTTTCTTAACAATTTTAGTTTCTTATATTCAACAAAAAGCACTATTCAACAGCATTCCCAGAATACTAGAAGTATTTCCCATACTCAAAAAAACCTACTCAAGTTCAATGAGGTTTGTACAAATGGCTTCAAAAACTTTATGTGACGAGTAGACTTAAATGTTTTGTTAAAAATTTATTAGCGTTTTTTATTTCCCAAACATGTAATACATTAAAAGACTCTAGAATATTATAATATGCATCTACAATGATGGATTATAAACATGAGAAACATATTTGCCTCATGCCAGAATTTAAGCACTCTGTCCCCTGAAGCCTTTTCTAGATTTGTATCTCTATTAAACCTGATTAACCTTTCATTTTGAAGGTGGATCAAAAATGGATTGAACTTTAGGTGTGGCTCAGTCCTAAGCTCAAATGCAAATAGGCAACTAGACACAAACACTGTGTGCCCAGCATTGATTCAACACCACATAGCAACTATAGATTTTACTTTACCTCAGTGTTGTTCTTCTAAGAAAGGTGTACCAAAGTAGAAGAAAGTCTTGGTGCCTTCGTGTGGAAACATTGTCCAGATAATGAGAGGTGGAGCAGGAAATGGAATCTTAAATTAATCCAGTCTGAATGACAATGATCTTAGTAACTAAGGAAGAGTTTCTACCTCCTTCTTTCCAGGAATAATAGAGTTTATTTTTGTTTTATTCTCACCAGCTCAAGTTAGCAAGGTCAAGTTTAAACTCGCCTGCCTGTTTCTCAGCTTTTGAAGCATTGGCATGGTTTGTACCACAATTCTTAACATATGTCTCAAAATCACAGTGTTCTACATTTTGTTTTCTTCCTTTCTTCTCTTATATTACAAAAATTCAGAAGTAATCAACATTTAAATTTAGTACAGCCTTCACCCACGTAAGTGGCTACAGAACTGCAGCCTTATAAAGCAATTATAGCTATGTTAAAGATTAATTGTGCTCAGTGCTGTTTACTTCCGGGAAAGTGAGGTTAACGTTGCAGCCTTACTTGGGATATTTGGATTTTTTTCTTTCCTTCTTCAAATATGAAATGTGCAGCTGTTACACATTTTTAGTTACCTGAAAATTTCTGTTTTAGACTCCACCCTTCCACAGAACAATCCCCAGCAACACCCTGGGCATGTTAATAGTAGCATAAGCCAAGACAACAGTACTCAGTTCCATATAACAAGAAGCTCAGTACAAACATTACCAAGAATCTAGCAGTCAGCAGGACAAAACCCTGAACACACACAAAATCCATGCAGTTGCCACGAGAGTCAAGTTTTTGCCTGCCAGATAAAGTTATATTTCAGTTCTGGCAGGATTTTCACAAGGCCGGTTGTATCTTTTGTGACAGGATCTGCATTGAAGTCAAGGGGGTCTTTGTCTAGGAAGGTTAGCCTTACCACCATCTCCCATAGCATAGGGCCACACTTTGAGAAATATACTACAAAACTACAGCCTGCACATTTCAGTAAACTCCAAAGCCTCCTTTAGCAAAAACAAAACACTGTGGACACATCCAGACAGGGGAAATGCAG
>MTQE01000401.1:26596804-26616974 GCA_014337955.1 Aspidoscelis marmoratus
AACGTTTTGAATTCGAGATAACGACGTCGTGGGGATGCGGCCTAGAAGTGCTTGGTGTTTAATGTGGGTTGCCTTCAGACCAACAGCAAGCAATAATGTGGGGGTATTGCTCCTCCGCTCTGATTGCCTTCTAATCCTACAATGCTGGTCCCACTGCTCTCTTTCTGTGTGTTGGCCACATGCAATCCGGGTAATTTGGCTCCTGTCAAATTCCCAGATGCACACGTGACTACCTCCATCCATGCAGGGCTGACTGATACAGCCCCCCTGCATGCATGCTGGACACAGCTCCAATTGCTGCTCCATCCAGAAAGGCAAGTCTGTTGCTAAAAAATGCTGTTGCTGGAAAACCTGCTGCCAGTGCTGGGTTTTCCAGGGCCCATTAGGGATGAAGAAGTGAGATCCTGGTGGGGTTGCCTACAACGTGTGAGGCAGCTCCACACAGCAGACCTGTAATAGCACTGTTTTTGTCCTTGGTGAACAAAGGCCTTGTGGGTTACACTAGCACCCTGCTTGTACAGTGGGTACCAGCTGCATGTGGAATCTCAGGGCATTTATCCAGCTTGGTGGAGCCGTCCTGGCCACTTGCTGGATTGCTCCAATTGTACTTGGGAGCCATAGCAATTCACCTAAAGCTGCTATCGCCCTCTGAGGAACAATCCAGCTGTGTGCACTTCTGTGCAGTTTTCTTGGGTGAAATACAGAAGTGATTTGCTATTGGCTACTTTTGGGGAAGATACTGGGAATCAAAATGGCAGCCTTTCGCTTTCTCGGCTGCTTATACTACTACTGAGCTATAGCACTCCCAAAACTATTTCAAATGTATTATTAGTATTAATAGCATTACCTATGTGTATTTCCTATGTGTACTTCATGGCCTTGCCGCTGTCAATACCAATTTCGCCTTGGCCGTTCTTAACTTTTGGAGTGAATTGTAAATGAACATCTATTTTTATAGGTTCAGAACTAGGCATGTTTCCTAGAAACAGTCTACCCTCTTGCCCTTTTCTTTCAGCTTCCTTTCCACCAGCATTGTCAGCGTTCAGGACTTCCCCTTTTTTGAAGTCAAACTTAACCATGTTGCGCTTGTTTTGCAATTTCCCACTTTCATAAATAACTGAATTGTATTGCACAATGACCCCTATTCCAATCAATTTTAACTACATTTATATCTCTCACCAAGTCTACGTGCCACTTAAGATGAATTTCAACATTGTTCTCCCCTCATTCTTTGCACAACCAAATGATCAGGTGCACAGTCATTTATGGGATCTGTGGGGTAGTAGCAGTAGTAGTAGAAGTAGAAGTAGAAGAAGTAGTAGTAGTAGAAGAAAATCCTGTGGCATGGTTGAGAGGTGGACTTGTTCACATCCTCATCTTCCCCCTCATGAACATTATAGACAAGAAGGTGAGGGTGGCTGTCCAATGGGAAGCCGGCATGCCCTGCAGGTACGTGCACTGCAGCTGTCCAATGGGAAGCTATGGCGCACACACATGCATGCATGCATGCCAGGCCTTCCGCTACCAGAAGTGGCCCGGCAGCAAGCAGGTAAGGAGCGCATCGCATTTGGGCAACCCCGAGCGGGGTGGGGGCGGGTAGTTCCCCTCACCCAAAAAGGCGCAATCACGCTTTCTCAGGCAAAGGGGAACCCGGGGAACCCGGCTGCCGGCCTCCTCATGGTGGCTCCGATGGAGCCAATCATGGAGGCCGGGAGGAGGGCCCAGCTGTCAAAGAGGGAGAGCATGCGCTCTCCCTCTTTGACAGGGCAGGGCCTTCCGAGGCTGGATTGGGATGGGTGCTGAGCTGTCCAATCCGGCCCTGCTGCCACCGCCCCATGCATGTACGGATGCGCGGGGCCTCTGAGAATCTGTCTCTACTTTGGACAGTTCTCAGAGCAAACTGTTTTCCGGAAACTGTGCTCTGTCCACATTGAGTAGAGGTTATACTGGACTAGGTCCAGAATAGCGGTAGATCATGGGCTCCTAGTATGGAAACGGGAGGCATGTGGCCTTCCACACACCTCCTTGTTCTGATTTAGTGAGAAACCCATTTTAACCATGCTCCAAATTGTGCTACTAAAATAAGTCTCTCTTCCCCCCACCCCAGGGCCAGGAATCAGGTGCTTGGCAGCAGTGCAGGGAGTTGTCCCAATACAGCTATCCCAAGTGCAGGCAGCTTTGTTCTGGGAGAGCTGGATTCCTACAGCTAGGAAGTGTTCTAGTAGGAATGGATCAGCTGGTGTGGTCCAAGGCTAGATCAGTGCAGAAACTTGTTTTTCACACCATTAGATGAGTTAGGAGAAGATTATAATTAAATAGTCCACATGTTGATTAAATCTGCTGGCCAAACAATGGAGCTATCATTCAAGGTTTACGTATGGCGGTTGTGGATTCCCCACGGCTACCTCTCAATGACTTAATTTGCCTTTGTGAGCGTTGCAAAAGATCATTCTTCTGGTTTCTTCTAACTCCACAGTTCTATGATTCTATTTGTATGTGGGGAAACTACTATCAAAATAACAGTTGGTATGTTTTTGTATCTTATAGATTTTGCACTCTTGTATGAAAGGAGTCAAAATATCATTTAAGTTGTACTTTGCACATAATGTGTGTTTGTTCATGGGTGTTTTTCGTCACTAAAAGTACCCATTAAGTACGCATTAATGGGTACGTAATGGCATTTTTGTACCCATTAATGTGTACTTATTGGGTACTTCTTTTGACAGTGGAAAAACACCCCATGTTGGGAGGGGTAGGGCAACAGTTTTGACTTTACACCCTCCGTAAAATTGGTAGCATATAGGAAGGAAGAAGCAAAAGGGTTATGTGCTAGGAAGCCACGCTGTGTTCATTTCAGTGCGGTCACCAACAGAAATGATACTTCTCAAATGAAAACAAATATAAAACCCCATATTCCCATTAACCACACCTCTGCCTCTAAACAGAACAGGGTGCTGACCATAGAAATACCGAGGTAATCAGAAGAATCAAAAACACAGTTACAGTGAACATTTGCTATTGTCCAAACATATGGTAACAAAGATGAACATTTCTATGAAAACAAAATTTATTTATTTGAATTTTTAACCCACCCTAAAACCCTAGCAATGCCTGAATGTGGGAAGGAGAGCCATTTCCCTGTTTAGCCAAAGGCCAGGGCAAAGAGTTGTGTCTTCACTCCTTTCCTGAATGCATAAAGTGAAGCTGTCTGACGCACCTCAGGAGGGAGACTATCTCCAATCTGGGAGCCACCACTGAAAAGGCCCAATTCTGGGTGCTCACTCTTTTTGTCACATTACAGGGGACAACCTTCTGATTTTCTATTGTAGGTGTACATTCCTTGTGCTTATTTCCTATTGCTTCCTTCTCTGCTGGCAAAGAGGAGCATTTTTTCAAGCTGTGTCACTAACGTCATTTCCCCAAAATGAGTGGTGATAATAAGATGCAATCATGAATCTCTTTGGATATCAGATTGGAAGGTATCACTTATCAGGTAACATTGTTTTAAAAATTCTTGTTTATACTTGTACCTCACATTCTTAAGCTGATTGGAGAAAACAAGACAGGCCCTCACGTTTCCTTTCCTATTGATAATCTCTAACATCTACATCTAGAGATGAGAGACTGAGTTCTGGTACATCCTGCCAGGCATATTGTGGGAAGGGACTGGAACAGTCCTGATTCCTACTTCAGCTGCAGAAAAGCAACAGCCACATCAACCACCATGAATTATTCATTTCAGATCACATGGGGCTATAGCAATGTGCATAGCACATGTTATAAGCAAAGCACTAGGATCATTTCATTTGCTTCCTATCTTCAGCCTTGGAGTGCCGATACTTTGAACAAAATTAGCATAACTCAGATCCAAAAAGAAGTTATAGTGAGTTTGGGAACCTTGACAAGCGTGTGCCCATACACAAAGACATACAGCTACAGCTATAATCAACGGAATCCTGAACAGAAAAACATTGTAGCATTTTGTTAGTACATCCCTAGCATGAATTGTCCACCACCAAATATGTGGTGGAGCTGTGAAGATAAGTCTTTATCTAATTCATTCTACACTACAACTCCCATCAGCTCTAGTTGGGTTAGAATACTTAACATTAGATGTTTGTCAGGAATGACAAAGTGTGTTTTGGCCCAAGGGTTTCTATTGAATCTAAACTTGTTGAACATTTTTTTTATATATTAAGGGCTCTGCTGCACCTAAATTTTAATCCACATTTGGTGCAACTGTAGACAGAATACCTTTGGGATAGACAGTTACTTTGTGGATATGAACTCTCACTTTGAAGGTGTATTAATACATATGTATAACTGGGCCCTAAGATGACAATCTTAAATATTCACATTTGCTGAAAAATGTAAAAACAACTGAGATTTCCTTCAAAGTAAACATGGATCAAAATGCATTGCAAAAACATCACAACCAAATATAGAATAGTCATGCCTATAACAATAAATGTGAACTTTTGCCCAAATCCTATCACATTTTCTAAACAGAAAATACTGTATTTTCTGATGTATAAGACTACTTTTTAACCCAGGAAAATCTTCTCAAAAGTCGGGGGTCATCTTATAGCCGGGTGTTGTCTTATTATACAGCGAGTATATCCCAAACTCTATATTTTAACTGGAAAGTTGGGGGTTGTCTTATACACCCAGTCGTCTTATACGCCAGAAAATACGGTAAATGGTGTGCTTTTATTCTTTAATTATATTGATAGTCTCTTGTTCTTTCAGTTTGTTTGTTTATTCTGCCTTTCCTCAAAGAGCCCAAGATGGTGCGTACTGTTAGCAGACGACATCCTGGGAGTTACATGTTTGGTTGGAAATAGCTCACCAGGATGTCTTCTCATGTTGGGATCTTACATATGCTGTTTCAATAACGCCAGAGCAGTTTTGGGTGCTTAAACGACAAGGAGTGAGGCCCCAGAGTCTTTTAATCAGCATTAAAAAGAATAAAAAATGAAGGGGGCACTAGGCAGAGCACCAAAACATAAGCAAAAGCAGATTTGCACAATGCTTACCCAGACAGGGAAGAGTAACTTGGTACAGGAAGAAAGAGAGCAATTTAAAAAGCACACCCTTTGGCAATCTAGAGAAGGTGAAAAGAGTCTATCCTAAGACCCTATGCTATAGTGCAACCAGTTCTCACCCATGCAGATTCTCAGGAGACATGTGCCAGCAGCAACTGGGCCATGCAGGTTTTCTGAGCCTGGCAGAACTGCCAAGTAGTTTCAGCTTGTGATTTCAGAATGATTTTCAGCAAGGAGGTTTCGGCTGGTGATTCAGCATGGCAGCAGTGGAAGTGACAGAAAAGACAGTGGCTCCGTGAGTTCAGAGGCCTGCTTTTATTCAAGGCTCAGCCAGTGAGATTTGGAGCGAATCCCAACGGCAAGCTTATTTCAGATTCAATATGGGTTCAATCCTCGCAGACCCCACGTCAGTTTGACTTAACATGCTTTCCGCGTGTTAAATCGCCCCAAAGCGTTGTAAAATGTTAACCCTCATTTCAACAGGTCTCACTCCGGATCGTGCGCTTGATAAGTGTTACATTTTTTACTGTGGGGACCCTACCGTTTTAAGGGATGAAAATCCATGTTTAGGGCTTCACTCCCCCAATAGCTTGCTTCCAAAGACAGTGATGTCAGTGTAAAAATCCACCCTTTACAGCAGCCGCTACACTGTAGCAATCCAGGCACTTCACACCTGATAACAATGTTGCAATTTTGTGCAATTCTAGCTCTTTGGAGTTCTGACCTTTAAAGGGGAAAGGAAAGCAGGGGCAGGCTCTGGGAGATGTGTGAAAGTTTAAAGCAAGGGGGCTTGAGTTGCTGCTGCTGCTGCTGTGTGCCTTGGGCAATGGGGAGCATCGCTGGCGGCCTGCTGCCGTTTTTCCTCCATCCAGGCAAGTGGCAGCCACCCAGCCAGGCTCCGTGAAGGGGTCTTTTATGGGTGGGCGTTCACGCCAGGAGGAAGAGGGGAGGGCAGCCCCGAAAAGCGGCTTTTAGAAAGTAGCCACTTGAGTCCCCCCTTGAGTCACATGCCATCTACGATCCTTAGAATCTGGATCCAACGCAATTAAGCTGAAAGTAATGGGAACAGGCAAATTTGCGTTTGCATCCGGTTCTATTATTTCGGTTTAGGGAAACTGGATTAAGCTTATAATGGGGATGCGCCTTCAAGGTGAGAAATTTGAACCTGGGAGCGGGTTAGAGCCAGATTTCAAGGAGTTCCAATGGCTGAACTTCTGACCTGCCTGGATGCTGATGAGTCAATGGGTGTTTTTCCACTGTCACTAGAAGTACCCATTAAGTACCCATTAATGGGTACAAAAATGCCATTTCATACCCATTAATAAGTACTTAATGGGTACTTTTAGTGACAGTGGAAAAACACCCATTATTTGCTTAAGAACTTAAGATCAGCATCTGTCCCCAGCTGTGCATCTCTCTGCATTTTGGCCTCCAGCAGACAAAAGATGCTTAGGTGTTAAAAGATTTCAGGTGGCTGCTATATTTCTTAGTTAACAAAAACTAATGGTTTCCCATTGAGGTATTATTTTCAGATCTGTCCTGCGCATAAGGAGTGGTCTTTTGTTCTAGAGTTTCCAGGAAGTTTCCCCAAATTCTCCTGAGAGCATAACTTTATAAAATATCTTTAGTTTGGCCTGGTACAGAGTCTTGATAATATATCTTTATTATCAAATCTGCACGTCCAGCCTCACCTTTGCCATGAAGGCAGCATTGCCTGTCAAGTGTATTATGTTTCACCATGGCTTCAGAGAGAGAAGTTTTTACGGGAGGCAGGCAGGCTACACCACCATTATCCATCCGCCTCTCCATTTTATCCCTATAACAACCCTTGTAGGTAGATTAGGCCGAGAGACAGCAATTGGCCAATTAGCTTTCAGAACCCAGGAACTCCTAGTTTCTAGGTTTCCACTCCAGGCACTCAGGCAGGAACTCCTAGCTTCTCTAGCCTTCCACTCTAGGCAGCCAGGAACTCCTAGCTTCTAGCCTGCCTCTGTAGGCCCAGTGCTGCATTGGCTACTTACCAGCTAACCTGTTTTTCTCCAAAAACTTTGGAAGAACAAAGAGTTCACTTGTAAAGAATAGAGAATAGAATGTTGTCCTTTTCATGGGGATTCCATTTGCAGTGAGGTGGAGCAAACACAGGGCAATTCCACACTGGCTGATATTCTGAACCAAAGGCATACTCTTCCACAACCTAATGTGGTTCAAGGGAGGCTCCTGGTATACTGGCGAGTGCAGAACTGCCCATCATTTAAGCTACAGTCTCTCCTGCGCTAACACAATGAATATACATAAATTACAGGGTATTCTGAGGCTACTAAATTCTGCAGCAGCTGTTCCAACTGAGCTAGAAGAGAAATATGTGCAAACTGGCAGTAGTGAGTGGAAGAGCTGCGTAGGGTCTGCTGTTTAACGATGTGCTTATTAATAAAGGAAGGCACGTGTTACAGCTAACATATTTTACAAAGCTTCAGCAGACAGCCAAGGAGGCTGTGGGTTAAAAAGAGTTAAGGAACTGTATCATCACTGCTGGCTAGAAATGCATCACTGTGGTTTTCTGAACCACACTGGCAACTGAACTAGTTGCCAATATTATTAGAGAGTCCAATAAAAGACATTATCAATGACTTAGTCCCTAAATATTTAAAGGTTCAACTCTCTGATAACTTGTTTCTATGTTGTGCTCATCCTAAGAGAACCTCCTGGTAGTAATGACCCCTTCAGCAGCTGAAGGGTTTGGGGTTTGAGGAGAGGAACTTTTCTGTGATAGTCCCCTGGTTTTGTAATGATCTCTCATCTGAGATGTATCAGGCACTATTAATATTCAGTGGTTTCTAGACTCTTTGGTAAGATCCACAAGAGTATCCATGGCACACACTTCAAAGCCCTAGGAACTGGGAGGATGGCACAGACCTGAGGTTGATGTCCAGCCTATCCTTCCCTAGCTCCAAAGTGGTGGAAGAAATGTTCCCTAGCCTTGACGTGCTCATAGACAGTGCAGATGTTACCTTTGCTGCTTTCTCACCAGTAAATATTCATTCCTTTAGTCAGCCTTTAACTAGATGGGCCAGTTTGGTCTACTGGTTAGGGAGCTGGACTCTTATCTGGGAATACCAGGTTTGATTTTGCCCTCCCCAATGAAGCCAGCTAGGTGACCTTGGGCTAGTCACAGCTCTCTTCTGAGCTCTCACAGCCCAACTTACCTCACAGGGTGTTCTGTTGCAAGGAGAAGAACAGAAAAGCTTTGTCAGCCGCTTTGAGACCCCTTAGATGGGCGAGAAAACTGCAGTAGGAAAGCCAACTCTTCTTCTAATAGTATGTTAGGTTGATTTTGTTCTAAAGCGCTTGCATGCATGAATGCTCTGTCTGATAGCAGAAGTGTTTAGAGGGACCCAGTTCCAAATGAACTTATCCAGGTAATGACTTCCGTTTTTCACGATGAACTACGTTCTTATCGTATTTTAACTAATGAAATTCTTTTTTCTCTAGTACAGAAATAACTTCAGCTTGGTTGTACTTTCTCAGATCCCTGCCAGGCCTTCATTGCATTGAGTAAGAGGAAGGAAGAAAAGAAAGAAAAGCCAGAAGGTATAAGTCATTTAATACCTGACATTTGTTGTACTGTGCGAAGAAATCTGAAGCAGGGAAAAATCCACAGCCCTTGTGGGTTGATTGACCAGTGAAGGGTTATGTCAGGTTTTCAAAAACCACGAGCCAAGAAATTAGGTGTGTGTGGGGGGGGGTACATTCCCTGAACTGTCACTACTGACTGCTGTTGCAGAATCATTAAGGAAATCTCAAGTACAACAAATAACAATTCTAAGAAGGCTTCATTTGCTGAATGCTAGCTTCCCTACGGTTGTTCAAAATTCTGGAACACATTCAAAAAGGTCTAGCTGCCTGTTTAAGCTCATGTCAGCTATGCCTTGGGGGAGCAAAAACCCTTATTTTCCTGGAGTGGAACAGAAACAGAAGGCAAGGTTTGACATGTCGAGTATGTTGGGCTGAAGAAGGACTGGAGTCCCTTCAGTTTTACGTGCTAGCGATTCCCTTTCCCTGGTGAAATGTATACTGTATTTCCCCCTTTGCCTCTTCCTTCCCCCACCCCAGGCAATTAAAAGCCCAGTATTTCTAGGAAGAGCTTTGTGGAGTCAGCAGCTGTGAATTCCAGTTCTAGGAATTGTGGCTGCCGGTCTTGAAGGGAAACTTCCTGGAATCCTCAGTGCTATTCCATGGAACATTAATACGCAAAAGAGCACTCCGTGTGACCTTAAGGAGATTTAAGAGGAAGAATTCACAGTAGAGGTGGGAGCAGTCAGGAGAAAAGCACCCAGCAGTAATGCTTTCAGTCACTCTACAATTGCTCTCGTTCGCGGAACTGGAATACAGCTTTTAAGAAAGGAAAGTATTCTTTTCTTATTTAGCAGGAAGTGGAAGATGAAAACATTAACAGCAGAAAGGCACGCGACTGTGCAGAGGGGCTCTCAGGTAAATGGGTGAAAGTTTTCATGGATCGATATTCACAGCTTCCTTGTAGGTTTGCCAGAGTGGCAGCAGGCCCTACAGAGTCAATAATGCTTTTAAGTCCTCCACTCTGAAGTCCCAAATGCAAATACGTTCAACAGCTGTCACTGTCAGGATCAATCTTATCTCGTTGTTTCTCTTCTCCTACCACTTCAGCACAGTCTTGGGAGCCCCTAATACACACGTCATGTAAATAGTTTTAGAAGCGTTCTTAGAAAAGCTATAGACATTTTCTTGACAAGTCATAGAAAGGGTTACCACATATTCCCCAGCACTCTGTACGTGTTTGGAGGCAGATACAAAGCAAAACAAAAACCCAGCCAGTTGAACTTAGTGTATTTAAAAATAAGGAGGAACAAAGTTATAAAGACAGATAATAATGAAACACAGTGTGGGGTATATGTGAATCCCGTGATCAATATAGCAAATACAGTGAGGCAAGTAAAAGCACGCAATCCACTGTTCAATAATTACTGCCCTTAACTAGGCCCAATAATGTGGAATTTTACTCAAGCAAACACAGTGCTTAAAGTTCTTTGGGTGATGCCCCAACCTGTGAAGGCTGTTTCCCCCTTTTTTCCCCTATAAAGTCTATAATCTGGACATCTGGATTTCTGAATCATCGGCTTCCTGCTCTCTGGGCTTAGGTCTGAAACCACAGGGCAACAGAAGGGGGAGATTGATTGTGTCCCTGTGTGTGAGCAGTGGTGGTGGGGAGCAGAGAAGCAGTCAGGGTCAGCTTCCGCCCCCTCTTCCAAACGCTCTCCTGCCCATATTTTATCGAAACAGGACAGCAGCCCCTTTTCTCAGAGCTCAACCCAGATATTCCCCTTGTAAAAAAAAAAAAAAAAATCCCCATTCTCTCAAGAATGGCAACGCGGAGGCGGTCCAATGTATGAGAGGCCCAGCCTCTTGCTTACATGGTAAATAGCTGCCATTTCTGCTTTTTTTTTTCCAGCTTGCCTTTCCTTCTCCAATGCCAGCTTGGAGAATGGAGATGGGCTGCTATTCTTGGGGATAAAAAGTCATGGGTGGATTGAAGAGTGGCAAAGGACAAAAAGGCACAGTCTCTCTCTCTCTCTCTGTCTGATGGGTCACTTTCATTTAGCATTGTGTGTGAATGCAGGAAGCGTGAGGGAGACTGGCTTTACTGGAAATTACAAAGAAGAGGAGGAGTTGGCTTTTCTACCCCTCTTTTCTCACCCATTTGAGGGGACTCAAAGTGGCTGACAAAGCTTTTCTATTCTTCTCTCCACAACAGACACCTTGTGAGGTAGGTGGGGCTTTGAGAGCTCAGAAGAGAGCTGTGACTAGCCCAAGGTCACCCAGCTGGCTTTGTGGAGGAATGTGGAATCAAACCCCGTGACTGCGAGATATGTCTAAAACCCCATTAAGCACACAATAAGGGTAGATATGGGCAAGGTACCTTCCGCACAGTGGGACAGATTAGGGCTCCTTCGAGGCCGCCTCGTCCACACAGCCTCGCGCGAGATCTGTCGCTAATGGGGTCTAGGCACCGCTAAATCTGGTTTCGGGAAGACCTGAAAAATTAGGTCTTCAGTCCATTCCTGTGTGGAAATTCCGCATCAAAAAAGGATGCTTCCGCACATGGACAGGAGAGGGAACGGATGTGGACGGGACAGGAAATCGCCATGTTGAGTAAGGCAGCAGCACCATGGCAGCCATGGGATCTCAGGCATGCCGCTGATTGGTGGGCAGTCTGTCCCAGTGACTGACAGCTGAATGCTCCAATCAAGCGGCTTCTGGAAATCGGTGCTGCAGCATCCGCGCAGCGAACACATGATGTGTGTCGCAGTATCCGTGCTTCCCACGCGAGTGCGGAAGTGTGGGACCTCATTTGGACCCACCCCTATTTGAGACGGATCTTCCCAGAGACAGATTTCAGAAAAATGGATTTCCTCAATTCGGCTTTCAGGAGGTTAACGGTGAAAACACCCTGAGACTCTTAACCACCAGACCAAACTGCCTGGGTGGTTATCGCCTATGAAGTAGTGCCCTCATTCATCAGTGCCCACCGTACATGGACACACTGGGAATGTCCAAAATGTGCCCTGTGCCACTAAGGTTCCCACTGCCATGATTGCACCTAGAATGCTGCATACTGTTTTGCTCACCGCACCTGAAAAACAGTATAGGCTGTATCCAGATGGAGCCCAAAACTCGGGATTATCCTGGAACTGTACTGGGATTGCTACTTGTATCTATGGCAATCCTAACATAGCTCTGGGATATAGGGGTGAAATCCAGAAATATTGCTATTGGAGGAAAAAGAACTCCAAACTTGGGTTTTCCCAAAGTAGCAATATGGCTTACTTGGAGTGCTTGCTCCTAAGATCCTTCTTGTTGAAAATCCCTACCACACAACTGTGAGGATAGAACCAGGATTAAAATGCCCACTGCGCACTTGTGTATTTCCTGAAATTTTGTGCTATCAGAATACCTGCAAATACCCACTGCATCATTGTGAGAGCAAACAGCAGACAATTTAAGGGCCCGGGTTTGCCCTGTGATTTCACCTTGCCAGCTGGCATGGAAGGCAAAAAGGCAATCGCAGGATCTAAACAGGATCCCATATTATCTTCTCGCTATCTAGAGGCAGACAAAGTGGGAATTTCCCTTCACAGTCTGAAATGAAGATTACTTGTCTGGCAGCCATCTGCTCCTTAAAGGAGAAACCGGCTGCCACATTCTCTCTGGGTACTTTAAGGCTGTGTTTAGACATAACAAAAGGGGCAGTGCAGAAGCACCTCAGAGAGCCAGTGTGGCCCTCATGTTCCCAACACTTCTCTAATCCATCTTTTCTAGCACAGAATATTTATGAGAGGGAGGAGGGGCAGACTGGTGTGTGAACAATCCCACCTCAAGGCCTTCTCTAAGCCACCTCAGAGGCATCTCAGAGAGCCAGTGTGGCCCTCATGTTCCCAACACTTCTCTAATCCATCTTTTCTAGCACAGAATATTTATGAGAGGGAGGAGGGGCAGACTGGTATGTGAACAATCCCACCTCAAAGCCTTCTCTAATCCACCTCAGAGGCATCTCAGAGAGCCAGTGTGCAGCCCTCGTGTTCCCAAGTCTTTGCTAATCCACCTTTTCTAGCACAAAATGTTTACGGGGAAAGGGCAGCAAGATGTGTGAACAAGCCCATCACAAAGCAGGCCCTGAGCCACCTCAGGGATCCTTTATTTGTTTTTGTTTCTGTTTCTGCTGTGTAGGACTACAACTTACATTTCTTGCTTTTATTCTCTTAATCTGCCTAGCCAAGAGAGAAGAACTTGAACTTTTCTCACCTCTGTTAATTGCTCATCCATGTTCTTTACAGTCAGGCAACTTCCACGTGCACTTTTACTACAGAACAGGAAACAGGAGAAAAATCTGAAAAAAAGTAATTAAGTAATGCATCAAGAGAGTCAATTTGAGTTGTCATTTATTCTCCAGCCACATCGTGTTCCGTCCTAGGTTATGGAGAAAGGAACATATTTCTTGGAATGGAGGACACTGCAGATGAGCTGTTAGAGAAAAACTACATTATTTCCTTAGGACAATCTGAAACATAATGAGATAGATTTGAAAAGAGGCACACTTTTTGTCCCAATTGCCAGTTATGTTTTCATACTCTCTGAATAAGACCACAGTTAATTCTTGGTTCAGTTTTAAATTGTAGAGTATAGGGTTCTGTGAGCCAGCTTCAGAGATGCTGAGGTGAAAGGAAGACGCCCTTCCCAAAATTCTAAAACCAGAGATCATCCAATAAAGCTGAAGCCGGGACAATTCAGAACAGATGAAAAGAGTTTATTTATCTTTTGATGCAACATATAGTTAAACTTTGGAACTCACTACCATGAGGTGTGATGCTGGCCCTCAGCTTGGTTGTGTTTTTTTTTTTAAAAAAAGGTTTGGATCAAATGCAAAGGAGTCAAGGTTATGAATGGCTGTTAGCATTGATTGGATTTGAAGGTGATCTACCCCTGAAGGGCAGCTGAGCAGATTGCGAGCAGCCGTCTTGCTGGTACGCTTCCCTCTACAGCTTGTTGGCGACTGAGAGAACTGCTGGACTAGATGGGCCGTAGGTTCGATCCAGTGCGGCATTTATTGCATTCTTATATTTTCATGTTCAGGCCTTGGCATGTAGGCTCAGGACATATGGCATACCTTTCCGTGCCTCCCTGCACCTTTTCCAAGAGTTTTGGCAAGACAGAATGTCCCTTTGGACCATTGTGATTCTTGCTTTTCCAGCTAGAGGATGAAGAGGCTTAGTGTATTGAACAGATTTAATGATCACACAGTTTGCTGTTCCACTGAAGTACCTTTCCAGTTATTTATGTGTTGCCTCAGGTCCTGCTCACTACCATCATGTGACCCTCCCCTCTCCAGTCTTGTATAACGATGTAGCAAACTGAATTTCTTGAATAACATTCACCCTTCCTGTCCCAACATGTAGCAGAACTTTGCCTTGCAGGCTTTTGCAGAGGGGTCAGATAAGGTGCCTTAGGATAGCACTTACTCTCCCATGTCTAACCCCCCACATTCCCTGGGTGGGCATGGAGACAGCTTTACGGGTTGGCATGTTAGCAACGGATGGGAGAAGCTATGCAGTATTTCCTGCTATTTCTAAAGTTGTTATCCGTTGTCAGGGAAATGGGGCAGATAAGGGCAAAGGTGTATACTCATGAGCTAAGGCAATACTCTCTGCTGTGTGATTCTGCAATACTTCATTCTGCTAGTAAGAATGAATAAATTAAAGCTGAGAGATTCCATGACAGGTTTATTGGGACAAACTAGGTATACATCAAAAAAGGCGGATACTTCTCTTCCCCTGAAGAAACAAATTCTACTTCGAAGCACTGAGAAGTGAGGACCTTTTTTAGTCCAAAAAAGTAATTAAAATTAAAAAGTGCATGTAGCAAGCAAAATGTTTTTGGTTGCACAGGGTAAGGATAATTCCAGAAGTTTGTGTATCTAATGCTGTACTTCCAGGGTTTTTTTCTTTTTTATGGAAATTGTATACATTCTATTAATTTTTGTACAAAGCAAAGAATGGAAAGAGAACAAAAATAGCAGTAAAGGGTACCTTCCTTCCAATCCTCCCTTTGGCAATTTATTTATTTATTTATTTATTTATTTGTTCAATTTCTATATCTCTTCCTCTTAGCTCATTCAAAGTTTCTGCTCATCAAATCCTAAAATCAATACACCACATCTTCCTGTTTTCTCAGAAAATCAATAGGGGGGTTCCAATTTTAAAGAAATGATGGTAATGTTCTTTCTCTAATCAGATATGCCAATTTATCAATTTCTGCCATTTAGTTCTTCCACAATTTCACAGCTGTAATAATATCTTGAAATAATTTTTCATAAGTCTTTCACAATGCTAAGTCCATCAAGCTCAGAAGAAAAAGTTCTGCTTTCAACTATATGTTCATTTTTAAAATCTTTTGTACAATTGTATGCGTTGGATCCATTTTTTCATTTTCCCTTTTCACATGTCTATCACATGTGATAAAAAGTAGCTTCATGTATTTCACATTTCCAACAAGTATTAGAAATGTCTTTATACATTTTAGCTAATTTCTCTGGTGTGGTATACCAACAAAAACTCATCTTATAAAAATGCTCTTTAAAATTACAACATACTATACGTTTTACTTAAGAACATAAGAGGAGCCCTGCTGGATCAGGCCACTGCCATCTAGTCCAACATCCTGTCTTGCACAATGGCCCATCAAATTGCTTATGAGTATCTCAGTCAGGAGACAAAGGCAAAATTTTCACTTGTTCTCAATTCCCTGCAATTGGCCTTTAGAGATATCCTGCCAGTCTCTCCAACTTGGAGACAGTAGATATGCATCAATTCTAGTAGCCACTGTTATATCTATCCTCCCCCCCCCCCCATGCATTTATCTAATCCTTTCTTAAAGCTATCCAGGATGGTTGCTCTCACCACCTCTTCTGGTAGTAAATTCCACAGATTGATGACCCTCTGGGTGAAAAAATACCTCCCCTTGATGGTTCTAGTTTGGTGTGAAATGGGATACTTGGACATGAACCTGCTGTTTGAGGCCATTTCTCCCTTTGGGCCTTGCTCCAAAATATATCCCAGAATAGGGACCTGCTGTCCTGGTTATTGGCCTTTGTCTCAGCTTCATAGAGTGCCCCTTGGTTCTAGTTTTGTGAAAAAGAGCATTTTTTCTCTATCCCCCTTTTCCATACTGTGCATGATTTTATTTACTTCAGTCAGGTCACCTCCTAAATGCCGCCTTTCAACGCTGAAGAGGACTAGACTTTACTGCCTTATTTCATAAGGAAAGTATCCCAATCGCTTGATCATTGTTTTGAAGGCCCCTTAATGTTTTGAAGGCTATTTAAGTCAATCTGGAGCAGGGACCTTGGACACCATGCCTATTTGAACTCTCAGGAGCTCACCAGGCACACAGAAATAATAAAAGGGCACCAGGCACACAGAAATAATAAAAGGGCTTCAGTCCAACATTATGCTTAAGCAGCACATGGTAGTCTGGTGGTCCACACTGCAGGGAAGTGCTGATACTCTTTAAAGATCTGGGATTTCCCTTTGATGTCTGGAGGTATCCTAAGCTGCGTTCACATGTAGTAAAAGTGGGGGGAAAGAGCACCTCTGGCCACATTCCCATTACAAGCTTAATACGTCTTCCCTAAACCAAAATAATAGAACCGGATGCAAAAATGAATTTACTTTCAACTTAATCGCGTTCAATCTGGTGACTCAAGGGGGGACTCAAGTGGCTACTTTTTAAAAGCCGCTTTTCGGGGCTGCCCTCCCCTCTTCCTCCTGGCATGAACGCACCACCCATAACGGACCCCTTCACGGAGCCTAGCTGGGTGGCTGCCGCTTGCCTGGATGGAGGAAAAACGGCACCAGGCAGCCAGTGATTCTTACCCCTCCTCTCCCCATTGCCGAGGGCACACAGCAGCAGCGGCAACTCAAGCCCCCTTTGCCCGCTCACCTCCACAGCCTTAAAAACATTCACACATCTCCCAGAACCTGCAGCTGCTTTCCTTTCTTTTCCCTTTCTAAAGGTCAGAACTTTCAGAATTGTGCAAAACTGCAATGTTATCAGGTGTGAAGTGGGTGGATTGCTACAGTGTAGCAGCTGCCGTAAGGGGTGGATTTTTACAATGAAATAACTATGTTTGGAAGCAAGCTATTGGGGGGAAGGAAACCCTAAACATGCACACTTATCCCACTAAAACAGTACAGTTCCCACAGTAAGAAATGTAAAACATTTCAAATGCACGAACTGGAGCAAGACCTGTTGAAATGAGTGTTAACATTGTCCAACGCTTTGGGGCAATTTAACACGCGGAAAGCATATTAAGCGAACCTGATGTAGGGACTGTGAGGATCGAAACCGTTTCAAAACCGTTTTAAGCTTGTAATGGGAATTCACCCTCTGAGGTAGCTTCAAGATGGTTTACAGGTGGGAGTGTTCACATGCAAGTCTGTCCCTCTTAACTTTCAGGAACATTCTGAGGTGGAAAAGATGGATTCAGGATGGCCCTTCTGAGCCAAGAAGTTCAAAACAGTTCTTCCTGACAGAATATATTACTTCAGAAGAATATAACATCTAGAAATAGAAAGGAGTCTTCATACAACTAAAAAACACAACCGAGTAGATTATCCTGACAAAGGACTTCTGGCTTTTCTTCCCCTCATAACAATGCTGTTTGTTTATTCAAAGCATTTATTTCCCATCTTTCATCAATGGTCCAAGGGAGGTAACTGCATTTAATAAAAGCATCAATAAAACAATTAATGTATAAAACATACTTAAAATATGACCCAACCTTCCTGGCAAAGGAAGCCAAACATCAAAGGTCTGGATGAAGATAGATATTTTAACCAGGCATCAAAAGCCATATAATGTTGGCAGCTGGTATACCTCTGCTGGGAGACTGTTCCAAAGCCTGGAGGCTAGAATGAAAAAATGTCTTCTCACATGCTTCCACTTCTACTTCTGAGGATGGTGGAACTAAAAGATGAACCTTATCATGTGATCTTGATACCTGGGCAGATCAATATGGGATAAGTCGTTCCTTCAGATATTCATAAACCCAAGATTGGTCTAGTGGTTAGGGAGCCAGACTCTTATCTGGGAATACCAGGTTTGATTCCACACTCCTCCATTAAGCCACTGGGTGACCTTGGGATAGTCACAGCTCCCTTCTGAACACTCACAGCCCCACCTACCTCACAGGGTGTCTGTTGTGGGGAGAAGAATAGAAAGCTTCGGCAGCCGCTTTGAGTCCCCTTAAATGGGTGAGAAAAGTGGGGTAGAAAAGCCAGCTCTTCTTCTTGTTCTTATGGGGTTTATATATTAATATCAAAACTCTGAATCAAGCTCAGTAGTAGATAGGTAACCAGTGCAGATCCTTCGAGCCTGGTGTGATGTGCATCTGGCCAGAAATCCTTGCCAGCAATTGAGCTGCTACATTCTGCATTACTTTCAGTTTTCAAACCATCTTCAGGGGTAGCCGCATGTAGAATGCATTATAATCTGGAGGCTACGAGAGCATGCATCACTGTAGCCAAGTTGTCTCCATCCAGGAAGGGCCAAAGCAGGCAAACCCATCAGAATTGGAGACAAACATTCCTGGCTCGTACTGTCCTGCCACTTGAGTCTCAAACAAGAGAAATAAATTCAGAGGTACCACAGATCACACACCCATGATTTCTCGGGCAAATTGACCCTATTCAAAACAGTTTCCCTCTAACTTCCTGGAATTGAGACATGCAGTACATCCATCTTGTATGGATTCAGTTTCAATTAATTGGTCAATTTCCATCTCATTACTGACTCTAGACAGCAACTAAACACCTAAAGCAGAGGGAATGGAGTATACTGATGGCACCTCATTCAAAATCTCCTGATGGTCTTTCCTAGCAGCTTCATGTAAATGTTAAAAAGCATTAGTGACTCTTGGGGAACTCTACCTGAGAAATCCCAAGATGTTGAACTTTTTGCAGTCTACCTCTGAGAGGAAGAAAAGTACTGTAAAATAGTGTGTCGAGGTCTCAGCATGGAAATTAAACACCCCCAACACTATTGTTCAATGGTCCTTCAACACCATATTTGAGACAGCCACCACCAACTCAGAAAGGGAAGCTTTTGAGCAAATGAGTGAATGGTACACCACTAGCAACCATATCCTGTCTCTCTGGTCCAACACGAGGAACAATCTCTGAACCTCAGTCACTGAGTGGATAGGGCATCTGGAGAGAGATATTCTTTATGGATCATGGTGACTTCAGCTGTGGGCTTGGGTTCCTTTGGAGACTTTTAATGAGTTTGTCCTTGTTTTCTTTGGGGAAACTATGGCCAGATGGCTTGGATCCTCAGAAGACAAGCCGAATCCCTGCAGTTTCACCTGAATTAAGTCATACTTTGGTCTGGAAATTGTGAGGAGTGCTTCAGCACAGGAGCATTTTTTCTGGTTAACTGCACATAAGCCACACATCTTTCAAGTTTGACCACCCATTATCTCCACCCCTCTACTGAATTGGGGCCATCATGGCGGGCTGCCAACATCTTACTGTCCTGGTTTAATTCACTGTGGAGCATCACTGCCAGATAAGCATCCCCAAGATCTGTTACCTCTACTGCCAACATTCAAAACTCATGCATATGATGCCAATGCAGGGCACTTCACTTGTGCCTGCCTGTCTGTCTCCCCTATTTCACTTGCCTCACTCACTGAGTGGCACAGACCCAACATGCAGGATCTTTGTATGGTGTCTGAAGAGCTCTAGGTTTCATAGCCCATATCCCAATAATGTCCAGAGTTCACCAAGTATCCATTCCAGCAATTGTTCATAGTGACTGCAGTCTTTCAAAAGATCTCTGGCCCGTATTTACATGTACCTATGGAGCTGCATCAGAAAGTTGTGTGGTTTACTAGGGTCACCATCAGAAGGATCGGGTGGTTTAACATTAACATTAGGGCTTAGGATACTCCATTGTCATGATGGCAGCGCTGGTATAGGTTAAACATGGTTGTGGCCATGGTGTTCCAGGATCACTTGAGGCTGGCCCCTGCATCCAAGACTAGAGTGAGGGCGTCAGTTCTCATGGCAGCCTCACTATCCTGGTGCTATTACAAGAACCAGGGCAACCTGTGGGGGTCCCGCAGGGATGCTGGCACTTTCACAGGCAGAAGCCTTACTGGTGGCTGGGGTGGTGAAAAGGCCAAGGGCTCATGTGTTGAACAGGATTTCATCCAGGCTATGTGAAGGGAGTTGAACCTTTCCCTTTTTGGATGCCTCCTTTCCAGTCTCCTCCTCGGCAGGACATGGGCAGCACATTAACAACTCCAGGAGCACTCAGCTTGGAGAGGGAAAAGGAGGAGGACCTGGTACTGTTGCCTCTTTTTCCTCTCCCCCAATGTTTTGTGCAATTTCACAGTGTATTATTTTGTTTATATATAATTTTATGTTATCTATTTAAGGTATGATGTGTTACTTAGTATTGTATTCTTCATGGTTGCTGTAAAGTGCCTTGAGTAAATTATTAGAAAGGAGCTATACAAATAAACTGAGTGAGTGAGT
>MTQE01000401.1:26656514-26683719 GCA_014337955.1 Aspidoscelis marmoratus
AATGGGTACTTAATGGGTACTTCTAGTTACAGTGGAAAAACACCCTATGTTTTAAAATACTGTTTGCTGGTTTGATGCAACAGGTCTCTCTTTTGTGATCCTTCAAATATTATGAAGACAGGTGGATTTTCCACCAATTCTTGACTGTCCAGAATACAGTATAATAATAGCCAAAGTAGCTGCACTTGTGGCCAGGATTGTCTCTTATCTGTTGCTCTTATATGAATCTATGGTTTATTCCTTGATCATTTTGAATATGATCAGCTCAAGTAAGAGCTGCATGGATGATTGGTATATTAAGAGTAGCCTTATGCTTCTAGCACTCTTCTGAAAGTGGTGGTGAGCTGATCAGTCTCGACTAGGTGCCCCTTATGTTACAGCAGGAGAACTTTTCTTCCCCAGCTGCAATGCTGACGGACGGCTGGAATCATCAAACACAAAAATGGCTCCGTGGGCCACATCCTGTATTCAGCAATAGGCAATCCAGTTGGCCTGTACAGGCCAGTGGCACAATAGCAGCAGTACCCCCAACACCTAATGCATCATGGGGGAACAGTGCCAGATGAACCCTGCCCAGACGCTACCTCATTCTGAAGGTAGCTTATACCCCAAGTCTTAGAAGAGCAGATAAACCAAGAGAAAACAGGCTATTAATTGTACCTGAGAAATAGCTTACTTTTACTTACTAGATTTCTTGTTGTAAGAGGAATTCTGCAAGAAATCAAGTTACAATACTGAGTTGCCCAGTTAATGGGAATGTCATTATTTGTACATTGAAAAAAGGGGGTGCTAGCAAGTTGATGAAAAGACTATCAGAATGATGTCTTTTGGAACACGTTGAAAATTTGCTCAACTGAGTATAACTTTAGGTTTCAATATAGCCTATGACATAGGAGCTACATAAGTTTGTTTCCTAATGTTTCCATGGCAGAATTCTTGCAAGCAAGCACTTTGTCCTTAGAGTAGGAAGCATTCTGTTCTCATCCTACCTCATTATTCCTTGACAGGGAAACTTGCATTTGCTGGCTTTGATATTTCCACCTGGGACTGTTTGGAAGGCACAGAAGAAGTACCTGCAGAAACCTTCTTGAAAGGAGCTAAAGCAGTGCCAACTACGAATTGGAGGCAAATAGTAACACACCTTTAACAGTATAGCACAATAGGATCTCAATGGACATGGGAATGTGCAATCCCCAAGCCATCTGAGAATTTTCATGGCACCATTTCAAAATCATGTGGTTTCTACCTGAGTCAAGGGGTCTTTCTGCACTTACCTTTAGTAAGTAACAGGGACCCTTCAGGGCCTCATTTGTCCACACGTTAGTGCAGATCAGAGAGCCCCCACCCACTGCTGGTATATTTCCTCCACAGAGGACAGAGTGTAATCCAGATGAGGAGGCCACTGATCTGGATTATCAGTAGTCCTCGACATCAAGAACTACCATCATACCAGCTCAGGCTGGTCTGACTCACGGAGGCATGCAGAAGGCCTGCCCGAATGCAGTACTGAAATGGGTTCCCCAAGGGCTCCAAGGCTAGGAACATTCATTCCTAGCCCTTCAGAACACACGTGTCCCCAGAGCTCATGCGAGCTTCAGGGCTGGTGCAGGAGCTGGTCTAGATGAGTATCATTGTGCAGACATGCTGTTCCTGATCATGCCGCGCTGTGGTCTGGACCAGTGGCCCTTGCATATCCAGATCCACTAGTTTGGATCGTGGCACAGCCAGTGCAGAAAGGCTTAAGGACTACTGTGAAGCTTTGAAATAATACTGAGTTTGTATGAAGATGTAGATATTAATCAAGAAAAAAATCCTGTACTCAACATAAAACATAAGAAATACTGTGTTCTATCAGACCAGTAGCCCATCTAGTCAGCAGGCTGGTCTCACAGTGGTACAGGGAATTTAAGTAAAATAGAGAAACAAGCAAAATCAAATTGGATTCTAGATTTTATGAAGATTCTAAATTTTATGAAAGGTGAGCTGTCAGTATAAAAGTGACAGAAAAGCTCCAACCTGTCTCAGACAACATAGCCGAGGACAAGGAACTGTAGAAATGCCAAGTTCCCAAACTATTGATAGGAACATGATGGCTGGAATATTGAAGCAGGTATACAAGTACCAATATTTAGGATTGCAATATGAAAAGACAAATGTCTGAAATCAGCAGTATATTTTCAATTGCTACAAGCACAATTCAGTGGCTTCTTCTTGCAACTACAAAATAAGGAAACGTTAGCATTGTTATATTTAAAAAATATTTATTTTATTTTATGTTTATCTTTTGTTTATTTTTATTCATTTGCCCTTGCTCCAGCACTTGCAAAAGTGCACAAAGTCAAGGGAAACTTCAGGAATCAAACCAGACATCACACATGCACAAGTTCTTTCTCAATCAAAATATGCAAAATGAAACCAGAAATATGACAAATCCTGAAAAGAAAAATGTACATAAAAAGAACTGGACACTGGCTAAGTACACTGGGTCATTATGGATTGGTAATGAGGCCGGGTTTCAAAACTGCAGCTCTCTAGATGATGATCACGTCTCCATGGACTATTTCAACCACATTGGGGGGCACTGACATCTTCCACCTCCACAGCACCCATAGCCAAAGATGCTTGAAGGGGTTTTGATACCCCTCCAAGGTGTAAACATTGCATTCAAAAAGCAACTCTGCGGTCACGCCGCATGCTTGACTGGGGGTCTGCTGTGCCTGCATATGGAGCACAGCTCCTCTCTAAGGCTACCTGAGGATGTGAGGTCAACCCAGTATAGCAGTGGGCCCTGTGCAGTTGAAACATGTCCAATATTGGACTTCAGTCTTAGCCAACATGGACAACATTTAGGATGAATATAATAACCATGAAAGGTTACAGATTTCCCACAAATGTTCCAACTGGTTATTTCTTCTCCTGTCTCATATTCCAATACTGCACAAGTATCTCTCTCAAACCCAGACCTAGGCCTCCAAATACATAATTGTCCTGAGGAACTTGATTCTTAACAGAGAACAACAAATTCTCTTAACCAAATGAACTACAATGGTAGCCCATAGAATAAGGCTGTAAAGTAGAAAAGGGGGTAAGGATGAGACCAACGGCTTTGGTGCATTTTGTACTGAGAGGCAGTTTGGTGAGATGGCAATGAGACTTTCAATTGCCACTCTGCCCCACCTTTCCTTCTCCACAGCCCCACTATCATGTCCTCCTGAGATCATGTAATGGAGAAAGTTGACGAAGGCAGAATTAATTCTAGAAGATACTTTCACTTTTACTAATTCAGTTCTTGAGTTTCCACTTCCTCCTAAGGTACATGAGGGACAGCTTGAAGTGATACAGAAAACATACAGATAATTGGTGTACCAGTTCCTTCCTTCCTTCTTCCTACCCCCATAAACAACAGAATCAAAATGGATGTGTCAATAGGTATGTTTTAGGGGAGCCACAAAGGACATTAAGGAAGTTTTTTAGATGTTGCATTCCAGTATATACTGTTTCTGAAGCACTATCAGATTGATCCTGGGAGTCTCATCTCCACTAACTTATTCAGATGATCCTGACATGATATGGTAGCAGTCAGTTTTGCTGACACTACCATATTGTATCAGTGATGGAAAAATGGCTCCAGTCCTGCCAAGTTCCTTTACCACAGGAATGAATAAATATGTATGGTTACATCTGTGGCACTGCAACTCAGTAGAATCAATTTTATTTTGCACTTGGGCTATGGATAGCTCACCAACAAAGACATTTAAGCCTCATCTGAGAGGAACTCTGTAGTAACGAACTAGACCTGTCTTATTTTAAGAGCAGATCTTTAAATCAAATTGTCTGCTTTGACATGAAAGTGTCCTCTTCAAGGTGGGGGTGGAAGTGGACATAAAGGTCGTTATTTATTTAAACCCTGTTAGCTTTTTAGGGAGGGGAGGATGTGTGTGACCATTTGACTCCAGTTAAGAGTTGGGCATCCTGATTCACGCCTCAGCAATGAGGCCTGAAAATCTAGATGCCCAACTGTTAACTGGAGTCAAACATTCACACACTTCCAACAGTATCTGAGGATGATTCTGGAGAAGGCTATGGCCTGGGAATTTCACTGAAGTCCGTATTCCAGCTTCCCTGTGGATTAGCTACAGTTTAAACCCATCTTCATACAATTTCTGTGTAAAGAACAGCAAGGAAAAAAACCAACCTAAGCAGTACTTCGAGGTAGGGGAAGGGGAGAATAAAAACTGCTGTGGATAAGGACATAAATAAATGACAGTAACAACAGTAGACTATTCCTGATGCAGTGGTAACTCTGAAATTCAAGTACTGTAGTGTGCACACGGCAAGAGTGTTTTCTCAAAGCCACGGTAAAAAAAAAGAGAGAGAGAGAGAGAGAGGTGCCCTGAGACCTAAGCACTGGAATTGTGTACCATTTATGTGCTGTTGGTACGACAGCCTTCTCCCTAGCACAGGAATGGAATTATGGTAGCTGGAGGAAAGAAGAAAGGGTGTGTGTGGAGAATGGGTACAATATCTTCTGATGGACAGCCGGTTATTTTACTGTCTCCACTTAATACCACATGATGTCTGTGGGACAAAGGCATTTTGTGTGCCCTCTTGGTCTTTTTTTTAATTTTCATTTTTTACAGTTTTTGCTTCCAGAGTCTCTGAGGCAAACTGGCAGTGTTCTCAAAGCTGGAAAGGGTACTGTTTCAAATAGTCCTTCATTCTCTTTGGTAGAGGCAAGGCGTCTGTCTCTGTAGTGGACCTGTTGATCTGTAACCGACAGAGGTGCTGTAGGTTGGGGGCACCGCCCTTGTGGCTCAGTGGCCGGATGAGCTTTAAGTGCACTGCTGAGACGGCCACTTCCTTGACCATGGGAGGCAACGGCACAGGAGATGGGTAAGGCATGTCACTTTTGCTCTCCACAGTGCAGGAGAGAACGTAATGCTGGATAAGGCTGACCACGTCTGGGAAGGCCAGAATACGAGGCTTAGAGAGGCAATTTGAGTCTAACCGGAACTTGCTGTCAGCGTATTCAATGCGAACGTTTGTGGGGCCTCGGTTGGTCTTGACAGAGAGGGTGAACAAGTAGCTAGGGTGAGTGCTGTCCCTCACCAGGAAAGTCCCTTCAGGCATCTTTTGGAGCTGCTGTTTAGCTTCACTTGCTGTGATAGAGCCCCAGTACCAACCTAGATGAGAGGAAAATAAGAAAATACAGGGGAAAATAACTCAGGCTATTCATGGAAGATACCTTAGAGATTATCTAATCCATTCTTTCAATCACAGAAACAAGAACATTTTTAGAAAAGTATTTTTCCCTCTCCCACTGTGCAGTGCCTTCAACATAGCATACACGATCCTCCTCTTGCTCTGTTTTACTCTCTCTCTCTCTTAAAGTTATTCTTTGTAAAAATGTTATGACCCAGCAATATGAGGAATCCAAATAGTCTTGGGCCATGCCAGCAGGACTCTGGATATAGCATCCACCCCGGCACACTCTCAGGTGTGAAATCTGTAGTCAGGAGCTCTATATTTAAAGAATGTCCCATGACCCATTCTGAAATCTGATGGCCTTCTGCCAGACTCTGAAAAGGTCCAACTTTAAGGCCATTTCCAGGGCCTAGAGAAATGTTGTCATCCAGGAAAGTCCAACTGGAGGGTGGAAAACCCACAAATAAAATGGATAGAAGTGAAAAGGTGTGAGCAGTCAGTTCTGAAGATGCACTGAAGAAGGTTTAAAGTGAAGGTTTGACCAGGGCCTTCAACTTGAAAGTCAAATCATGCGCTCTTACCAGTAAGTACTGGAAAAATTTAGGGAGGTAAAAAAAAAAAGGGTCTTGTATGGCAAAAAATGCAATAAATACAATTTTCATTATTGCCTTTCTAACGTCAGTGAATACAGAATGGTAAACATGCAGAGGAAAAATAACAGTTCAAATAGCATAAAAATGCCACACATAGATGACTCAACTCTATGCACTAGTTTTAGAAATTATAATTCCATGAGATGTTTAGGCAAAATTTGGCAGCTTGGTTGGCGGTTGAGCCTGTTTTCTCCTCTAATAATAACCTAAGCTAGCAGTTAAGAGAGTGCCTCTGGCAAAAGATTAAAGCACTTACCAGATTCTCGTAGATGTGAAAATGTTTTGGCAATGCACAGCAGGTCCTCTTCAGGATCCCGTGCTTGAGGGGGGCTACCTTCAGAGGTGGGGGTCACAAAGGGAGGAGCAGAGTCCTCTTGGAAGGGTGTGACGGCTAAAGGCTGCATGGCCTGCTCTGACAAGTTCACCGTGATGCCCCCAAGCAACAGTCTCCTGATTTTCTCCTCTGCCAACAAGGGATGGGATCTGAAAAGAAAGGCATGTCGGGTTATTTTTTCACCTCGTCTGCCAGACGCTTGCAGCATTGCACATCTCCTACAATACTAAGACGTTATGCTTCAGAATCATGTGTTGCATAAACCATTATCAAGGCAATGGTATCTACTTCTGAGTAAAAGTGAAAAGGTTTGTGCAGCCAGACACCTGTCCATTTCAATGGGCAAAAGAAACCTGTGCACTTCTGTTAGGAGGAGATAGATTTCCACTATCTAGCTGTCTGGCTATCTATTTCTATTCTGCCTTGTACCTGAAGTTCTCAAGGCAGGTCACAATAAAACCATAATAAAAATTGAGGAAAGGCACAACTGTATGGGGAGGGGGTGTTCCCTCTACCAAGTTGCTTCCAGAGAAATTGATTTGTTGAAGATATTTGCATACTGCTTTTTATTTGAAAAAAAAATCAAAGCAGTTTACAAGATATATTTTTTTAAAGGATAAAAACAGAGAATAAAAGCAAAAAACATTAAAAACTGGAGGGGATGCAGAGAAGAAACAGACTTTCACATAGGGAATGAAAAGACAGGTTTTTAACAGGCATGTGTAAGCTGTAAGTGTGGGCACCTCACAAAACAGCAGAGGAAGGCATTCCAAAGGGAAGATGCCACCACTGAAAAGGCCCTACTGTGAGGCATTATTGACCTTGTTTTCTAAGCAATTCAGTATCTCCTGAGGACTACAGTCTTGCCCTTTCTCCTTCATTCAAGTCTTCCCCTCTGCCACAACTGTGTAAATAGGCAGAGGGCACGAGTAACACATTGCCTGTTCCAGATTCCAGCAATATTTTGCCAAGCTCTGGGCGATGGCCCACTTCTAGGGCCATTTCTAGGTGTGTAACAAAATGTCCTTGGCCTGCAGCTTTGAAGCTGGGGAACTTTCCCCTTCAGCTATAGAGGTATATTGGCCTGGGCTGGCCTTTGAGCAGACAGCCACCAGCCCATGCCACTTCCCTCTAGCACATTCCTGACCTGGGAACACTATTTTTGCTCCAGGCCCAACCTCCACAGTGTGTGCCATAAGAACGCATACTTTCTTACTTCCCATTCGTTCACGGTACCACTTCCTTTTAGCTGTCTCGCTTTCCATCAGACCCCAGACACAAGGGGCTCCACCCACCACTCCTCAGGGCATGTAGCTCCCTGCCAACAAAATGGTAAGGAGGGCTGCCTGGTTTGTGCCAGTTTTCTGACCTTTCCTGAAATAAATGTAAGGTAGGCCACTGCATTCAAAAACAGTATATTTTTTTTAAAGCACGTCTTGAGATAACTTAGCGACTGTTGGCAGCCAGGATAGGTCACACACCAGTCTGCCTTTCCCGCTCCCATGAACATTATAGGCTAGAAAAGGAGGATTGGAGGGTCAAAATAACGCTTAAAATGCTTCAGGGCGATGTCCAAGGGACTTTTCTTGGGGGTTGCCACTTCAGGCTCTCCTAGTTTCGATTCTCCCTCCCCCATCTTACTATCTCTAACAAAGGACAGAAGAGAAACAAGACAACAGAAGGGAATTCGGGCACCACACAGTGAGGGGTCTGTGTGGTGAGGATTACATGAAGGGGTTAAACACCACGCACGAACCCTAGGTCACTCGCCCCGGAAGGTCATGGCCACGACGTGAAAACTCAAGGGTCAATCCAGCCACACGTTCATCCACACACAAGCATTCCAGACAAATTTGACAGGAAACCCCCAAACCAGAAGTTTCCCACCCAGGCTAGAAGGATTTCTCCTTCTCAGGATAGAGAAACAAGCTTGCTTGCTCTCTCAGGATTCCAAAAGTCCCTCTCAGAGAGATGGGACTAGAACGAAAGGGCCACGTGCTCTTGCCTTGAAGGTACTTCTGAGATGCTTCCATACATTTTAGACTAGACTGAAACCTGTTCCTTCTTTGGAATGAGAATCCCCAAAAGAACCCAAGTTAGTCATTCTTTTCATTTTAAAAGATAATAAAGTTTGATAAGCAAACAAGCCACTATTTCTTGTTTTTCTTTTTTCCCACTGAGAAAACAACTATCATCCCCCTGCTCCAGAACTTAACATCTTTAATTTCTTCCTTTGTGGTTAAGATCAGCACTTGGGTAAACATCAAAAGCTATCTGGTATTTGGAGCTTGCTCTTCAATAGGCTTCCAACCACATATTAAGGCCATGCAATAGTTTGCAGAACACTTCAGTGTCGGTGATGAGGGTAGGGTGAGGTTCCAATTACACGGCTCACTTTTGATCTCACAAGCATCTTCTGGAACAAAACCTTCCTACCAGAACCTCACCCTACCTTCCACCGTCACCTCATGTGTCCTGAAGTGACTCCTGTAGAACTTCAACTGTCATTCTTGGAACCAGTGCGACTTCCATGTGTTGATAAAAACCGGAATATCTGCTGCTGCACAGTGTGTTTAAATGCATGCACACAAAAAGCCTCTTGTTCAAGAAGCTGATACTAAGCTTTTTCTAAAATGTGTCTTCTAAAAATATGGTAGCAGCTGGAAGGGGACCTACAGTTAAAGTTAATATCACAGAGGGACCAATTTTACCACACGCTTTTTAGGCTTCTGCTCTTCTTCCTTCACTGTCATTTACGCGCATTGCTTGTCATGTCTGCAAGAGTGTAGGCATGAGGAGATATGGAATTGCTTAGAAAGTAGGACACTTTCTGCACTGAGTCTGCTCATGCTAGTGCAGACAACGGCAGGCCCTTGATGGGGCCTGTCATAGTCTGCTGCTTTATCATGTGGATGGCAAGTTCCTGTTCCAGGATACAATCCAGAATAAAGCCCAGTGCAGAAAGGGCCTGAATGGCCTAAGGTCAGTTAGAGGGGCTGCAGGGAATGAAGTCTGTCTTAGGCCTTTAAAAGCTCAAAAAGCTGCCTCGGTGTTGACGCTCACTTCATTTTCGTTTGCATTTGATAATTTCCATAAAATGGCAACCTAAATCATGATTGCAGTAGACCTTTCTAAAAGGTCTATGGCTGTCTTACTTGCGTGTAAACCAGACTGGGGAGGCATGCAGAAGGACGCACGTCTCCTGGTTTAGTAGGAGGTCAGGACTCATTTAGTAGGGCACAGAATTGCATTCGCGCTGCCAAAATAGGTCTCTCAGGGGCTCCAAGGCCAGGAATTTTATTTCCTGGCCGTCAGAGTCCTCGCAGCAGGCTCCAAAACTCGCCCAAGCTTCGGAGTGGCTCTGGGCAGGGGTGGGGCTATCCCAGAATGGCCATTTGAACAGCTGGACCACTTCATTTGGGATCGATTCCAGTAAGAACAGTTCCAGCTGGAGCAGCCCAGCCCAACTAAATGCAGAAATGGCCCACGTTAGATTAAGTACAAAAGCATTCCCGCACTGATGCTGCCGTATTCTATACTTATCCAAGCTCTTAGCTTCCTTAAACTTTGGGTAAGTACTTTTTTAAGTGAGCAGGATATGGAACAACAAATGCCGATGTTGTATACCCTCCCTTGTATGGCAGTGGGAATGCTCATAGGGCAGTGGTAGAGCAACTTCCTAGAAATTACAGAAGGCTAGATTTGTCCTCTGCTCTCTTCCCAGAAAGAAATTACGGCAAGTCATTTCTCTGACTGCTGAGAAAACTGCAGGCAAGTGCCCAGGGAGTCAGCCCAAACACAACGTTACCCAACATCATCAAAGAAAGGACTAAACAAGGTGTGAGTCAGACCCCTGTATTTTAATTTTTAAGAAACAACTCTTGTTTCAAAAAATCTGGCAGATTAAGTCAGTCATCTGATCCTATAAAAGGCAGTCTGTAAAGGTCACAGTTCTTTTATTTGCGGTCTTAGGGGACGTTTGTATTCTTGACTAGTCTTTCCCTTATTTAGATGAAGTTCCTTCCATCCAGAGACTAATTGGAATGGATCTTAATGCCATACCTCTCTCAATTGAACATAAATTCAGTCATTTTCCAAAGGAAGGGAGCTGGGTTATAATATATGGGAAGGTGGGAGAGGACAGCTCTACATCTAACCTGTTAGATCTGTTGGTTTGTGGGAAATCATAGGCCATTCTGCTATGTTCAGGAATTTGAACCTGTCTTTTGATCAGTTCTCACTCCCAATGGAATCAGTTTAATCATCTATAAGTACCAAGCCTTTATAATCCTCTTCTCTCTGCCTTCTTTCAAGTCAGTTTTAAACTGTAAGCTCCTTGGGGCAGGGCCTTTCCTAAGTAGGCTCAACCCATCCATTGGCAGAGATTTAAAAGCTCTATATACATGAGTGGCTAGATAAAAATAGCAATAGTCCTATTATAAATATTAAATTACAACAAAGTGAGGCTTTCTAGGAAATTTTTCTTCATGGCTCCCTAAATTAATATAGACAAAATGTTTCAGAAGCCCAAGATAGGACATCTATGTATACATTTTGTGCGGGGGGTTGGAAGAACCCTGTCATGTTCCCCCCCCCCGTTTTTCTGTTACAGCACATGCACTCAGGCACACTGCTGGCGTATCTCACAATCTAATAACAACCCACAAACTCTTACACAAAACTAGGTGAAAAGTTTTGTTTTGCTCCAAGGGACACAGGGGGCAAAAGTCTCATTGCGGACTAGACTGGAGGATACATCCAGGGGTGGTTACAACAGTACCTCAAAGTCTGTAGCAGTTTCATACCCCAAAATAATACTGACCCTGCTTTCACTACAGTGTTTCATTATTCATAACGTGTAAAATCATAGGCCTTCATTCAAATGACCAAATGGATAGTGGACTAGTTTTACTCGCCAATCCAAATTCACAGCTTCTACTCTGCATTGGGATCAGTGAATCTCAGGATTTCCTAACCAAAGGGGGAAGAACTTTAGTAGTCTAGTGATTAGAGAACCGGACTCTTATCTGGGAATACCGGGTTCAATTCCGCACTCCCCCATGAAGACAGCTGGGTGACCTTGGGCTAGTCACAACTCTCTTCTGAGCTCTCACAGCCCCAGCTACCTCATAGGGTGTTCTGTAGTGGGGAGAAGAATAGAAAGCTTTGTCAGCAGCTTTGAGTCCCCTTAAATGGGTGAGAAAAGCAGGGTAGAAAAGCCAACTCTTCTTTTTCTTCATATGCTGCTGTAGCTAATATTATTTTTCTGCATGGAATTAAATACTTGGCCAGGTATTCTCTGAGCCCACCTACCCCTAAACTTTAATCCAGCTTCAGCCCACCTTCAGAGGGGGAGAACGCAAATTAACCACTTGATTTTCTGAGTTAGATAATGCCAAAATAAAACAGCCTGTCCCTTTGCTAATGCATTTGTCCACTCTGAAAGTGGACTGAAGCTGGATTAAAACTTTGGTGTAGATAGGCCATAAGCAGATAGTTAAAAGGGGCCTGACAATGCAACTATGCCTCAACTCTGACTAAACATGCTATTGGATTTAAAAACAAACAGTAACATAAGCCTCTTCAAGAGTCTTAGATAGACTTCCCTGAATTTAGAACACAATTTGATTTTGTTTTCTAAAAAGAATAGTGTTGTCTATCCTCTTTTTGTTTGTTTGTTTTGACTTGCAGCCTGCATGGCTTAACGCGATTGGATCTGTAATCTTTTCTATGCTTTTATCGCAGAGAAACAGTTCTCTAGCTTCTGGCTGCTTATTTATTTATTTACATTTTTATCTCACCCTATACCTGAAATAGTCAAGGTGACATCAATGGAAAATAAAATATAAAAGATACTAAAATAATCACTGCATGTGGGAGGGGAAGATGTTTCCTTATTTCAATCAAAACCAGGGCACCTAGGTGTGTTTTTAACCATTTTCTGAATGTATTAACTGAAGTTGCCTGGCACATCTCAAGGAGGAGACTGTTTCGCAGTCTGGGGGCCACCACTGAGAAGGCCCTGTCCTAAGTTCTTCCCATCCCTCAACTACTGATTGAGGTGGTACATACTTAGCCAAAGTAAGGAGACTAATGGGAATATTCCTTACCACCAAAGTGAAGAATTCCAGTGGAGGCATAAAGAAACAAGAAAGTAGGGATGATGAAGGCAAATGATTAGGCTAATGTTGGTATGTGTAATAATGTATCTATAATCTAGATATAGAAATATACAAAACACTCCAAATGTGAGTCTTTCATATTCCAAACTATTCAACATTATTCTGATAGGGACACCAATAAGAAAAATACATAGTGCATAATGTTTCTTACACAGCAATTTGAGATGATTTCATCCAATCTCTGAAAAACTCAACTGAAAGGAAGAAACTTCACCTCAATAATGGCTTGGTCCCTATATACTGAGGAAGTCTGAATATTTTGAGGAGTTCTGATTCAATTTTCTACAACAGTGATTTAAAGTATTTTAAACAGTTTGATATTCTTCTCAGAATTTTAATTTACCAAGAGTTGAAGGTTGTCAATGGGATTCTAAGTTTGAGATGTTAATGTTTAAAGTAAGTTTAAAAAAAAACACATTTAAAATATAAAAATGAAAGTACCAGAGGGCATGTTGGTGGGCAAAAGCCATTGAAGATATCAAATAGGGATATAAAAAAGAACCTGAGAAAGACTGTTAATAGGTCTACAAGTATGGTACAAGAAGAAATTAGCTTCCCAAATGCTATCAAAGGAGTGAAGAAGCAGAAAAGTAAACCATGCCTGTGAGTTCCCAGGGGAGGCAAAACTTTCCCATTCTACCACTGCTGCTTGTTTTCCAGAGAAGCTACTCCAGAATGCACTCACTGGATGAAAGAAACCCAAGTTAAAACACCTACTCACAAAACCCATGAAATGACCTTAGGCCATCTCAGGTTTTCATTCTCTTCTGAAGTGTGTGTGTGTCATAGGGAAAGTACCTAGGGGGGAATTTATATTAAACAGTAACTATGAAGAAAGTACTGCAAGGTTAAAGAGCAACAAGCCCCATGCTACTTAACTTCTAAATTAGTGGAGGGAGGGTCAAATGAAGAACATAGGAAAATAGAGCAATATTTTGCCATACGAGGCACACTGGTATAGAAGACATATGTCTAACTTGCGGAGGAATGTTTAGGAGAGAGAAACCACAGGATAGGAAGCTGGGTGATTTTAGATGAAATTGTTTTGGGAAAAAAATGTGGGTCTTATACGGCAAAAAATACCATAGGCAGAAAAGAACACAGCAACCACTGTACTTTTCATATAGAGAGTCTGAGAATAATGCAATAAGTGATGAAAAGTCTCAAGGAGTGACAACAAACTTTATCCTCATGATTTAGTGCAACTCAATCATTATATCTAAAAATGAGAGGTGTGGTTATATTTATATTACAGCGTGCTTAAATAGCATGGCAAGTCAAAGGACGTTCTTTTGCTCTGTTGTTTGTTGAGATTTTTCTTGACATCTTTGGTAAACCTGCCTCAGTTAGCAACAAAACCTACAACCAAATTATCAAGTGCAATGAAGTAGCAGGTAAGTGCCAATTCAAGAAGCAAATATGAAACAACAGAGTGATGCGAATTAAGTTCCTGGCATACAGTTTAAAACATAAAGGTTCAAGCAGATACACTGCGGTGTGTGGGCTGAGAAGAGCATAGCTGAATAAATGGGAAGACACATGGTGGAATCTAATTAGCACTACTGTGCAAGGAAAATCGGGGGGGGCAGGGGGCGGGAGGGAAAAACAGTCACTATTGTGAAAGGGGAAGGTACCACTGCTAGATTCTGCCTCTGATTGTCGGAACAATGGATGACTCAGACATGCTGTCTCCTGAAAGTCAGGCAAAATGTTACCACAAAGGCACTGGACTCCAAGGTGATTAGACAAGGAGAGAGGGATGCGCCCTGATCAGAAGTACTGGAGTGACAACCATGGCATTTATCTCGTGAAAGTGAAATTTTCCCTAGCCCTGATTTACTGCCTTTTCAGTTTCTCAACAAATTGTGTAAGGTATATGGTAATGTGTGACCACCTTGCATATATGTGCATAGGATGTGCACAGGTAGGTTAGATAAGCATAGGATTCGTTTCAGTCTATCTGAATTGTTAAATAATAATAATAATAAAACTTGTATTTTCAATCCTGCCTGACCACTAAAGAATTTAAGCCAGTGGACGAAGATTTCCTTCTCCATTCCCAGTTCTATTCTCCCAAGAATCCTATCAGAAGATTTTGAGGCAATGACTAATCAAGGTCAACCAAGGTGCTTTCTGGCAGAACCCTGTTTTGTGGGTAACAAGCTAACCTTTAGCCACCAGGCCACCCCACTGGTTCCCTGAATAAGTATTTCTGACACACACGAGCACACTGGAAAAACTTTCGGTTCTGAAGTTACCCTACAAATGTTTTTCCCACCTAAATTTCAAAGCAAGCATTCCAGTAGTTCACAAAGTACTTTAGGGCACATCTGGAGTCATCTTTCAGTCTATGTCTTCCTCTATTCTGTTCTACAGCATTTTAAATACTGTAGTTTACATAGAAAATGAGAACGAGATTCAATGTGTGTGAGTGTATATACTTTCGGGGCTTTCCGAATGAAAACGCCCAACACAGCGGTGAAGATCCTCACCAGTGTTGAACCTTAGAGCTGACATAAAGTATCTTCTCCACGCCTGCTGACCTGATCGAAGTCTCCAAAGACCGGAGAAGCAGGTTTAGCATTTGTTCCACGCGAGATCTCTCTCTCTCTCTCTCTCGATCTCTCCTGGGATTGCTTTATCTCACTTTAAAGAAAATGGTCTGTAAGGAATCTTACCCTTGAAGACAGAGGATCATGTCCCTCGAAGACCAAGGAAAGAGCATCAAGTCCTCGAGGAATCGCAGATGGAGGAATGGCTTTCCCTCTTTGGGTGGTTTGCTTTCTGGGTGTCTTCTAGATCCCAAATGAAGGATGCCACAGATCGGGCGACAAGTAGTAAAGGAAGAGAGGGACGGACGGACGGACGGACGGACCCCACGCTTTCCTCAGAGCACCCTGGAGACCCTTCGCATAAAACGACTGGAGAAGTCCGGAAAGTCTTGGCTCAGTAAGGAAAAACGTAGGGAAAAGGATGCCCGACCTGAGCGATCGTCCATCGAGCTCTCGCGGAGTTGCAAATCGAAGAAGAGCGGTTTTTGGTATCACTGCAATGAAAGCAAGAAGGAATAGGAAACTCCTTCTCAGCGGCGTACCGGATCGCCAGCAATGGAAAACGATAAATAAATCTCAATAAATAAAGTCTCCCGGATCCGGAGAGATGGAAGGAGTGAAGAGAGAGAAAGAGAGCAGCTGCTGGTTTCGAGGCTGCCTCTTGAAGTAATCTTGAAGCTCGGGAGGGAGGGAGGGAGCGGGGGGGGGAGGCCACTACTAAGTAATCTTCTGTTTACTCCCTTTTAATCTATTCCAGGAAGTGGCGGATTCCTGGAATTGTATTGCATTCACATCACATCAACCCAGAGAGCTGGATCGATGTCTTTTTATCACAGATCTTCAGTATTCTCTCCCCCCGGGTCCGGGCAAGATCTCCACCAGGTCCTCGTCGAAACGGATCCGTTTCTCGCAGGGATCCGGCCGGAGAGTTATCGCTTGTTTTCTCTTTCACCCGCGATCGCTCGCTCTGTGTGTGTGTGTGTGTGTGTGTGTGGCGCGCTCTCCGTGTTCAAGGAAATACCTTTGATAGATTTCCAAGAACTTTCCAGGAAAGCGGGGCGGGGCCGCGGGCTTCTGCCAATCAGGGCGAAGGAGGGGAGGGCCGGAGCTCGGAGCTCCGCCAATCAGAAAGGGATGACGCGAGGTGCTGCAATCCTCGTAGCCCAGTGGGCAGACTGAGAATCCCGCCGCCCGCCGCCGACGCGCAGACCGAGGGTGGGGGGGGGGGGGCTGAAATCAGCAGAAGTCTGTGGGGGCATTTGGAGGGGAGAGGGAGGGGGAGGGGGGCGAGCCCGCCTATTAACACTGAAAGTTCAGGGCGGCTGGAAAGCTGAGGAAATACAGTCTCCAGCAATGACTCAACCACGCAGCAACATACTCCATTTATTAGCCACATTGTACCGTGAGGGGATTTTCCTTCAGAGTCAGGATGCGAGCATGGCAACCCCCCACCCAAGCCCCAGACCGTCCAGTTTTCAAATCGTTCGCAGAAGTGGAGTGGAGAGATTTTATTTTATTTTTGTAAGCCAAGGCTGTGGTCACGCTTAAGGTTTAATCCGGCTTCGGTCCACTTTTTCAGAGTGAGAGAACGCATCAGCAGAGTGACAAGCTGCTTTCTTCCAGTGTTAAAATAACTCAGAGAATTGCACAGATCATGTGCAAAGAAAATCCCTGGTCGCTTTGCTGATGCGTTCTTTCACTCAGTCTGAAAGCGGACAGAAGCCGGATTAAACCTTTCGTGTGACCCCAGCCTAAAAGTTGCTAACAGAGATTTGCTTTCAGGCTTTTTCTTGGCGTAAGGATCGCCCCAGATAAGCCACCCTCTTCTCTTTAGTTGCGATGATGATGTTGGAGGCAGGGAGCCGCATTCGGTTTCCCAGAGCTGAGCGTGTAAAAGCGAGAAGACAGCGTAAGCGTAAAACGGGGTTTTCGACACTCAAGACGAAATAGCAAAACAAGGGGCAACAGTCAGAGGCATAAACGGTTTCTGGTATGACAGCTGCACCCTCATAAGTCTAAACATGTCTCCCAAGAACATAAGAGGAGCCCTGCTGGATTGGGTCACAACCAGTCTAGTCCAGCTTCCTGTTTCACACGGTGGCCCAACAATTGCTTCTGGGCAATTTAGCATGGTTGCTGTCACCACCTATTCTGCTAGTAAATTCCCTAGACTGATGACCCTCTGGGTGACAAAATACTTTCCCTTGTCCATCCTAACTCTCCCGCCCATCAGCTTTATAGAGTGCCCCCTGCCCTGGCTTCTACTGTTGTGCACCCCAAACAGGCAATTATTTTAGCTTATCTCCCACTGACACATGAAAACTCACAGAATGTCATTTTTCAAACTCTTCCACTTTATTTGGTCTTGAACCCTGGATCTCAGGAAGGCTTTGGGGACAGAGAGCTGAATGTATCGCACTGCAGTGGTTTTGCTCCAAGCCTATCATTGTGACCCTCTTGTTTTTACAGCGATTCCCAGTCTGTTCCTGTTGGCATTCAACCACCTGTTCTTGTCGTTAGAATGGTTTGTTCTCTATTCAGCCTGATAGCTAGCTGGGCCTTCAGCTCTGTGAACAGAAGGGACAAAAATGAATCTTGCTGATCCACATCTCAAAAAATCAAAGCTTGCTTTAATATAATTCATAGAACATATGCTTATGAAATGGTATTCTAATAAACATTGATTTTTATGTTGAAACAACTTGCATACATAGCAAAGAGAATATAATATGCCAAAAGGGTGGGGAAATGACTCAAGACAAGGTTGGCAAAACTATTGACTTGTGGGAGCTATGTCCTTACATAAGAACATAAGAAGATTCCTGCTGGATTGAGCAACAGCCCATCTATTCCAGCGTCCTGTCTCACACAGTGGACCACCACTTGCTTCTAGGCATCTTAAGCAGAAGACAAAGGCAAAACTTTCACCTGGGCCCTTTCTGCACTGGGCCTTACAGCGTCTGCTGTAATTTGCACCAGCATGTGGAAGGCAGATATCTATTCCAGGATATAATCCAGAATAAGGCCCAGTGCAGAATGGGCCCTACTCTCCACTCCCCACACATGGCTTTTAGGGACATCTTGCCTGTCTCTCCATTGCTACATTTATCCTCCATGAGTTTATCAGCAAGTGTTGTTAGATTAGCCCTGTCTTAAAGGGATCCTTCCTCAATCTGTTACTGTCCAAAGGTTTTGGACTATATCTCTGTGAGCATGACCAAGGCTTGGGAATGACAGAAGTTATAATTGAGTTAGTCTGTTAATAAAGTGCCAGGGTGGAAAAAGGTACTATAAGCAATTCTGTTCTCACTTATAGCAGTTTTGGAGCTGTTATGTCATGTTCCAGATTTCTTCTGAGAACCTAAGTTGAGGCTATCCGTCTTCAGGTCAAAACTTTTGACGCTTCCAAAAGCCAAACCCTCTGAAGATGGAATTGCAGCAATATCTGAAAGCTTAGGTTCTCAGAAGAAACCTGGAACATGGCATAACAGCCTAAAAACTGCTGCAAACAAGATTGTAACTGGCTGTGAAAGCCTACATAAGACCAAGCAATTCTGTTGACTGTGATTGTGGCAGGGAGGTGGAATGCTCAACTACCACGCTCCTTTGTTATCCACTAGGCTGGGGTCCTTTCCAGACAAGCCAAGGACCTCCCCTCTACGTGCTGGTGTGGGATAAGTGAAGCCCTGATCCCTCCTAGAACTCCACATCAGCATGGATGGAGCAATGAAGCAGATAGGTTGGAGAAAATGGCACTCCATTCCACTCTATGGGTAGACCTCAATGACGAGGACTACCAGCAGACTAGGATCCCTAGTATAGAATAGTGGGGTGTTCTATGAGGGGACATTTCAGCAGTGCAACAAGAAGTTCCACTGGAAGTTAGTGAACCACTGAAACAAGCCCTCTTGGGAACTCGAAAGGCCCCAAACGAAAAGCATTTGGAGGCTGAGTGCCAATCTACAAGTCAGTGACAGCATGGGTAGTCTGAAACAGAGATTGCACCAGCATTTGAAGTGTGGATGGTTCCCTCCAAGCTTCCTCTTAGCCTCACTGGAATGAAGAAGAGTTGGCTTTTCTACCCCGCTTTTCTCACCCATTCAAGGGGACTCAAACCGGCTGACAAAGCTTTCTATTTTTCTCACCAAAACAGAACACCTTGTAAGGTAGGTGGGGCTGTGAGAGCTCAGAAGACAGCTCTGATCAGCCCAAGGCCACCCAGCTGCCTACGTGGAGGAGGGCGGAATCAAATCCAGATATGACTCCAGCTCCCTAACCACTAGGCCAAACTGGCTCACATAATACTACCATTCCACTGAGAGAAGCCCAAAGAGGCCAGCTGTTAAGGAATTTTAAGGTAGTAGCCATTTCTTGCAGAGAACCACATAGAAAGACAGCAGGGTCTGCAGTAGGCTCCAAAGAGTTTATTTGTGAGATCTGCAAAGAGATAACACTAATCAGTTCAGTAGAGCCAGAATTGTTTGGGTAATGCAGTTCAGATCAGGCAAAATCATTTTTCTAGGAGCATTTTTCTAGGGTCATGGCTAACATCACCCAAGATAAGTGTGAAGGAGGAGCAGAAGCTTCTGTACAGGATTCTGTCCAGTGAAACAGGTGGCTGTGAATGATAATCACATTTCAAGCATCAGTCTTTGTAAGAGTTGGTGAGAGCATAGCTTCAATGACTAGGAGTGGGCCAGGCCTGGGTGGTGTGTGTGTCCTATGTTCAGCATGTTCCACAGGAGGCATGCCCCCTAGCAGAACTTTCTGGCATGTGGACTGCTCTGTTGCAGACTACATCTGCCACTGTCCTCTTGGACATTGTGTCACCGAAGGGTTTGACCAGATGCATTCATATGTGGACATAGCCCTAATTCTTGAAGATTATTGCTCTTCTAGGCTTAAGTGGTATCAGTGCTACTACTCCTTATACTATTAAAAATACAGCATATTTCTAGATTGGTTGGCAGGACTGTCTAGTAATCAGAATTTGACAAATGACTTGTGGGAGTAACATGGGGTGTTCATGCTCATTTGTTACAAACTGCACCATGTTCTTTGAGATTCTAGCTCACACAATTCAGTAGCTTTGATGAAAGCTTCTACTATTTTGAAAAAACTGAATTGTCACAGTAGTATATGTGGATGATAGCCTTAATGATTTCCCAAGAACCTTAATTGGTTCTAAAATACATATGAGTTAAGATTTTCCATTTTCTATTGTGGTGAAAAAAGTCTGTAAGCTTTCACATTCTGTGAACAGAATAAAAGGATAGCATGGGCTCATATTTAATGGATTCTGCTCATCCATTGTGTTTAGGTAGGTTTTATGCCTGGAAAACAGTTTCTTGGAATTTCCTGTAGTAACACTGTGCTGCATGTATGACTATCACGTCAAGCTCCAATCACTGCTGATTTCCAACAGAAGTATTCACCTTGGCTTATAACAGCTGAAAAGCCTTGCTTGCTTATTGTTTGTGACATCAGAGAGGATCAGTGAGTGATCCAATTGTGGACAAGGTCATGAACGCAAGGCATACTGATTCAACAGATAAATGTCAGAAGAATTCTATTACATTCTGAGAAAGACTCTTAGCAGCATTACTGGAAGGTTCTAAAAAAAGGACAACCAGAATTTTACCAGAACAATGCTGCCATCTGATGGTAACAGGATCCTAATATGAAAACAAATAGGGTGTAAGAAATGGGTGCTCATAAAAGAATGCCAAGAGCAGCATGCTGTTAGTTCTTGTGTGCAGCCCAAGATAATTTTGTTTACAATTCTGCTTGTAGCAAAGTCACAAGCAAATGTCCCATTAATTTTACAGAACCAGGATACCCCCAAAGGGCAAGAGGCAATTGTGGCATGTGCAAATGCCTCTCACTGCCCTGCCAGACACTGGAGGCCACTGTGGACTCATACCTGTGCCTATCTACTGCTTTCTTCTTGAAAATATCCATATGTTAGCCAAGAACCCTTACACTTCCCTTTGTTTTTTTCTTGCACACTTGACTAGTATCTGATCATTTTCTAGAGGAACAGTCACCCAAACAGCAGGCAGACACAGGTTTCAGGATATCACTTCAATATCCCAGGGTGTGTGGCATTCCTAATATAGTCCCCCAAGAATTATGGGCTTTAATTCAAATCTGGGAATACCTTATTTTGATTGTAGGAAATTTCTGCCTCAGAAAACTGCTAGGCCCAGCAATAGGGAACTAGCCAGCGAGAACCATGTTGAGTGGAAACAACCACTCCCATAGACCCTATAGTTTCTAAAAAATTGTTGCAATGGTTTCCCCTTTGGGGTTTCACCAAATTCTCAGAGCTCCTGCTTTTTGATTGGAATAAATTTGCCTGCAGAGTTCTATTATTTTCAACTTCCCTTTTATTTATTTTGCAGTATATTTTAACATTTTGCTTTGTAATTCCTTTTTCTTGTTATATTATTAAGGTCAAATAACCATACATAAAAAGGGTTTTTTTTGCTGATTTTTTTTCTTCCCACAGTCTCACGTACCTAGATGTTCGCGCTCCCTCCAAAGAGCAAATAAAACTAACACAAGTCCAGGGATTGGGTTATGGACGTGAGCCTTATAAAATCATTACTGGGAACTTGCTCTGATGCATTTGCAGTGACATGTTGTTGTTTCTCTTGTTTTTTTGTAAGGTCGGCTCCAGGTGGTGACTGGAGAAGTGCCCATGGAAGAGCTAAGATGATGCTCAGAAGATAAGTAAAAAAGCGCTATTGCTGGAAAACCCATGACACAGCACCCCAGCAATAGTATTTAGCACTTTTTAGCAAGGAAGAGTGGGGTTATGGTGGGGTTACCACAGATATTTTAGACATTCCCACCACAGTCTAGTGCAGTGGTTGTCAACCTTCCTAATGCCGTGACCCCTTAATGGAGTTGCTCATGTTGTGGAGACCCCCAACCACGGGGGTAGAGCAGCTGGGAAATGGGAGGGAAGGGCAGTGGGGGACTTGTCGCAACCCCTCTGAAAGGGTAGTTCAACCCCCAAAGGGGTCCTGACCCCCAGGTTGAGAACCACTGGTCTAGTGGTTTAGGAGCCAGACTCTTATCTGGGAATACCGGGTTTGATTCCGCCCTCCCACATGGAGCCAGCTGGGTGGCCTTGGGCTAGTCACAGCTCTCTTCTGAGCTCTCACAGCCTCACCCACCTCACAGGGTGTTGTGTTGTGGGGAGAAGAATAGAAAAGCTTTGTCAGCCGCTTTGAGTCCCCTTAAATAGGTGAGAAAAGTGAGGTAGAAAAGCCAACTGTCCTCCTCCTCCTCCTCCTTGTAGTACTGTAGGGCAATATATTCCCCCATATGGAAGGAATGTAAAGATTTTCTAAGGTCATGTGTCCATGGGGTGTGGAAGATTCCTGGGAGGGACATCCAAGTAAGTCCATCTCTACAGCACTGACCACCAAAGGGGCTTGGGCTGCTTAGAGGGACTAGAATGCCCCTTCAGGACACAAAGTAGTCAGTATGTGAGGAATGACTCAGAGTCCCTCACTGTGGCAAAACACACCACATTTCTTTGCTGCCTTGCTCAGATGATTTTTATTTTTATTTTGCTGGTTTCATCCTGGGGGTGGGCTGTCCCTCTTGAAGCCGGCTTCTCCGGAGTCCACTTTTACAGAGGACTCAAGCTGTCTTGAGGAGGCAGCCTGTTTTCACTTCCCCTGTGTCAGCATGGAACCAGGTTAGAGGGGGTTAAACCACCCTGGGAGGGGTGGATCCAGCCTTCCCTCCTACCCAATGCCTGGCTGTGGGCTGCACACATGTGATCCCCCTTCCTTGCATCCCTTTCCACTTTTGTCACCATTCCTAAGATGCCCCCCTCTCCCATCCTGCCCCTTTGTTCCGATCGCAAGCTTGTGGACTCAGTCCATCATTTTTAAAAAATAGAAATCTATTTTGTGTTAGACTGAAAATGTGCTTTTGCAAAGAACATGGAGGGATTTAAAAATTAAATGGCCAGAAAAGCACTGTTGGGAGGAGGAGAGGGAATGCATGGAACAAGAGTATGAATGATACAGTCTTAAGGACAATGTAGCTTCTGTTTTCTTTCAGCAATCTGCAAGGGAAACAAGGTTTTGTTTCAGTAAAAAGTAAAACCTGGAAGTGAAAACTGAGAAGTGAAAGTGCTTTAGTAGCTTGAGGGAAAACGGCAGATTATAGGCTCTCCTTTTTCTACTGGAATGGTTACAGAGGTGGGGGTGCATGCTGGCTGGGATATGCCTCAGCTGCATCTGTTTGGGGGGGACACTCCCCTCACTCACCCCAACAGTACCCTAAGCTTTTCCTCAGTACTACACAACTCCAAGCACAATCCATTGCCACTACTGACTGACAGAACTTTATCCTATTGAGATGCAGGTGGTGTTGATGTAATCAATAGGTGTGGAGAACTAAAGAGTTGTGTCAAGGAAACTCAGGATGATAACAGAAAAGGTGTGAGCATAGCAGCCGGAATCAAATATGATCTGTGGACTGATTATCTGGGATTCAGTGTGGACAGGATTAAGTCGGCTTCAGTTCAGTTTCTTAACAGGACAATCTAGATCAGTCAGATGTGATCACGGCATTAGCTACTGTGGGCTCTGTTCATTTTTCACTTCCTTCCCCTCTCCTTTCAGTTAGCAGTAGATTTCCGTAGCCCATAATGAAGTTCCCATGGAAGAGGGGTTCTTCAAATCACGGCTTCTCATTGGGTCAGGGGAAATTGAGGGGAACACCCCTAAAGCATGGTTCCCTCCGACCAAAAAATTCTTGTGTTTCCATTTTGCTAAATAAAATTGAATATTTCTAAATCTAGCAGTGAGACCTCTTTTGATCCAAATATAGATAATCCGTGTTTCGGGACCTTTAATCCTCAAAATGGTCTAAAAGCTCATTATAATCTGTTTTGGAACCACCACCACCCTCAGAGTACAAATCAAAGAATTATATTTCAGTGGAATGGATGTAGCAATCTTCTATTCCATCTTACAGCCCCTAACATCTATTTAATCTAGTGCAATTCTGCACTGACTGTTAGACGATACCAGCAAGCATACTGAGAGCCTTCCTTCTGCAACCTCGTGCCATCTAAGAGAGACCCTGTCTAGTGGCTGAGGCTTGCATGAGTTTTGAGCTCAGAATGGAGGCTGTCCTGGAACACAGATGTCCAAATGCTTTCTTCCAGGACACGAGCACTGGATCAGGAGGCGGACTGCTCCAGCTGATTCAGTCTCACTGGAGCAGTCCAGCACAGGTAAAAGCGCCTTTGATAATTATTCAAAGCAAGGCACTCTCTCAAATGTGCCAGCTAAATGTTGAAGCACTTATGCATTGTTTTCTGAAAAATGGGTAAATGTGATCAGAGCTACTTGTTCACCTGCAATTCTTCTGGGCATCATTTCATATCCTTCTCTGGTTTCTGTTTACCTCTTTGCAGGATGTGCTGAGGCATATACCTCCTTCCTCTTTGCTTTTAAGCACCTGCCAACATTCTTCTGGCATCATGCCATACTTTTCATTCACAGGGGACAGTGGTATTATATTAACTGGGAACTAGAAAAATATGTAACAAAAGCCACAATATGTTAAACCACTAAAACTGATGAAGGGAAGTGATTTCAAGCTTGGAAACTGTCAAATCAAGGCCTTAGCAAAATAAACTTTGAATTAATATTTAATTTCCACGCTCATAAAAGATTAAAGGGAAAAAGAAATCTTGCCTTCCATTTTCCAGAACTTGAAAAATGACAGAGGCAACAACAGCAATGAATATAATAAAATTCAAATAAATGACGAGATCTTATGGCACTGACAACTCCTAGGGGCTCTATCACAGTTTCCTTTATGATCATCCCACAGGAATCCAAGCACAATGGAAATGACCAAGATTGTTTATTTTTCATTTAGTTATTGCAATAAATATATTTGTAAGGAAGATCTAAGATGAATCTGAAGTCACACGGTCATATGGATAATACATCTATGGCTGCTTTTCCATTGAAGTTTTTAAGTGAATTGAATCTGTTGTCAGAGCTGGGAGTTCCCAAAGGATTAGAGGAATCCACAGTTTCTGAGCATTAAAGGCCCCCAAATATGGAGTATCTATATTCTTGCAACAGGATTTAGAAATAATCCTCGCTTTTTGTGAATGGGAACTGTAGTGGCTAGAGCAGAGCTGGCAGCTGCTGTTGCAATGTTACAGAAGATACATTACATTGTAACAGCAGAGAGATTCTGACAATCACAGAGAAGAGGAACTCTTTTCTATCTCTCCCCTCCTATCCCCTAAAAGAGAGGGGGGAGGGGATTCCCCCCCAAATCCCCATAATAAGCTATAAATGGAGACATGAAAAAATGGGGCTCAATGCAGGTTAAATTTATCTGAATGTAAAGCCATACTAAATTGTCCAGTGGGGATGCAGCCTATGAGGTGCAAATATACCCAAAGTATGTTGCAGTGGTTAACTACTAACTCAAGGGAATTTGACTTTGGTCCCTATAAGGAGAAATTAGCAGAAAAGCTGTAAAACTTTAAGTGGTTCAAAGAAAGTGTAATTATTATATTGTATTGTATTGTATTGTATTGTATTGTATTGTATTGTATTAGTAACAAGAGTTGGGAATAGGCCATCCATCTGAAAACTGGCTGAGGCTGTGATATAAAATGTGGTTTGTCTAGAGAAGATAATGTGCGATACAAATGATACAAATAGCAATTACAGATTTTTAAAAAGCGCTATCAAGGCACTTCTGCGGTGAGGTGGTCTCACATATCACGGCCACAGGCCCGCTTTTTTGTGTGTATTGCTTTTAACTGTTGCTGGAAAACCAGAGGATACCAAAGATGGGCATCCAGATCTATTGGACTACAAGTCTTATTATCCTTTGATTTCGTTCATACTAATTGTGGCTGATGGAAGTTGTAGTGCAACCACGTCTGGAGGCCCATGTCTGGAAAGTTTTGTATTAGAGGTCCCATATGAACATGAGAATAGCTGCACTATTTGAAAAACAACCATAAGTGGTGTAACTTGTGATTGCAAAGTGGTGTTGGAACAGCAAAAGCAACACGAACTTTTAAGAAAGGATTTTTTATATTTGTCTATCTCACATGTATAGTGATGCATAGTGTTAGTATCAATGCAGACATACTACAAGTTCAGCCTTTGATCTAATACAAATATGCCGTTGCAACATCTTGAAAGGACTTTATGCTTATTTGAATACATTAGTACAGTTATCACCTCCCTTAGGTCCTCCCACGCTAAGTAGCATATTAGGTAACAAAACTTCTCCAGCGAATCCCATCAGCAGCCAGGTTTTCAGTTCCATCCCAGTTTATATCCATCTGTTCAAGATCTTTTACAAACATTCAAGGCCAGGTGTTACATGGCTTTCCTCTTTTCCTGTGACCACCTGGCAGTACTCACACCAGTGCCTTTTGGGGATTTTATTTATTTATTTATTTATTTATTTATTTATTTATTTATTTATTTATTTCCATTTCTATCCTGCCCCATACCCGAAGGTCTCTGGGCGGGTAACAACAAATCAATAGCAATTAAAAACATATTAAAAACAAGACACAGGTAAACATATTAAATTGAATAATTAAAACAAGGTATTAAAAACAGGGCACAGATTAAGCTATGGTATACAATTAAAAGTTCTAATTTAAGCCCTCCATCTAGGGGTCTATTACTAAAACTGTGACCAAGGGAGGAATGAGTCAACCTTGGCCAAAGGCTAAGGCAAAAAGATATGCCTTTACAGCCCTCCTAAATGACAACAGGGAAGGGGCTATTTTGTTGCTATCTATCCATAGAACATGTTCCATAAATTGGAGTCTTTCAGCAATGATTTTGGGCAAGCTATGCATACATTTTATCAATAATAATCGACATCCATATAACTAGTGGTAACTCGTAGAGTGATCAATAAAAGTGCAAGTGGTCTTCTCTGGTTGTTATGTGAACCTCCCTGTGATTTTGCCTATACCCTCTGCTACAGGTATTTGCATTGCGGCCAGTCAAGGAACTCTTATGCTTAGCTTCTTTGCCTTGAATTCAAAGGCTGGAAGCCAAATTTGCAAAACGCAGTCTGCAGAGTGAAGATAATTTTTTCTGTTCTCCTTTCTGGGTGCAAATAATGTGTTCTAAACATGGTATTTTGTACTGGAACTTTCAATAGCAAGTTATGAAATTTATTTATTTTTTAACCCCCAAAGTTGTATTATGCTTCCTTAGTTTTTCAACTTTTTTTTTT
>MTQE01000401.1:26692350-26706518 GCA_014337955.1 Aspidoscelis marmoratus
TTCCACCTCACCATCCCCACCCCCGTCCCAGTTACCCCACCCCCACAACGCCTGAAGGACAACCTGGCGGTCGCCCCCCCCATCCCCGTCGGGTTCCATCCACAGTATCGTCAGTGGAGGGAGCGGACGCAGCACACGCCCCCTCTCCGCGCAGCCAGGTGTCCCGCCGAAACACGTGCTCACACTCACTCACCCACCCACTGTCTGCTCCCCCCCTCTTCCGCCGCCGGTGTCCCTCCCCCATTTCTGGCGCGGGTGCCGGGCCCGGGTTGGGCTAGGGCGGGGAGTCACATGGGTGTCTGCTCTGCCGGAGCCTGTCGGGCGCGCTCGGGGAAGAGAGCGAGAGCTTCGGCTGCCGGGCCCACAGGTGGCGAGGCGGTCTCTATGGCCAGTGCTACGGTGGCGCTCGCCCCACCTGCCGGCCCCTCCGGCGCGGCTTCTCGCGTGATGGAGCGACAGCGGAGCGACCACCTGTGAGGGACCTGCGCCCGAGGCAGGTAAACGTAAAACGCCGCCGCCGCCGCCGCCGCCGCTCGCTTTAGCCGGAGCTTCACCTGCTTTCTCCTCTTACATTCACACCCCGCAGGCGCCATACAGCACAGCAGCTTCTTATGGGGGGTGGGGTGGAGACGACGACGACACTATAGGGGGTTGTGAATGGAGAGGGAACCCCGCCCCGTGTTCTAGCCAAGCCGGGCACTCGTGCTGCTCGAGGCGGACGAGGAAATGGCTTCTCTCCCTTCTCCTCCTCTTCTAATGCTCCTTTTCGCAGCTTAACCCGAAAGCAGCTCTGGGGGAGATAAAACACGGCGTGAGGAGGGAGAAGGGAAGATAAGATTCGTAGCTTGTTAACGCCTGGAGGAAAAGAGGGCTGCAAATGGCCCTAATTACCGCTTCCCACCACAAAATACGAGTTTGAAAACACTCCCGAAAGAAGCACGAAGCGTAGGTTAGGTTGGGTGTCCACACGCCTACACAAAGTCGTGACACCCCACTGGGGTGTGTGTGTGTGTGTGTAAGCTGGCCGGTCCTCGGGAAGGAGGCTAAATTCTACAACTTGTATTGAAATTCGAAGTCCGGAAAAAGAGAAGCGAACTCTGGAAATAAGGGTCTTGTCTTACAGCTCCTTTGCTCCTTCCATCTTCTGGATAATGGTCAAAAATTGTTATTCGGTCTCTTTCCATTAGCTGTGAGAGCCAGAAAAAAATGTGGCTAAAGAAGCCCCCTCCCTCCACACTGCCAAGCTGGTGCCCCACACTAAAGGGCATCATCGCGCCATTTTGCGGGGAGAGTCAGGATGGAGGCCAGGCAGGCTCCTCTGTGAGGTGTGCTATTGGGAAGATGTGGCAGGACCTGCTGTTGCTGCAGACAGTGTGTGTGAATAGCAGAGGTAGCTAGGTTGCCTTGAGTGGGCAGGAAGATCTCTGCGCTGCCACAGATAGTTGAGTCAACTGAGGGCCATGCTGGCAGTCCTTGGGTGAATGAGTGAACCGGGTCACATGCATTTTCCCATGGCTAATACCTCGCTGTTCTTTCACATGACGTGTTCTGTGATTGCCACCTCCTGCTTCACTGGGCAGTGAGTAAAGCTAGCACCTAGCTCAGTTGGTTCATTCTTCTGGCTCTGACACAAAAAGATACCAATTGGTAAAGATGCCAGTGATTGGGAGGAGGGACTTTTTGTCTTTATATTCCCAACCCCTGTTTTTGTAACAGGAAAAGGTTTCCCATCTTTGTACTGATTTGTTCTGTCTCTTCACATCTCAAAGTATGGAACCTTTCCCACCGTCCTTGCGGTTTCCCATTTATTTATTTGTATTTCTAACCTGCACTACACCCAAAGGTTTCAAAGCAGGTGACACAAGAGTAAAAACAAACTAAAAGGACTCACTAAAAATAATAACTATGCTTGAAGGTAGGGAGGGGAAGCTGTTTCCACAGCCAAAGTCCAGGATGAATAGGTGAGTCTTTGCCAGTCCTCAAATATATATAAAGAAGATGCCTGGTTGCACTTCATGGGGTAGACTGTTCCATAATCTAGGGGCAACCACTGAGAAAACACCCACCCTTTTAGCTACTAAAGATGGCTATATAATCAGGAGGGCCTCAGTTGCAGCTTTTATGACTAACCATTCCTCACAACTTCTGCTTTCACTTGCCTCTACCTATATGAATTGCTTCATATAGAACAGGTCTTGTCCGGTACTGTACCCAATTTGGCAACTACAGAATTACCTTCAAGACTTGAGATGATGACTTATGTTTCTTTCACTGGGTGTCTCCTAAAAGGTTTGGTTAATCTAGGGTTGCTGCATTTGTTTGTAACAGAGTGCTTGTGCTCTTAACCATGTGGTGTAAACACTTCCACCATTACTTGCATGATGTTCGATTAAAGTTAGTGCTTCTGTTGGATATCCCCCTTTTTTCCCATTTTGTAAAGCATTTGTCTCACGGTACAAAAGTAGGGAAGGAAACAGAATGCTTGACATCCTATCATTCACTTATTAACAACTGTCAGTCATAACCTAATGGAACTCTGTAATCCATATTGCCTGGAGTTCTTTGGAAGAAGTGTGGGATAAAAGTGCTACAAATAAATGAAAAATAAGCATATTGATATATAAGCTCAGGCAGGTTGTAGGTAGGTCAAATAAAAAGAGGAGACATTTTTGAAGAGTTATTGACTTATAGTTATCAATAAATTTTTACAGATAGCGTTGGAATTATGCCAGCTAAAGTACAGAAGCTGCTATTCTGCCTTTTATACAATGAAAGAATTCTGCCCAATGAAAAAGGCCCAGTATTCTTCTGAATGTTGTAAGTGAGGCATAAGAATAACCTGCTGTACTCAGGTTCTTAGGGTTCTGGTACACTATTGTGGGGAAGAAGATAATGGGTAAAATAACCTTTGCTCTAGTCTAGCAAGACTGTGTTTTTTTGTCTTTAATGGTTAAGTTAAATACTGTTAATGTTTTCTTTTAAAGGTAACCCTTTAGCAAAATATTTAGGTAATGGATCCAGATTGCTTGAAATCTTTGGCTTCAGCTACTTGATGGGGATACCTTGCTGAGGACAGTGAATTGGAAGCAGGAAGAGCTGTCCGGTGCTTTTTCTAAACTTGGAACTTCTGTCTGCTATGGAAGAAAGTGAGAGTAAGCAGGAGCCCCCACCTAGGAACCCAGAGGAGGGCAAAGGCAACGCACGATCTTTGCCTGGAGGCACCGTCCCCGTCAGAGTTGAAATAAAGAAGCATGCAGTTACGGACGACTATAAAATCTCTAAACGAGTGTTGGGTCTTGGCATTAATGGCAAAGTGATGGAGTGCTTTCACAAGGTGACAGGACAGAAATGTGCCTTAAAGGTAAGTAGAAGTTATTTTCATGTAGTTTTGAGGTTAAAGACACTTCTTACTTCTTATTTTCCCTGCGGAAGTATAAATGTTGAAGAATTTGTATGTCACAATGCTTAAACAATTTCTGGCAGAATTATAAGTTTTCTTGAGTCAGTTTGGTCTCGTAGTTAGTGTCAGACTTTTATGGGTTAGTCTCCTGGTTTGATTCCACACTCCTATATGAAGCCAGCTGGGTGACCTTGGGCTAGTCACAGCTCTCTTTCTGAGCTCTCACAGCTCCACCTACCTCACAGGATATCTGTTGTGGGAAGAAGAACAGAAGCTATGTCAGCTGCTTTGACTCCCCTTAAAAGGGTGAGGAAAAACAGAATAAAAGCCAACTCTTCTCCATTGGCAGACTCTGAAGTGGACTTTTAAAGTTATTTTTTAAAATTGAAAACAAATTTTAGAGAAGAGAACAGAAAACATGTCAACAAGAGACGAAAGGTTCGAGACAGTTATTACAAAGTACTCTACAGAACTTAGTATGTAGATACGTACATCAAAATGCATATCCTCCTCACCAGGTGGTTTACATTTTCCTGTGCAAAATAGAGAAAAAGAAGAGTTGACTTTTCTACCCTGCTTTTCTCACCCATTGAAGGGGACTCAAGGCGTCTGACAAAGTTTTCTGTTCTTCTCCCCACAACAGAACACCCTGTGAGGTAGGTGGGGCTGTGAGAACTCAGAAAGAGGGTTGTGACTAGGCAAAAGCCACCCAGCTGGCATTGTGGAGAAGGGCAGAATCGAACCCGGTATTCCCAGGTAAGAGTCCAGTTTCTTAACCACTAGACCAGATTAGTGTCTTGGCAGCGTTCATGGTCATTACAACAGCATCAGGTTAAGGACATTAGGGCAATATTGGGCTCTTGCCTGTTCCAGATTGCTTCCAAGTAAGAAGTGGAGAATGTTTTGATTGAAAGAGAAAGGGTTGGTGTGGTAAATTTTCCAGCAGGGGCCTCCACATGGTATAGAATTGGTTTTAGCATCGTTTTATATAGATTTGATATGTTTGTGTCTTAAAATGTTGTGAGCCGCCCAGAGACCCTTGGGTATGGGGCGGGATATAAATATAAATATAAATAAATAAATAAATAACTTGTGTCTTGAAATTGCTGATTATAAATTGTTGTGCTCCTTTGTGTGGGTTGAAATATACTTTCTTGAGTCCCAACCCCCTATGAGTTAGAAAATAATTTGGAATAATTTGAACGTTGATGAGGATGTACAGTAGTGAACTAGGAAAAATGTTGCCCGACTTGCATTTCCAAAACCACTTTAATTCACAGCAAGGCCAGTACTGGTGAGACCTCTCCCAGTCAGAATTCAGTGTTATTTAGTGGTGTGTTCTTGTTAAACAAATCAAATAGATTGCTTGTATAAGCAACAAGTTGTGCTTCAAGATTAGCAATGTATTAAAACAGTGCAATTTCATGTTGCTTAATAAGCAAATAATATTCACTGGAGAGATGGGTGTAGAGTTTTCGTGTTAATCTATCTCAAGAGATTAACATTACCATGCTTTCAGTCATTTTTGGAATGCAGTATGCTATTAGGATGCTTAGTGTGGATGATTTTTAAGGAATTTTTTCAAGAATTTTCTGCAAGATGACTAGTATGGTGAAGTTACAGTAATTATTGGGAGTGCAAACCTTAAATTAAATGTTGTCCTTAAGGAACTTGCACTAAAGATGGAAACAAGGTCTTTATGAACAGGCTTTGCCAGAAATGTCCAGGAAGTTAAATATGTGGAAAATAAAGCCCAAGGACTGTGAACCAAAGAACTATAGTGTTCTAAAGCATTTAAAACTACAGCCACCTTGAGCATAGGTGATGGTCAGTGAATAGGAGGGCACCATGTTGGGGAATGCTGTAGCAGTATGTTGAGGATATTTGCATTTGCTGGTGAAAATGGCCAGCTACCAGGATTCACATCATCTGATCAGGTGGCAGCACTTCCAGATAAAATTCAGATGTATAGATTTGAATGTTGAATCTGTGCATTCAAGTCTTTCATGGAAGTGTTCCCACCTGATTGCATGAGTGGAATGCTCTCTGGCATTTGGTGGAAGTGACTGGACAGCCACCTGCTAGTGGCACTGCCACGGTGCTGGGCTGGCAGCAGGTCCTCATATCTGAAATATAATGAAGCTTCAAATGAATGCACAAACGCATTTGCTTCACATTTGGATGTTGATCTTTGAATGTAGCCAACATTCAATTTGAATGCGGATGTTCAAATTTGAACAAATTGTGAATGTGGCAAATATTTGTGCACATCCCTAATCTGCACTGATCTTTGAATCCCAAAAATAAAATCTGACACTGCTTGCAATTCTTCATTCTATATTTGCCAATGAGTGATGTGACTACATGCTACCGGTATGATCTTTTTTTAATGTTAGTCTTCAAGCCAGCTTTTGAACTCTCCTTTTTCACCCTCATCAAGAGGTTCTTTAATTCTTCTTCGCTTTGCTTCCATCAGTGTGCTATTGTCTGCATATCTGTTAATAATACTTCCCCTGGCAATTCTAATTCTAGCTGTGGATTGAGCCCCATATTTTGCATGATGTATTGTGCATATAAGTTAAATAGATAAGGTGATAATAAAGCATTATCACAGTCCTTTCTTAATCTTGAACCGATCATTTGTTCCGTCTGTGTTTGTTTAGGTTGTCTTTGTATATTAAATTTTGTTTGAAGATTTGGAACAAACAAGTGTGACAAATATGCAGAAATAGAAAAAAAACCAGGCAAGAGGCAAATGCTTTGCAAGATTGCAAGAGGTGCTAAATACAATACTAAGAAAAGAAGTTCAATTGTAAATTGGTGATTGGTGTAGGAGAGGTAGAGAAATAACAATTTGTGTGAGATGCACACAGTAGTGTAGTTAATTGCAAAGTTTTACAAAAAAATCTTCACTGTGCATGCCTAATCCGAGCAATTTAAAGGTGGACATCTCTGTCGAGGCAGTGTTGGAATCAAGTACGTTACATCTTAGAGAGAAATGCAGGTCATTCAGCCAGGATATTTCCATGCAAGGGTGTACTTGTCCCTGGGCCGTTCCTGCTAGGCAGCTGCTGTTGACTACTTTTTTCTGCTTCTTTCTATTCTTGCCAGTCACACAGATGGACTATGTTCAGGTGTAACAAAAGGGGCACCTCAGAGGTACCCTGGAGAAACAGTTGTGTGTGGCCTCGTGTTTCCAGCTCTTCCCTAATCCACCTTTTCCAACACGGAATGTTCAAGAGAGGCGGAAGGGGCAAATGTTCTTCTCCCCAGAACAGAATACAGTGGTACCTCGACATACAAGTGCCCTGACATACAAGTGTTTTGAGATACAAGCCGCCGGGCGAGTGATATTTTGCTTTGAGATGAGAGCAAGATTTGAGATACGAGTATGTAAATACAGTACAGTACATAACAAAAACAACTGAGGTGGTGTTTTGGGAGCTGGAATGGATTAATGGGAAAATTGCTTTGAGATACGAGCGATTTGACATAAGAGCAAGGTTACGGAATGAATTAAACTCGTATGTCAAGGTACCACTGTACCCTGTAAGGAGGTGGGGCTGTGAAGAGTTCAGAAAAAAGCTATTGACTAGCCCAGCTGGTTTTGTGGAGGAAACTGTCAAATAAGAATCTAACACACTAACTACAGGACCAAACAAACCATCTTCACTTCCAACTGCAAGGGGAAATATCCCGGTTTTTTACTAATCCCTTTACAGCCTTTTACGTATTCAAATAATTTGATTTCATTGATTTCTTCTGGAAGACTTCATCCGCTGTAAGCAAAGATGGCCTGAGACTGAGCAGGAATAGTCAATAATAAACATAAAAGAGATCTGTTAGCCAGGGTTGACAAACTTGGAATCTACCTGAAAATTCCAGTCCAGCATTGATTGAAGCTAAAGAGGTAGAAGACATGACTCTTGTCCTTTTAAACTAAACTTTTTATAATAGTATCAAAGAGTGTTACATATCCTCTTTTTTAGCAAATTATCAATCACTAGATAATAGAGATAAATAGAGGAATTGTTAAATTCACCACCAGTTAAGTGGCCTTGATTATTATCCAGGTTGCCAGAATATGTGCTGTTATGTATTGGAGATAGTATTTTAGTAACAAGTGTAATTAATTTTTAGTTGTATTTTGCATTGTACTGCATTGTATTTTACATAATGAGTAGTCCACTGACCATATCATGAAACTAACTTACTTACATAAAATTCATCACAGATGCTGTTATCTTTATCTTAATATTTAATATTAATCCAGTTTCACTTCCATAATGGGTTCTAAGCCTTTATTTTCAGTCAGCAGAATGGCATCATCTGCATTTTACAAATTGTTAGCCTTCAACATCCAGTTTGAATTTTAGCTGTCATTGCTTTCAATACGTTCATTCTTATGATACATTTAGTACATAATTCAAATACTGGTAGATACAAGAATAATACGCATTCTTGTCTCACTCCCTTCTCTATTTTGAATTGCTCCGTCCTATCAAATTCAGTTCTTATAATTCATTTTAAATACTCCTCAGAAGAATAATCAGATGTTCTGGCATATCTGTCATCCTTTATATGTTCCGCATTCTGTCATGATCTTCAGTCAAAAGCCTTGCTGTAGTCAACGAAGCAAAGATACAGCTTCTTCAAGTGTTCACATCCCCTCATCACTATCCATCTTAAGTTTAAAAAATTATTCTTTTCAAGTCTCTAGGACTCATTTGTGAAGACAAAGCTATTAGAACTTTGATAGCTTCTTCAATCCCTGTCGATGTCCTATTTGATAGCTGGTCTAATATCCACCATACGTCATTTTTTAATGGGGAAGGTTCTGGAAAAATAATTATCTGTAAATGTTTCTATCACTGTATAATCCCATTTGTAAGTGGTTTCCTATAGTCCTTCCATTTTTCTATGACTTTATTTGCCTCTTATTAGTTTTGCTATCTTGGGCTCCTGAATAGATGAAGATGGATAGCGTGTTAGAGAATTAAGAGGAAGCAACATCCTAGAGAAAGAGCTGATGACGTACTTACATAAAGTCATTTAGGGTTAGGATATTTCACTGGCAACAAAGATTAGAATAATCAGAGCAATAACTTATCCCGTAGCATTGCATAGTTATGAAAGTTGGATGCTGAGAAAAGGAAGAGCAGTGTATTTGAATTATGGTTCTAGAGATGGTTACTAGACAAAACCAATTAATCAGTTCTGGGTCAAATGAAGTCTAAGTGCTCTCTTGAAAAGGCAGTCAGTAAGCAGAAACTCATGCAAAGTGAGCTGACAGAGGTCTAGAAACAAATTATTGCACTTGGCTGGGATGAGGAAATCAAAAGAGGATGAATACAGCAGATGAGACGAATGGATGTGGTGAAAGATACTACCAAAATGTCATTGGAATAGCTGTGAGATTGTGGTGATGATAGGCTAAGATGGCAAGCATTTGTCCATAGAGTCAAAGAGAGTGAGTGACCATGAACTTGTGATTCTTAGGGTGTTTTTCCACTGTCAAAAAAGTACCCATTCTTGCACCCATTTAGGACCCATTTGGGTGTGAGCTGGATGATCCCATTTCCACCACGGCACCCATTTGGGACCTGATTGTTTCCACTGCCGTGGGAGAAATCCAGATCTAATGGATACATTTTGGCCTTTAGTCCAGATTTTCTGTAGACCCCATTAATGGGATCTACAATGGGGGTCTTCTGCCAGAAAATCCGGATTAAAGAGAGCCTGTTTCCACTGGAAACAGGCAATGGGGTCCAAAGGAGGCTAGGGGGAAGGGATGCACCCATTGCCCCCCCCCCTAAACCTAGGCTCTGAAGCCACTTCGAAGTCATTTCAAAGTCATTTCAAAGTCTGTGCAAAAAAAGCTCCAGAGTGCCTTTGAAGTCTGTGCTGATCTTCAAAGTGAACTTCAGAGTGACTCCGAAGTCATTTCGAAGTTCACTCCAAAGATCAGCACAGATTCAAAGGCACTCCGGAGCTATTTTGCACAGACTTCAAAATGACTTCAGAGTCAGTTTGAAGTGGCTTCGAAGACTGCCCCCCTCTGCCCCCTGAAACACCTGGGGTAACGGACCGAACCCTTGGGGGTCAATCCGGATTCCCCACATGGGTGCAAAGCTGTTTCCACTGCAGGGGTGTTAGCACCCATTGCTAATGGGTGCTATACCTCCCGTGGAAACACATTGGGTGCTTCCCTTAATCCAGATCTACTAGATCCAGATTAAGGAATGTACCCATTCCTTACATCCTTAGATCCGGATCTTCTTAGATCCAGATCTAAGGGCTGCAGTGGAAAAACACCCCTAAAATACAACACTATACACAAAGGAAAATTGCCTGTGTTCGTGTTTGAATAACTTCTATTTCAGATTGGGGTAGACATTTAAATTACAAAACTAATCCTTTTTTTCCACTCACCGAACTAAGTTTGAGATTGCAATCCTACATGCATTTACTTTAGAGTAAGTCATGTCTAACAAGACCAGAATGCATTTCTGAGTAAATGTCAGTGATATCCGGTTGTGATCTGACCTTGCAATCCTAAGCACTGTTGTGAGGGAGTAAGTCCCACAGAACTCAGCAGGGCTTACTTCTGAGTAAACATTCTTAAGAGAAGATGGCATGGATGACATTTAAAGTATTATTTTCATCTGAATGAATGCCCTAGAATCTTTTCTGGGTTTTTCTGCAAACTCATTCAGACATAATTTCATAATTTGATGTGACATTATGTTTGATGGCTCTGTGCAGATGTAACACCATCCTTTACCAAGGCTGCCACCCTTTACAACAGAAGTGGATAAACTGTGGCCCTCCCAGTGCTTCTGAATTAAAACACCCATGAGACCCAGCCAGTCTTGGCAAGTTGCAAGGAATAAAAAGAACCGGACAGCTGCAGCATTCACAGAGCCACCCTTGCCCTACAGAATAAAACCTTCCTTTTTACAGTACGTCCTAGTCACCATTTGTGAGACTTACTTCTAAGCACAAATGCTCAGGAATTCACAGGTAGAGATTTTCAAGGTCGATTGCTGTAGCAGATGAAGTGGTGAATTTGTTTGAACTATTTCCTTTTAGGATACAGGTGGGAACACTCTGCTCACTCAAAATTGCTCATTGTCAGAAATAACGGTTCTAACCAGGTCTGATATAGCACTTCTCTATATGGAGAAATGAGTTGATAAACCCACCAAAGCTCAGGTGCCTGAACAGAAATAATGGGCCAGCAAGGTATGATGCATTGGATATGGATTTCTTGGGATGACTATCATCCCAAGAAATCCATATCATTTAGTGCCTGCAGCTGTTGCAGGTGAGTATGTGTTAAGCAGCATCCAGCTTCCCCTGTTGATTCCTGGGACCAGAAGGTGGGCACGGGGTGGAGCAGCCAAACAGGCTGTGCCATTAGGAGCAAGCAGTCTTAAGGCTGAAGGGGGTCCATCAAGGGAGGCCCACCAACCCGTGCAGGTCCTGGGAATGGGGCAGAATCAGATGAGGAGATTGCATATGGAGAAACCCTCCACCGGTTTGGCCCATCACCAAGGTGGGAGTAAAGAATGTTGGGTGATATATGACCGATCCAGTGATGTTTAAAATATTTTAACTCCTTTTCCTTTCCCCCCAAATGCTTTGTTTCATATGGGAGATGAAATGTTCCTTAAAAACTCACTGTGAGATTGTTCAACTGTTCCTTTGGTGGGGTGGCGAGTAGCAGCAAATGCTGAAGGCATGATGGTTCTCCTTTTACCTGAGTGGGAAGAAAATTCAAAATCCATTTTATACATACTTATCTCTAGTTTTAGGGACAGATACTGAAGCTGAAGCTCATATACTTTGGTCACATAATGAGAAGACAGGACTCATTGGAAAAGACCCTGATGCTGGGAAAGATCGAAGGCAAAAGGAGAAGGAGATGACGGAGGATGAGATGGATAGAAAGTGTCATAGAAGCAACAAACATGAGTTTGAGCAGATTCTGGGAGACTGTAGAAGACAAAAGGGAATGGTATAGAGTCACAAATAGTTGCACAACTAAACAACAAAAGCTTCATTGTTTTTTCTATCATGTTCAAATCTTGCTGAGCTCTGCTGCAATGAGATTTGAATTGCCCTGTTTTTATACCAAGCTAACTTGATTCTCGCTATATCTTCCACATGGAATGCCAAATGACCTTTAGCATGGATTATATCACTTAATGTGTGTTATAAATGGCTGAGTTAAAAAGGGGTTGATTGTAAAATGAATATCCTGGTCGGCACAGCTTTTTCATTCTACTTGTACATTTCAGTAGTACAAAATTTACAACGTACATAATTTGTGGAGAGTCTCTTAACATGGCAAAGGTCCGCTATTTTGAACTTGGTAGTCTTTGTTCTTTTTTAGTCCTGGTTTGATAAGGCAAAGGTAAAGATGCCCTCAGGTCAGGCTCTTGATAACTGCGTAGGCATGTTGATGAATTGGCAGCAATACATTTCCATTGCCCAGTACTATTCTTCAACTCTCCAGTCTAATATCTGAAAAGAAAGCATGACTGCATCCATTTCAGCAAAGAAATGTTTACCAAGGCTACATGCAGCTTAAAAAGCACCTTGCTCTGTATTTTTCTTGCAGCTGTTTTTTCAGACCTTGTGCTATTGAACTAAACTGCTGAAATGGACAAGGAAGTATCACAGAAATGTTTCTGGTTTAGCAGATTTCAGTCTTAAGCAGAAGGAAAGACAAGTCAGCATAGCATGTTTTCCCTATTGCTATTGAGAGAGGAAATATTCTGAAAGGTCTATGTATATACTAAGTAGGAAATGCATTTCCCATTTGGCATTGTTTTTTCTAAATAAATAGGCCTAGTATCGTTCAGTGCAAGACATTGAGTTGCTGCATTCTTCATCCTGAGCTTTTCCTGTGCTGAACATGAACACTGGATAAACTAAGATCTTCCAGAGGCTGTGGAAATGCAACTCTTGTTAGCCCCAACCAGTCTGCCTACTGGAAGAAAGAGGAGGAGAGTTGGCTTTGTACCCCACTTTTCTCACCCATTTAAGGGGACTCAGAAGGCTGACAAACCTGTTCTCCCCATAACAGATACCCTGTGAGGTAGGTGGGGATGTGATAGCTTAGAAATAGAGCTGTGACTAGCCAAAAGGTTACCCAGCTGGCTTCATGCAGAAGTGTAGAATCAAACCCAGTGACTATGAGATATGAGTCTGGCACTCTAAACACATGACCAAAAGAAGGGAATGTTGGAAGTCCCAATTCAACAGTTGGCAGTAGTATCAGCATCACTTAGTGCCACAGTTGGCACTCCTGGACCAAATATGTATGGTAGAGCATTTGTGTATCTCAAGAGTTCTCGGATGGCTCAAGCAGAATACCTATGGGTACCATACATCTAAGATTTTCACATAAAACAGAGTACGTTCCAATACAAGATTAAATGCAAATCCAGTCCGTTTTTGGGACTGTCCAATCCCATTTAAATTTTTATTCCCAGACCTTATGAGGACTATATTGCTAAAAAAAAATCCTCAGAAAAACTGTCCCGTTTTGATGCCCAGCCCACTTCCGCCGCCTCCCCCCTCCAAATGGGGATGCTACCAGACTATTCGGGGAGGAGATCTGTCTTTCAGGCTGTCTCCCCCATATCCTTCTGGCCAATGCCTGCCACTGATGGGTAGGATTTCACATCTGAGAAGGTCTGCCCCCTCCCCTTCCCATCCCTGCAATACTAGAGTCCCAGAGATAAAAAAAAAAAGGCTTGGATCTTTGAACATAGATTTCCCCATTTTGTGAATGCCACTGGAAATTACGAGAGATACATTTGTAGGAGGTAACAATTGCAGAGGGAAACTCTTTTATCCCTGCTAAAACCCACAAGCCTCCATTCTCCCCCCATACCCCACTGATTTTAAAAGGAGAGATTGCTTTGCGCTGCCTGTTCTTTCTCTCAGCTGCTTCTGTGCAAAGCTGCTGGCTTCCCAGTAACGTGAATGGAGGGAGTGTCCAATTTGAAAGGGAGAATGATTGCTTTGCCCTGTGTCTGTTCTTTCGCTCAGCTGATTCTGAGTCGGGCAGCCTTAAAGGATTCAGATAAGACAGTGATGGCCAACCTATGGCACACGTGTCACAGGTGACATGCCAAGCCCTTTTGGGTGACACACATGGTCACCCTGGCACCTGGGTGTGTAGTGCTTGCTTGTTCTTGAAGTGTATGAAATACCAACTTTCAATTGAAGATTTAGCAAACGAAATTCAGCAACAAAAGTCACTAATGTAAAGAATTATTTGTTTTTGCTTTTAATAAAATACATATATCAAAAATATAACTTGTTTACTAGAGCTACAAATATCACAAAATTATGGATATTTCTAGATGTGACACAGCACCCGAGTTAAGCTAGGTTCTCTTGTGAATTTTGACACATCGAGCTCAAAAGGTTCACCATCACTGGGATAAGGGGTGGAGATGAAAAGATCCTGTTTTTCTTTGCTGAGGATTTGGGTGGTTTGAATGGGAACTGCAGTATTCGAATTCAGCCTGTGTTATCTTCAAGTAAATAGGAACAGCCAAAATGTGCACTTGGTCCTGAATCTGGATTAAAATAGTCAAGTGGAAACACAGCCATAGTGTATACAAAAATAATCAAATACTTTTCAGTTATTTTATCTTTAAAGTAATCATGGTTATGTTAAAGTCCCGCTCAATATTAAATCTAGGGTGTTTTTCCACTGTCACTAGAAGTACCCATTAATGGGTAC
>MTQE01000401.1:26706618-26717777 GCA_014337955.1 Aspidoscelis marmoratus
TACTTAATGGGTACTTCTAGTGACAGTGGAAAAACACCCCTAGTTTCCAAGCTTAATTTGTGGTAGTGATTGAAAATATTTTGGCACCTGAAATTAATTACCACCACCCACCCCCGAAATCCATGTTCTCTCAAAGCCTCATTTAGGCCAGTCTCAACATTACAAGCTAGTTGTATATTCCTAAAGCATGTTCCTCATTGGCAGGAAGCAACAACAGAAATTCATCCATTGCTTTTTTTGCGTCAACTGAAAAAGTGAGCATGCACTATTACTGAGAGCTAACCAGGAACAAAAAGGATTGAAACGTAAATGCCACTTGTTTTCTTAGTTAGGATCTACTTGTTTTTAAGGTGACGTGGAATGCACAACTAGTTCCTTTGTATTAGTCATTCTTCTTATAAGCTCCGGTTACTCAAGGTAGTTTTAGTTTCTTTTATTGAGAATGCTAATTCAGAGAAACCTTCTGGCATCGCCAGATTCTCCCCATCAAGGCTTTTCTGGGCTTGGCAGATGGCGTCCCTTTGCCAGGAAACCTTTTTTTTTAACTGTGGGAACCAAATTGGAACTGCTTGTGTCTGGACAGGTTACTTATCTGAAAGAATGTTTGCTCAAGTCCTTGGTGTGAAAAAGGTCTTTCTTGAGTAAAAATACACACAGAGCCATATATTATTCAGCCACTGCTCCTTGTAATTGGAGATTCCCTGTTGTTTCCTATAGTTCTCCGAGAAGCGATACTTAAAAGTTTAACTAATAATCTTTGTTTGGAAATAAGGGTCTCTTCAAAGAGGCTGTAGTAGCCTTAATGGTGGCTTTGGTTGTTTTTCCTGAAGTGTTCAATTGGCTTCATTTACTCTGCTTGGCATAGCAATTATCTATGCACTTGGAAGTGCTGTCAAGTTTGTTTCTGTGTGATTGAAAGGCCACACATACAGCTGCCTGAGTTTGGAAAACCCATACTGGTGACTTGCTTGTAAGCTAAACTGTCTGAGGGTTAGTATTTCCCAGTGGAAGGAATGTGTGGAATTAAAAGGACAGAGAGGTGAGCATGGCTGGTTCCTGCTGTCCAAGCCAGGAACCCCCACTGCTTTTTATGAGCCTGTTACTGCCAAATTTACTTAAAATGACTTAGTTTTTTTCTGAAAATACAGTTGTAGGAGGCTGCCTTTGTATTTTTAACACTTTTATGTGAACCGCTTCATTCTTTTTTACCTTTCTTAAGGGAAGCTATATTTATCAAATCTGGAATAAACTGATTTTCAAGCTACCTCTTTAGCTGCTGGGTGAGAGCCACCTTATAATCTAGTGTCCTCCAGCTGTTTAAGCTACAACTCTGATTTTCTTCCAGCCAGCACGGCTGAGAGTCCAGAGCAGTGGGAGTTATACCATGAAACAAATCATCTTGAGGACCCCAGCTGCTTGGCTGCATGGCATACGGGATGTCAGCATTTCGGATTCCAATAAAATAATTTGGTTGCTCAAAGGGATTCGGTGGGACTTTTCAATATACTTTACATTGGAGCAAACGATAAAATCTTTAGTTCTCAGTACTGGGATACTTGAGTGTTTCTCTACTTAACTTCCTGCCCGTTGGATGGGGAAAGTGCAGAACCCACTGCACCTGCTGGGATGACTGCCCATGTGCTGCAGTGATGGTGATGCTCCACACACGTGCAGCCGCGTTTGGGGGCATTTGAGGTGCCAGTGCGCTTGCGCGCCACCTCAGGTGACCCCTAGAACAGGAAATGGTATGAGTGATGATGGTACTGGATATTACAGGTAAGCCTCTGGGTAGGATTGGGACGCATGTGGTGTACAACTTCATGCACCACCGCTAGTCGACAATAAGGTAACATCAGGTAAGGTAGGAGGTGCTTCTGGGTTGTAAATGTCTCCTGCAAGTCCAGATGCTCCTTACCAGATGTTACCCTATCGTGTACTATGGGGACAAGTGCAAACTGGCTGTTTAATTATTTGCTTTCTTTTCTGCGAATCAATCCAGTATTGTTCTGGCCCCAAGGAACAGAATGGCAGAGAAAACGTTCTGAATCTTGGAAGGGAAATAACACTGCTTGGATTCCCATGCTGCAGCCCAGTGTCCCATATATGTAGGAATGAAAAAGAAGGTTGAAGGCATGATCAGGAAAGGCGTGATCATGATGCTGGCACATGTTCAGTGTAAATGTGTGCTTCTCTCTTCTTTCTTTGCATTGTACTCTCATTTGCATCCAAAGAACTGAAAGCAAGGGTTCTTTTCCTGTTCACAATTTTACCATCACCACATCCCTGTAAGGCGGCGGTTCTCAACCCTCCTAGTGTCGTGACCCCTTAATGCAGTTCCTCATGTTGTGGAGACCCCCAACCACAGGGGCGGGGTAGCTCGGGTGAGGATGGGGTGGGAAGGTGGGTATCCAGCCAATATAATGTATGAAGGAGCTCTTGGGTGTTTCTGCCATGATGGAAGCCAAACAGCCTGGAATATAAGCAACCTCAACAGGATTCTGTATTTCTGTACAGTTTTACAGTGTTCCTTGGACTGCTTGTTAGTTTAGTAGCGGATTTTCGGTTCCAGCTTCCAGTACCCAGAGCTAGCATCACACATAGTGACATAAGAGGAGAGGTGTTACGTGACAATATATAGGGGGGCTCCAGAGTAGATTTTACAAGTCAGTCCATGAAATTAAGTACCTTGCCAATGATACTGTCCCTGCCTACGGTAGATATATTTTTTAAATCGCATTGTCCTTCCTATAGGGCATTTCTGGAATGATTGTAAGCATGCCTGACAGTACAGTGAAATCTTCAATTTATTTTTTTATTTAGCTTTCTGATAACACTGTGGATATCTTTTGACATAGTATGGATGTTTTTGTTTAAGGGAAGGGTAAATGCATTTAGTACTTTGTAGATACGTTTGTTTGAGTCCAAGCTAGTTTTCACTTTTCACTGGTGTTGGCTGACTTACAAAGAACTATTGCATAAGCCATCTCAGGAAAGTAGATGCTAACTCATCAGACTTGCCAAGTGGAAAGACAGGACTTGTAGGAGATGGAGACCTAATGATAAGGTCTGTCTTTGTAAAACAAGCCAAGCCACTGCTTCCTATTCATATTCTGCAGTCTGCCAACAAACTGAAGCATGCTTACCCAGATTTAAGTTAGAAAACAGGTTGTCTTCCTTCTGCTATCTCTCTGCATCTGGTATGTTGCATGAAATTTAACTCTGTAAAAGAATCCATTTGTTGTCTGTATATTTGTGTCCACCCATCTGTTAGACCAGGATGTAACTAAGATAATCCATTTGAAGAAGGAAGCACAGCAGGAATTAAGTTACTTAACACTTAAACACACATATTCCATGCCTGTGCTTTTCTTAACCATAAAGCCAATGATGCGGAAGGTCTTAAATAAGCATAATGTACTGTTTAATGTACTGTTTGCCCTAAGGGGTGCATCCTTTTTTATTTAGTGCAGGAGAATTCACTGACTGATGATGATATTTGCACACTGCAGTCATCCTTCTTACAATGCAATTTTATATCACAGTTTTTCTTTTACACACTTGGCGAAATGTGACTTCCCTTAAGAACTTTCCATAATGTGATTTGGAGATGCAGTTGACTTGGGCTGCATCCAGACACATTTATAACGTGCACTGAAATGAGCGATCCCAGTCAAGCCATCACACACAATGATTGATTGATCGTCATGGCGTCACATTGTATGATCGGGCCTGCACACTTACCTTAATGCTGGTTCAACAACACACACTGCGCAGTACAAAGAAAATTCAGAGCTTGAAGCCAATTCAGGTAGGAGGGCAAGAAAACCGGACGAGATGCCTGCTAGGCAGGAAGGGCAGCTCAGAATTTGATTGGCTGCCTCAACCTGCGTGACGGCACACACCTCCTCCACTCTAGCAGCTCCAATAGGGGAAGCTACAGAGCTGCTTTTCCAGTTGGGATGCCCGGTTGTTGCTGAGCAGTAAGTAAACTGCGCTTTCAGATTTAACTGTGGGTTTATTCTGCTAGTCTGGAGGTAGCCTTGGATAGGGAGAGTATGCTACCTCCCAGAACTCCACTGATACACTGGGAGCTACTTACAGAACTCTACAAGTGACAAACATCTGCAAAGGAATCAGACTGGATCATATTTCCTCTGTATTGTATATAAACTATTGTAATATTCTTATTGTGGATAATCGAGTACTTGCCATTGCCAGTGAACCAGGAGCAAACCCTTACAATATGGTGTGATCCTATTTAGTATATTCAAGCCAGATCTTCCTGCTACCAGTCTTCCACTTCTGTCCTCAGTTTGTCAGTATTCATATCGCCTGGGAGTGCTCAGTGTTTTGTTTTTGCATTTCCGTACCTACTTCATTGTGGTTTTGTGCCGTCATTCTTTGTATTTTTTCAAACTCTGGAGTCCCCCAAAGCCTTTTGGTATTGACCTCTTAGCATAACTTTGTAATTTTGGTTATATAAGAACTGCTACTGAAGAAATTGAGTTCACTACTCCTACATATGGTAGAACAAAATCCTTGTTTCCATGTAAAGTATTCCTCACGTTAATTACTTAGAACTAAGTAAAAGTATCAAACTTTACTCAGTGTCATAGTAAGCAAAATTATAAGAAATTTAGTACTCATAGGTATAAAATTAATTAAAAATAATTCCATCACATACATCTTTAGGACTGTCTGCGTACAAAATGCTGATGGAGAGACACCTAGACACAGTATTTTATTAATAGTATAGATTGAAATTGGAAAAGAATAATAAATCTTCAGGAAGAGGAGGAAAGTACGTTCTGGACTATTTTCAAATTCTAGTTTCGGCAACGTCAAACATTATGCCAAAAAAAATCATTTAATTAATGTGCAATGTAATGACATGAAAACTCCTGTCTGTGGCAGATGGTGGCTGTGAGATACAGCAAAACAGATAAGTCTGAACATTGAAAGAAAGCCCTAATCCTAACTGAATGCCAAAGAGAAAGTTCAGGGACAATCAATGTCCCAAATAGCAATATTACAGTGTTCCTTGGACTGCTTGTTAGATATATTTGGTATATTGGTTGTTCTTTATTGTTTTATATACATGAATTTGGAAAGGTCATTCCTGGAACTCTCTTTCTGGCATGCATTTATATAGCACCCAAATCAGAGATATGTTGAAAGTGCCACTGAGCATGTTCTTTCCTATTTAAATCTTTCTCCCAGTAGTGCATAGTGGATTGGGTTTGAGGGGCAGTGGAAAACTAGCCTTTTGGGGTTGAAATAAATCCAGTTTTGTTGCTCAGTAGGACCTGGTTTGGACAGCTTACACCTGCCCAATGGGTCAGAAGGCTGCAGCAGCAACTCTTAGATACACTGGAATAGTTTAGTGCTGAAACCTCTGGAGTCTGGAGCATGGGGGTACTGTAAGTTCTTAAGAGGCCTCTGGTTACATGTATCACCTTCCAGACCTCTGTCCTGTTACTGCAGTTATCAGAAACGTATGAACAAGCTGAGAATTTTTTGTTGTTGTTGCCAGGCCCCATTCTTAGGTCCTGGTGCTAGAGAGGAATTCTGGAGTGTCCCCATGCTGTCCCTCTTCCCTGCAAGGAATACTTCTCCTCCCGCATGAGAAGAAGATATGTAGCACTCATATACAAAGCCATTTGGGTGACCCTGGGCAAGTCACAGCTCTTTTTCTGAGCTCTCAGAGCCCCACCTACCCCACAGAGGGTCCCTTGTGGAGAGAAGAACAGAAAGCTTGAGTCCTCTTAAGGGTGAGAAAAATGGTGTCTAAAAGACAACCCTTCTTTTCCTAGCATAAAGGTGAACTATGTGAGGCTACAGAACAAAGCGATACCCCTTAAAAACAGAACAGAGGTTTCAAATGGTTCTGGTTTTCTTGCTCTGCAGTTGTACGAAAAAGTTGATTTCAGCCATTCACTTTTGGAGCAATATTAACCTAACTTCTTGCAAATATCAGCATCCCATCCTTCCTAACAAGATTGAGCAATGCAAACCCTGCTGGTGCCCTTTCCTAGATGAGCTTGATAGTTATGGAATGCTGTATACCTGGCATGGCTATCCACTCCTGGAGTAACTGCTGAATGACACTATATATTATACAGGGTTTGCTTGGGAGAACCAGCATTCATATTATGCCTTGACATTTGGATCTATGGCAAATGTGATGCAGCAGTATTGAGTCAAACTCCTCAAATAAGTTAAGATTTCTGGTTCTAAAACTTGTCATGAGCGGCATTGCCCCAACCAGTATTGTGAGATTGACATAGATACATCCTTTCTGTGTTCCAGTCAGTTGGGTGTTGTCTTTTTCTTTTGGAGCAAATTATCTGGTTAGTGGTATTTTGCAGTTTTCTTAAGTGGTTCAAGATGATGCAAGACTTTCTTGGTCAGATTAAGCTATAACTCTCTTACGTTTTAATACGCTGTAAATCTAGAGTGAAAGAATTGTAGCTCAGCATGCAGATCAGTTGTGCACTTTCTACAGTGCGACTCTTTACAATGTGGCAGCTCATGCAGGGATGTTAAACAAATTATCCGTCAGGAGAGATAGTTAGAGTTGACATGTATGCATGTAACATTTGCTTTTTAATAAAGCATTGCACAATACCCATAAAGTAGCTTGAAATGATTGTATTTAAAACATCAACAGTTTTTGAAATTAATTTGCTATAGTTGCCCAGTAACTGGTTCTTGGTGTATTTACAGTGACAAAGCACTTCAACATAAAATAGCTTATTTAATGCTAGAGTAGTGCGTTAATGCTACAGGACTGCTTACGAGCACTTTAAAAACATTAAAACAGCAAGAATGGAAGAAAGATGCTTCTCTGGTAACTAAAAGTCTTTTAAGCAGAGAGACCTTCGGGTATGGGGCGGGATATAAATGTAAATAATAAATAAATAAATAAAATAAGCAAGTCCAATCTCCAACCTGTACAAACACCCATAAACTACTGTACTAGAAACTGAGAGAATTAAAAAAAAACTTTTTGGGAAACTGATTTCAAAATAGCAGTAACACAGAACAAATATGGCAACCTCACGTCCAGGAAACAAAGCAAATACAAGATTATTAAATATAGAGAAATATGAATTTCTTGCAAAAAAAAAATAGTATAGAACTCCTGTATCACTGAACCATAGGAACCCAGCTTCTTCCACTTCCCAAGTTGTTGGAATTTGCCATCACTTTCAGTAGTCCTGTCCCAAAATTCATAGCTACTGGTTAAAACTTTTTAAAAAGAGATCTCCTCAGTTCTACAATACCCAGTAACTCTTTAATATCAGGATTGTACTTATTTCCTCTGTATAAAAATGGAAACAAGTAAATACTCGACAAAGATCTACTAGAATCCTTCATTCTTGCTGCAAAAGCCAAAATTTAAGGATATGGAAGGATATGTCTTGAACCATAATCTAAAATGGTATAGCATAGCACAGTAAACAAACTTATCTCTTGCTGAGATGAATGCAAAAAACTACCTCACTTGGAAACTACCTTTTCACATTCTGATGAAGAAAAATGTAAACCTCTTGCCTTCACAGGAATTCCTGAAAGACTGGCTAGGAAGGCATTTATTTGTTGACTCCTGCTGCTCTGCTGTTTTGTTTTTGTTTATTTTGGTTGAAAGTTTTTTAATGTAATTTTTTATATTTTAAAATTTAAAAAAATTAAAAATGTACACATTCTTCATCAGGTAGCCAAGTCCTCTAGTTGAAAATAGTGGTTACGATCCTGGCAGGCAGTCCAGTTGGTACAACAGGAAACCAAAGTTATAAAGGCAACATTGGGCTTAAACCCATTGCTGAAAATTACAAATCCATGTAAGAATTAGGAAACTGGTTGGAAGAGAGGAAGTTAAAGTAAAAAATTCCAGTTTCCATTTCTTACTTTGCCAGAAGCCCCCTCTTCTCAGGAGGAGGCACTTTCCTCTAACATTCTTGCTTTCCTAGGCACAGGAGTCCCCCAACCCTCAGTGGATGGGGGGCTGAGGATGAGGGGGCATGTCCCCTTTGTGTCCAGATCTCAACATGTGGGGGGCATGGATCTGGTCTCAGCCTCGCAGTGAATGGAAGTGTCTGTTGCAGTATGCAGCCAGTGGAGGCCTTTACATCCAAGTGTAAAATTAATACTCAAGGGGAGATGGACGCATGGCAATTGGAACAGCTGGTAGCTACCCAAGTGCAAGAGTCTATTATTGGCAATTTGGACCACATGCTAGAAGCTCATATTCTCTAGCAGGAGTGTCTAGAGAAGTCTGTCAGTCAAAGAGACTTGGGGACTTTCTTGCCCCTGCCTTCCTTCAGGGAGACAGAGGAGGACTCTTCAAACTCTGAGAGGGAGAAGATAGAGTGTTCGGATAGGGTCTAAGATGATGAACCCAGCAATGATTTCTCTCATCTCTTTAACCCAGAAGAGAGTCCTCCACAGAGGCTTTGCCCTTTTCCCCAAAATAATAAAAGGATCCCAGCAGTGATCAAGAAACTCTCTGCCTCAGATAAGGAGATAATAGCAGTGCCATTGGTGGATGGTGCAGGTAGAGGACAACAGGAATTGTGAGCCCAGAGAGTTTGGAGACAAGCTGGCAGATGTTTTTGCCTGCAGGGGGATGGAGGCCTCAGCATGAGCATTCAATGTTCCTCCATGGCCTCCATCCTTTCTCAGGCAGTGATCCTGTGGTCCCAGGAGCTATTAGAAAAGGAGACTTTCCTGTCTCAGCTCAGATCTAAACTCCTCAAGTTGTCCAGCACTTGGGCCTTCATGGTCTGTGCTTCCATCAGTACATCCCAGTTCACAAGCGGGAGCCTGACTTATTTGGTGTAAGTGAATACAGCTGTCTTGCTGAAGTATTTGGCAGTGTAAGGCCCTTTGGTGGGGAGAAGGTTTTTTTGGGAATAGTTATTGGTAGGGTGCTAGTGAATTTGAAGGATAAGAAGCTAACAGTGCCTCCTGGACAGCCTCACTCACCCTTAAAAGTTTCAGGATGTTCAACCCTTTGGGGGATGGTCCAGAGGGTAAAAACTGAGAAAAACTGGTTAGAACTTATCATTAATAGTTTCCCCTGTGGTCTGATGTCCTAAGGGCTACTTTGCCCATCCTGAAGACTAAGGGGTAGCTTCTGAAGGGGATGCGCTTATGACTGAGGGAAGGGCTGTCTCCTTTGCCTTGCTCAGAGCCAGCACCATGAACTGGGCTTCATCAGAACTGGAGATTGGAAGGAGTGGGGCTTCTCCTATGGTCTTGCTCCTCTTCATCTGCTTAAATGAAGATGGATTGCATTACCTATAGTCCTGCTGGCCCTTCACATGTCAGACTATCAAAAATACTATTTACAGCAAGTGTCAACTGGCCTGCTTAGCATTTCTTTGCAACACTGACTTGTTTTTTTGTTCTGGGAAATAAAGCGAGATAATTTATTTTCCAGCTCCTTAAGCATGACCCTAAGTTTGACAAATAGGGAATGTTAGAAATAGGTAGAAATGTTTAGACAAGATAAACTGCAGTTCTCAAAGGACCTTATTTTTTTCAAGATCAGAGTAATTATTTGATCTTTCCCCAGACTCCTTTATAAATTTCTAGTCACAGTTTTATCAGATGTTTTAAACAGTTGAATGTCTAAGTATTTCACATTTTTTAGTTAAATTTTGAATCTAGTGATGTTCGCTGACTGGCTGGTTGTATGTAAGGGAGGACATTAAAAAAAGAGTTCTGATTTGTCAGAATTGATTCAAAGTCCTTGCTAGATTTGGAGAAAGTGTCAATCACAGGAGGAATAATAGAGGAGGATGTTAAGGTAGCCATTATGGAGTCATTGGCAAACAGACTGAGTAAGATCCAGTATCGGCCAAATTTGTATTCTTGAACCTGAGGATGCATTTTTTAAAAGTTTTATTATCAGTGGCTCTGTGCCAGAATAAAAAGGAGGGAGGATAGAGGGCAGCTCTGGTCTGTACCTTGATTAATTGAAAAAAGGAGTCGTGTGTTTGTTCACCAATAATTTGGCTTGGGCTTCTTAGTACATATGAGAGAGATCTGAGATAAATTTGGGGCCAAATTCTATCTTTTGTGGGGGTTTGATGTGACAGGTCTGACCAATTGAATCAAAAGCCTTGTAAAGATCAAAATTAGTGACTGTGAAGGGGGTGTTTGTACACAATCAATGTTTTAAGATATCAGTCTCTATTCTGTTGGGGCCCGGAACTTGTTTCCCAGGCAGGAAGCCAAATTGAGCCTTGGAGATAATAGATGTTGCCACCAGTGCAAGGTGCTCAGCCAAAATTCCTGTTAGCAATTTGAAATCCTGCCCCAGAAGAGATCAAGTGAACCTTACTGGGCTTAAGGGGAGGCCTCTGGGTTCTTAGGAATGATTGTAATAAGGGCTTTTTTCCCCATAAGTGATTAATAGCTCCTGTCTCCAGTTTAGGAAAGAGAGGAGTTAAGCTTTGGATGAATTGCTTGTAGAAGCTGCTTTGGAAGCCCTCTAACACTGGAGCTTTCCTGCCATCTAAACTGACCATCTTTTTTCAAATTTCTTCCTCTGATGGGTGTCTCAACAGCTTCAGTTTGAAAGTTTGGGGAGCAGAAATTGAGTTCAGGAAGTCTTCTGTTTCCAGGGGGTTGGATGGGGATCCTGAATATATGTCTTTAAAAAAGCTTTGCATGTGTCACATGATTATCCTGAGGTTTTTTTAAGGCATTAATATAACTTTTATATTTTTCTTTAGATAAGCCTCCAGTGCTTATTACCCTGCCTTGCTGTATTTTTAAATTCTGTGACACTATTTCCTTTGTGCTGTTGCAAATTTTGATTTTGTAGCTTTTTCTCCATTGCTGGAATTTGATTTTGTAGTGGATACAATTTTTAAAATAAAAACCAGTTCCTTCCTTTGTATAGTTTAGGCAATGCTCCTTACTTACTTTGCCGAAGATATCCTTTTTGCTTGAGGAAAGTCTATTTGTTTCTTGAATAGTTATGGTTCTTGTCTACAAAGCTTTCAGTAAGAATACAGTTTTTATCCTCCCAGAACACGGTATTTTTACAAGTGATTGTTACAAAATGCTGCCTTCTGTAACTCTGTCACAGGCTTTTTGAGATTTAGGGTGTTTTTCCACTGTCACTAGAAGTACCCATTAAGTAC
>MTQE01000401.1:26717940-26741264 GCA_014337955.1 Aspidoscelis marmoratus
GGGTACTTAATGGGTACTTCTAGTGACAGTGGAAAAACACCCATAGTCCTATGTTATAAAATATTAGATTCCCTCCCCCCCCCAATTAAATGTTATCTTCCATATCAGGATGTCATTATTGAAAAAAGTTATTTGTTAGTGGTGTACCTTGGCACAATCAAACAATGTACAGGAAGTAGCAACATGTCATATAAACTGCCCCCTAGCTGTTTAATGCTTTAGCAATTAACACCAATATTTCGGAATGGAGTCTCAGCAATTGGAAAGCTTGTGACAGCATACAGAATACTAGCATGATATGATCATAACCATCAGCTCCAGTTGACAATTGGACTGCTCTATGTTACACTAATTAAAATATCAAATAATACAGAAGGGGTTAGGTTTTTGTTTGTATTAAAAGGGCCCAGAAATCCTAGATGCTTTTGAAATCCCTGCTTGGTATCTTGGGCCCTTCAAGCGTACTTTACCATTGCTTGCAGCAAGCTTCTACAATATGTCTATATATTCAAAGTGAACTCTATGCTATGATTTTTGTACTCATTTGTCCTGGAATGGAAGCAAAATAATAATGTTTAAAAAAGAGTCAACAGCTAACCTTCAGAATCCATATATTAGATATGTAAGAGGAGACACATAAAATTTCAGCATTTTCAGGGGCATTAACTCAAAACTGCAAGACCAAGGAATTTTACAATTTCAGTGTCTGAGTAGAGGTTGACATTTAAGTCGCTTGGAATCTTGGGAGTGAGCAGTAGATTCGTGTTTATCCAGAGTTGAATTAGTAAAGTTGTAGTATATTCACTGTGCACGGTTTTAAATTTGTTGAATCTTAAGATGTTTTTAAGTGTGCATCTTGTTTTATTTGTATTTTATTTTAATCTGTATTTGCTCTCAATTTGTATCTTGTTTTAATTTATTTTTACCTGTTGTAACCCGCCCAGAGACCTTTGGGTATGGACGGAATAGAAATGTAAATAAATAAATAAATAAATAATATGAATTGAAGAATTAGGACCCCATCTTTGGATGAGCCCAAAGACTTCCTGCTGAACCTTTCTTAAATTGTCTTGTTCCTGTGGTGTAAGTAGGTCTCTCTGACTTCACTATATTCTTCTAAAAAAAATGGAAAGATAAAAGTGGCTAAGAGATCAAAGTAATAACAAAAACATTAAATGTTGGTGACGTGGTAATATTTTGTAAGTTTAGCTGCTGTTGATGTCCTTGCATCTAAGGCATCTTGAGCCATTGTGAGATTGTAAAACAGGAATGTAGCAAGTGATATGTTAATGCACTAGAAAGCATCAGATAAATTATTTCTTGGGAGATGTGTGACAGATTCTGAATCTCAGTTGCTAAGAGAGACTTTCATAGGTACAACTGACAACATTTCGTAGCAGATAATTAGTGACTCAAACATTTTGCTCAGCCTTTTCCGACTGGATGCTGTTCATTTGAATTGTAACTCCCAATAATCCTAGTTAAGAGGTGCTGTAGCACAAAACACATAGAAAGCTTCGAAAAGCATTATGCTGTTCTTTACAATCTATAGCATATTCTGGCTTATAAGGCTACTTTTTAACCCAGGAAAATCTTCTCAAAAGTCGGGGGTTGTCTTATACGCTGGGGGTCGTCTTCTTATACGGCGAGTATATCCCAAACTCTATATTTTAACTGGAAAAGTTGGGGGTCGTCTTATATGCCCAGTCTTATACACTGGAATATATGGGGTAGATTCTTCTTCATCTACACAGGATGAAAATGTTCCTTCCAGTGCTGACATTTTGGGATGCTTCTAAGCCTTTTAACCTATCGCTAGGTAATTCAGTCATACCAATAGCACACAGTTATTTAGAATCTTCTATCGGATGCTTAGTATTTTGTGGGTACATTTTTACTACCCCCAAATTTCTGCCCTAATTTTGTTTTTCTTTTCAGAATCCATTTCTCACAGGGCTTTAGAGATTCCAGTTTCCCACATGTTGCTTTCAGTCAATGTGGCTTTGTCAAAAGCAGACTGGTTGCCACAGCAACAGAGCTGTTAACACTAAAGATGTCATTGCTTGAAGGTAGCAAGAAGCGGGGGAGGGGTGTCTCTGGCTCAGCTGTGTCTCTGCAGTAGAAACCCCTATTGCAGCCACATTACAGCACAAGGTCCCCATTGTGTTGGATAAGTAAGGCCTTTTTATATTTCTCCCCTTCTTTTTTCTTGTAGATGATCTTGCAGCAGCACTTCTAACACTTGGGCAGGTCGGAGTTTGCATGCATTGGCTTGATAGGCCGAAAGATCCTTAGGCAGACCTGTTTGGGGGTGACACTTCCTTCTGACCCAGTGGAAGCCTTTTCATAAGGGTTTAGGCAGGGTATGGTTCTCTCAGCCTCAGTAACTTTCTGTGGCACGGAAGCAACGATGTTGGACTGCCTTGCAAAGCTGTTGTGTTATGACTCGGTGTATTTAAATACCACGCTGGGTGCATTTAGCATGGGGTGTCTTTGCTTGTTGCTCTGTTACAAAATAGAGCTCCGTAGATCTGCAAAAAATATTAATAAACAGTTAAATTAAACTTCCTTCCTCAGACTCACAAGCAGAGGATGCATAAAGGTTGTATGTGCTAATCACCATGTTTTGAGGCTCATGTAGAAAGCAAATTATTTTTTGCCTTTATTGCACGTGTTGTTTGTACTGACATTAACTTTTAGAAGAACCCATGATCAGGCTTCACTAAAAGTTATTTTACTGCGAACCGGGTGCAAGAGCGGATCAGATCCTAATATGAATATGATTTTAGGAAGACTCTTATCAGTGGACCAGAGAGGACAAATGTATGTTCTGCCTTTCTGAACTGACAGCTCCTCCTAAATGTGATACCTCCTTTGCTTATTACTGAACAAAATTTTGCCACAGATCTATACAAAAGTATTGTACCTTCAGAAGCTATCTTTCCTTCTATTTTACTACATTCTGTTACTTCTGGCTGATGTGGGTGCTTTGTTAGCAAAACAGTGATAGGTTGCATTGCTTTTAACTGAGAATGCTTTGTCGCAAATTGGGAGTTGAAACAAACGGACAGGCAGGGCAGGAATAGGTTGAAAATCTTGGGTTGTGCCCCCCCCCAAAAAAGTTTCCTAGTCCTCCCTATTCCCTGTGTAACAAAGGGCTTTTCTACACTGGACCTTATTCCGGATTATACCCTGGGATAGGACCTGCCATCCACATGTTGGTGCAGACCATGTCAGACCCTGCCCAAAGCCTGCTGTAATCTGCACTAGCATGAGGATGGCATGTTGCTACTTTAGGATATAATCCGAAATAAGGCCCAGTGCAGAAAGAGCCCATATCTCAGAATGAAATATACAGTGGTACCTCGACTTACAAGTGCCCTGACATACAAGTGTTTTGAGATACAAGCCGCCGAGCGAGTGATATTTTGCTTTGAGATGAGAGCAAGATTTGAGATACGAGTATGTAAATACAGTACAGTACATAACAAAAACAACTGAGGTGGTGTTTTGGGAGCTGGAATGGATTAATGGGAAAATTGCTTTGAGATACGAGCGATTTGACATAAGAGCAAGGTTACGGAACGAATTAAACTTGTATGTCAAGGTACCACTGTACCTGTACCATGCAGTAATGCTCCGTGAAGAACCACAGCAGATGATGGTAGTGTCTCCTGGAAAGGAAATCACAGTTACAGAGGACTTTGAAAAATTAAAAATAATGAATGGCATAATTACAATCTACAGTAACATATGTTGTAAGATCTTAATATGTTAAGGGTGAATGCAGTACTTTATAAATTACTATTACTTTCCTTACAAAAAAAAAATCAGTCTGAATAGGTATTAAGCTGCCTTTGCTAAAGGCTAAACTCAGTAGTAAAGCAAACTGCCTGCAAAGCAGAGGGTTGGCAGTTTGATTCCCAGTTTTCCTGGACGTATGCATGGTGAACCACTTCTGTATCTCTGCCAAGAAAACTGCATAGAAGTACCTTTGGAGGTGCCTATGCAGTCAACCAGCAGCCTGTCACAACTCAGTGATGCCCAACAACAGTAACCCCACATGCTTAAAAAGTCAATATGACAGAACCCTAGTTGTATATTTTTTCCTTTAATAGTAAGATAAGTGACTCAGTTTTATTAAGAGGGTCATTTTATCGGACAAACAGAAGTGAATTAATTTGCTCAACCATTATCAGTTTTTCAGGTAGAAACCAGTGCTGAATGTGCTGAATTTGGCATATTAAGCAAGATGTGACTTTAGCAGTAGTTATTTTTAATATTCGTTGTGGTAAAACTGTGCTAAAAACTCAGATCCTGATCTCTTATTTAGATTAGATAAAGCTGCTCGTAATGTTTTGTAACTCTTTTAAATAATTTTATTTCAAACTCTGCAAAGGTCTTTTAAAAGTCTAAAATAGAACAACTTTAAAAGTAAAAATTTACCGTACTTAATTTCACACATTAGATATTGCCCATTTTCCTCATGCACAGAGCTCTGCTGATTGTTCAGATGAGTAACTTTAATTTTTAACTTGTATCCCAACCAACTGGATGTATGGGTGCATTTTTGTATGTAGTTCAAAAAAATATAACTACACAGTACAGTTTTTCAGTTTTAAGACAAATGCACACACACACACACACAAAAGGAACATACCTGCAGAAATCAGGCCAATACTGTAAATGAGTTGACCTTGGGATTAATAGTCAGTGGAATATTCTGTCTACAAATTGCAATTTTTTTTCACTTTTCTGTTGAGGGTTAAGTCAAAAGGTTGTCACAGCAGGTAAGGTAAAGGGATCCATTCCTAACCTCTCCTTAAAAAATACAGGAGAAATTACTGTGCAGACACAATCCTTAAAGTTTAATGGGAGTTGTTTAAGATTTCAATCTCAGAATGACATGTTAAGCTAGAAAACAAATTTATGAGAAACCTGTCGCATTCATTTGTTCTGGAAGTTTTGAAAATAACACACGGGATTTTTATATAGCAAGGGTTGTTTTATGGATGCCGATAAATAAGCATCTCTGGGGTCACATTAAATTCTTCAAGTTGAATGTTTTGAAACTACAGTAATAAGTAACGTTCTGCTTTTGCCTCAACTTACTAGTTCAGGACTGAATTTTCCTTGCTTCTTTCATGGTCTAACAGCTTAGGTTTGGAAAGCACTCAGAATTGTGCAAGAACATAAAAACCTAAGAGGAGCCCTGCTGAATAAAACCACACCCCATCTAGTCCAGCATCTTGTCTCTCACAGTGGTCCACCAATTGCTTCTGGGCATTCTCAAGCATTCTCAAGTGTACTTTTCAAAATATTGCTTAGTAATCAGTCATCAGTCTGTGGAATTCACTGGTAAAGAGGTGGTAACAGCAGCCAATCTAAATAGTTTTAAGAAAGGGTTAGACAAAATCATGGATGATAGGTGTATCAATGGCTACTAGACTGGATGCCTAGGTGCATCCTCTAAGCTGAGGAGGCAGCCAGGATGCCTCCAAAAGCCATTTGCTGAAATTCGAGAGGAAGTGAAGGTTTTGCCCTTCTGCCCATAAGTAGTTGGTGGACCACTGTATGGGACAGTGGCCTGATCCTACAGGGCTCGTCTTATGTTCTAATCTAATCTTACATGGTTTTCTTCTGAAGCACAGCTGAAATGAGAGGAACCAGCACAGTAGGGCTTTCACTACGTGCAGTGAGAAGAGCATGAGGCAGAGGAAGAAAGTGGAGATATCTTAACCATGTTTGCACTAGCTGGTTCTCATGCCTGGCAGGAACAGCTTCCTGTTTATCTGCACACAGGGGCAGCTAATATTACCAGCGCCATTGTGCTCTCTGGCAGAGTGGCAATTATGGAAAAGTGGTGACAGTTTCTTGTGATGCATGGCAACTTTACATTACGGCACTGTGGCTGTGCTGCACTCTCATACGTGCTGTGAACTGCTGAACTCTGTGAACTCTGCAGCCATCCTTGTTGCAATCCGGATTTGCAACCTGAATCCTTGGCTCTGGGAAACCTGGGGGAGGTAGTTTATGGCTACCTCGATCGTGGCTGCAGTCCTGAGAACCACAGCGATACGTGGTTACAACCCAAGGGGCTGCAACGATACTTGGTACCAGTTTACTGGTACGATCCACCGGATGTTACGAAAGTATTCCCTTATTAGCCACCGGCCTGCTATAAGGGATCACCATGTGCTCTTATGGTGATTAAAGACAGAGAGCACAGGAGAAAGAAGTTAGGCGGGAGACAAGATGGGCTGGAAAAAAGAGTTTATTACTCTGCAAAGCTTTTTATATCCCCCACAAGAAGGCGGGGAAGGAAGTGACCTCAGGATAAAATCCAGGTAGGTGATAGGTGAAGTGCATCAGCTGGGCAGGTCAGAAGTCCTTCTGATGTCATATCCCATGGTGGTAGGCGGGGAGGATCTTCAAACAGGAAGAGAAGGCGGATGCCATGCGGCCTGGTAGCCATTCTGCCTTCAGGCTAAAATTCTAGCACCCTGCTGTGCTGGGTGTGTACTGCAAACTAGGAGAGCAGGAAGATTCTTTTTACTCTGAGGCTTGAGAAGCTGGTGGGAAAAACCTGGGCAAATTTGCAATTGCTACACATCCTGACATAAGTGAAATATGAAAGTGCCCCATAGAACTGCAGTGGGTTTTTTTTTCAGCCAGAGAACAACATAGGGCATGACTTAATGTGAGTCTTGAGGGGCTTAATAGAATGGCATTAGAAGGTTGCTTTACTTTCCTTTTCCCTGAGGTTTCCTACCCCTGCTTAAGGCATAAAGATGTGGCAGACTGAAATAAACACAGATGGTGAGCTTCAGGATTCTAGAAATCCACCCTTGACAGTGACCTATTAGAAGAGATTCTTCTGGTTATCTTTTTGTCCCTGCTTTTGTAGAGGAGGTTTATGGATTTAATTTTTCCTGCGCTATGAAAATCCACTCAATGAGCTACCAAGTCTCCGCACTGTAAATAACATGGGAAATGTTGAATGGTTGAGATCATGTAATGGTACCAATCTATAGAGGGTAGGAAGAAATTTGGTAGTGATAGCATGAAAAATAGGGACAGCATATTTAACAAAAACAGGATGAAGAAGAACATAGTGATATGAATAGTATATACAAGGCTATCACGGATGAGAGACAACAGTGCAAACAAAAGCCTGGAGTGAGGTTGGTCAGACCCTTCTTAATACATTTAAAGCTTCTTAACTGTCTTCAGGGGGGAATTGGGGATACCAGTTGTCTGGAAATTCCATTTAACAGAACAACTTGCTGATTAAGTGGGTGTCAGAATAAACAGAATCATATTGCATTCAAGAAACTAAACAAATATATGGAATCTCTTCCCTGTCGTTATTACAGTAGAATTTTTAAAGTCAGGGTGGCCTTTTTATATTTTTATCTTGGTGTGAGAGTCACAGACAATCCATGGTATGTCATATGAACTTGTGTGTCTTTTTAATTGTTTCCCCTTTCTCTCCTCCTTGGTGTCAATCCACATTGGATCAAAACTGGGCTTTCATAGATCAGAGGGATGCCTGGAGCCCCCTACCCCACCTTGGTCCATTACATCTGGTTCACTGTTCATTACCTGCCCTTGACCAACATTTTGGGCATCACACACTATTGCTAGGAGGAGCCAAAACTGAGTACTACCATCTCCTTCTTTTACGTGGATGTGCTTCTATGCACAACACCCATGAAGAACAGGTGAGAAGACCCAGTGTCCTTATGTGCAATTAAGCAATCAATCTGTTAATTAGGGAGATGGAGATTTGAACCCAAAATGATGGGCTGTATTTAGAAGTTGTTGCCAAAGGCATTTTGGGTGACACAAAAGTAGGCACTGCACCCAGTTGTCATAAAGACCATCATACAGAAACCTGCCTCCCCCTCATATTTTATGGTAAGAAGAAGAACACAAGGTGTTATCTAGACTCTGTGGTTTTTGTTTTTTATTATGGTCTATTCAAAGTAAGACAACATAGCAAAGTCAACATTATTCAGAACATAGCAAAACTTATAAATAAATCCATAAGGCATGTAAACAAATACCTAGTTTCCTTGTGTCCGATTGAGATGAGTCCTTAAAGTGTTTTAAAGGGCTGTGGATGGAGAACTCTGGTCCAAAAGGCCAAAAATAATTATAGTATTCCTTTGTTAATGGATCTATTTGTTCATGAAGGCCTCATACACCACTGCTGATTTTTGGACACCATTTGGGCAGTTTGTGCTCCCACGCCAGCATGGCATGAAATGTGTTAAAATGATTTTGTACTATGTCAAGTCGAATATAATGAACACCCTACTTGAGCAGACTCATGGCCAATCTCATCCTGTAGTCTGCTCTCATAGTGGCCAGCCAGAAGCCTCTTGGCAGGTTAACAACACACAGCTTACCTTAAACCATCCCAGCAACTGGTCTTTGGAGGCAAATCTCCTCCTACTGGCATCAAACTAATATATTTTTAAAAAAGCTGCCAACATAACATCTTTACACAAATCAATGGTGCAACTTCATTGGGAATATTAGATAGAAATTTGGGCATCAGATCTAAAACATACACAGAACAAGGCAATGAATAGTTCCTATCTTGTCTACAAGGACAATGCTTGGGACCTTTTAAATTAGAAAGGAAGCAGGCAAAGGGGGCCTTGAGTGAAGTGTGTAAAATTGTGCATAATGTTGATAGTTATTTCCCATTCTGGATAGTATACTAGGGGTATAGTACCACCCATCTCTTATTTTTAGCATAATTTCTTTTACTTGGGCTGATTATCACACATCTGAGGCAGTGAGCAGTTATGGAAGTCCATTCCTTGCCTGAAAAGGATTGTATTAATTTTATTTGCTGTTTGCCCTTGTTCAGTGCTTGGGACTTTGGTGGAACATGGTACAAAAATCTAAACAAAGTCATTAGAATAATGTAGTATGGTAAGCACGTGGAAATTATTAAATGACTCGCATGTAATTTGTAGAGGTATAGAAAATGGGGTTGGGGGCTCAAGAAACTTCCATCAGGGATTTCCCACTGTCACAATTTTCCATATTTGGAATTAACACATAAGGGAACATCTTCAGTACTGCTTGTGTATGTCTGTGAATAGAATACAGCATAAGAATGGCATCTGCACCAACATCTTCTACTATGTCTAACACCAGGCCTTCTCTGCTGGCTTACCTAAATGAACCTGAGTTCTCATGGTACAGGGAAGTAAGGAGTGGCAGATAACTGGTGATTAGATTGGAGAGAGCTCTCCAACGCCAGGGCATGGGAAAATAGGGAGAAGGCAAGACTGTTTTGACAGAAGGCTGGGAGAAGAGTTGACTGGGAGAGGTAACTGTTGAAATATATAATCATGTAACTGCAATTATATAGCATGATTTCTTGTAAAAGAATCTGCTGTAGATACCAGTTAAGTCTGCATTGCCAAGGAACTGCATAGGGCCTCTAAGCCTCAAGGTAGCAGTTAGTCATCTTGAATGGGTGCCATTGATAAACTTGTTTTTGGCAAATTTTATCTAATTTCCCTATAAAACCAGCTTATATGAGCAGCCATTACTACTTCTGTGAATTCCATAAACAATGCACTGTGAAATACTTTGTCTTGAATTTTCCACCATTCGGTTTCACTTACATTCTATTATTTTGCAAGAGGAAGAAGCACTAGTCTGTGTCAGTTTTCTCCTTTCCGCACTCGATTTGATATTTCTTTTATTTCAGAGTTTCTCCCCCATTCTCATGTTCTAGGAATGTGACTTTCTGCGTAGAAGCCTGTCCTTTGTCCAGTACTGAACCTCTCTCCTCTGGGCTCTTAACAGCTTGAATAGATTTAATTTTCCATTGTTTATTTCATATAAAATCATTTATTCTAGTTTCTCTATTTCCTATTCAGATGCAACTGTTTAAAATATACCCCCTCTGGTTTTACCCAAAATAATGTTTCTATCTTGATTTCCTGCACTCTTTTCATTGTTTACCAAGCCCACAGAAAGCTGTTGTTGCTTTTTCATTAATCTTTATGTTTAACTGCTATAGAACTGGAAGTTTTGGCTGCAATCTTGTGCTCATCTACTGGGGAGTAAAATCTACTGGAACATGTTTCTGAGCACCTATGCATTGCTTTCAAGTAGCTCAGAACTGATGGTGGCTCAAGGTGGAAGGAAGACGTAGAAGAGACGAAACAATCAAATCTACACTATTTTTGTTGGCTATTGCATGGAAGAATTGCTTTCGCTGGTATTTTAGTGTATCTTATGTTTTACTCTTAAATTTTCTGATTAGGATTAGGATTAAGAGTTAATCTGTTATAGGGCTAGGAGTTCAGCAATGGTACATTTTAATCGAACATGCTGTAATCCAGGGGAAGGGAGCAAGGGAGTCTTGAATATTACTACACTTTTACTACCACATTTTCTGATCCAAAGGTAGATTTTCTGAGTTAGAAAATGCTGAAAGAAAAAGGCTTGTTACTTTGCTGAGGTGTTTTCTCACTCTGGAAGTAGACTGAAGTTGGATTAAAATTTAGGTGTGATTTCAGTCTCTGTGTCCCCCCTCCTTTGATTAAGGTCAGTACTGTTCTCACTCCCATGCCTTACTAATGTACAATAGCCATTTGGAAATTCATCAGTTACACCTCAAAAAGAAACAGAAGAGCGTTAAAGACAGTAAGAATAAACTTCAGTGGTGCTTGGGGTAAATTAATCCAACTGTAATAAAGATTAATACAGGCTGATCAGCAGACTGTGATATCATGAGCAATGGATCAGGTTAAGTGTTAAGGGGAAGAGAATTTACAGTAATCATTTTATCTAAACATCTTCCAAGTCTCAGTAACAGTTTAAACACTCTTCTTAACAGTTCAGATTATCTAGTTTGCTTGACCAGTCAAGATGGGGCAAAGGGGCACAGTCATGTTACCAGCCATTTCCTTCTCAGCAACCATCTTGAGAAACCAAGGCACATACTGCATGCTAGTAATCGCCATTGTTTCCCTTCATCTACCACGAATGCTTATGAGGCAGATTCTAGCCTTTAATTGATCATCTGCCTTTTTATTATATCAAAGTACAATTACTATTAAAATCTCTAAAGGTCTTTTACCTTTTCCAGAAGACAGACAGAAAATTATAAACTGTTTTGCTAACCTATCACAGTAAAACATCAGGTGAGCATGCCTCAGTCCCTCCAGCCTACCAACATTACCCTGAACTAATGTTTGGTTGGTTACCGTATTTTCCGGTGTATAAGACGACTTTTTAACCCCGAAAAATCTTCTGAAAAGTCGGGGGTCGTCTTATACACTGGAAATACCTTCACCCAGGTCTTGCTGGCCGCAGCTGCCAGCACAAAACTGGGGTGCGCAGCCTAAACCGAGCCTCGGACTTGGGGAGAGACAGCAGCCTTACCTGCTAATCCCAAGAATGTGGCTTGTAGCTTTCCTTCTGGCGCTGACACTAGGAAAAAACCTTGCTAAACGGAGCAAAATATGAAGAATCCTGCCCTCATTTTCTCTTCTCTGCTTTAGAAGAGTCTGCCCCTCTAGCGCGAGATTCATCTATGACCCAGTAAGGGACAGGTTGAAAGCAGAGAGGCTTTTGAAGAGAAAATGATGGCAGGATTCTTCATATTTCGCTCGGTGGAACACCCCCTCCCCTACAGGATCATAGACGAATTGCGCTAGACAGGCAGACTCCAAAGCTGCATTGCAGCCACAGATCTTTATCAGAGCAAGGTTTTTCCCTCTGTCAACGCCAGAAGGAAAGCTACAAGCACATTCGTGGGATTAGCAGGTAAGGCTGCCATCTCTCCCCAAGTCCGAGGCTCAGTTTAGGCTGCACCCCAGTTTTGCAAAATCTCCATTTTAAGTAGAAAAATTGGGGGTCATCTTATACGCCCAGTCGCCTTATACACTGGAAAATACGGTAATTGATTCACTGAAGAGATCTGCCTCAAATCTCTTCTCAATATTTATGCTTCCTTCAGTAAATTTGCTATGTCCTATGTGATAGCAAGGACATTCAAGCAGCTTTTACTGTCCCTCTGTAGTTGTCCTTCAAGAAAATCCTAATAAAGGAGACAGATCCGTGTATGACCAGCTGACACAGATATCCACAGCAAAGCACAGGTGTGGGCTTCAGATTTATATGCCTCCCAACCCTCCTGAATTATTATTAATATTAGTTTATTTCTGAAGCGCTGTACATTATTTTCCTGGATTATTCAAGATGTTTTTAAAACATGGAAGAGCTGTAAAAACATGATCATATTGTTGAGCTCAGAAAGCCTGTTAGGATCACCCAGGTTTTGAAGTGCTGTAAATTGTGGTGGTTAGGTGGAAAGGGTGGGTGTGACACCAATGTAATATTAATGTTACGATGGCAATGAAATTTTCTTAATGCTTAACCGTTGTTTATATCTTCTTTAGAAATAATAAACTTAATTTTAAGAGGTCTGAAGATGAAGTATATGAAGCTTGCATACTTCCATACAATAAAAAAGAGAAACAACTGCAAAGCAAGGTTAAATATTGCAACCTTATTTTAGATTCAGCAATTATTGCTTGCCTGAATAAGAATTCTTATTATGTTGGCAATGTGGAGAGGCCTTTGTTCATGTCACCCAAGGTCAGTACAGTTGAGTTGAGTAACAGAACAAAGTGTGCTGTGACATCAGGCTTGTGTGATTGTGAATTAATTTATGTTGTTGTGTAGCATATTGGCAAGCACTGATTCCAAGAACCTTTTTGAATGCTCTGGTCCAAAACTAGGTAGGTTTTGGTCTTCCCCCTGGCCCCCATACAGCGGTGAGCACAATACGCACAGAGTTAATGAAATGATTTGGTGAGTTAGGCTGAGTCTGCATCTGGAGGGTGTGTGTGAGGTAATGTAACACATATGTGGCACCACTGTTATGGGGTTGCTTCACAAATCTGTGGCAACCTCACCATAACCCCGCTTTCCCCCCCAAAAAAGTGAACCAAAAACTCCTGCTGGAAAACCCTGTACTGGTTGCAGGTTTTCCAGCGATAGAGCTTTTTTAGGCTACCTACTTACCTTCTGGACAGAGCTGCCATGATTGGTTCATTCAGCATGAATACATGGAGGCTGAAACAGGCATCTAAACATGCATGGAGGTGACAATGTGCACATCTGGGTATTCCAGATGTCCGGGTGTGCATGTAAGTTAAAACATGTGAAGACCACACTGTGGATAGCGTGGTCTAGCTAGCAAGGGATAGTAGTGGTGGATAAGTGTCCCACAATATCCCTTGTTAGTAGGTTATTTGGCTGCCACTGGAAGCTGCGTTAGAACAAGAATATAGCAAAATCCATGCTGGCTCACACCTTGGGCCATCCACGCCTTGGGCTTTTTTTCTTGTCACTGTTCCCAGGCAGATGCCTACAGAAGGTGTTTTATTACTTATTCCATTTATTTATATGCCACCCTTAAGCCCAGAAGACCACCGGAGCAGTTAACAGTGTAAAATCTTAGACATGTCCCTGCCCTCAGGCTTACAGTGTAGAATGCTTTACTAGCAGAGTTACTGCTGTATGTAGGATCTTCAATCGAGAATTATTTGACTAAATAAGACTAAGGAAATTAAATAAAATCTGAAATAACCCATGTGAGAATTGAGTCAATATTATAAACCACACCAACAATTATGGTGAAGAATACGCACAAAAAAACCTAAACAATATTGAATTCAAGCAGTTCAGTCAGTAGCTGGAGTTTTAAATCAGTTTCTAAATAGAAGTGTGAACTAGGTGGCTCTGAGAGAACAACAACAACAAAAGATCAGCTGACTTAACATTCAAGCAGAATCTCTCTCTTTCTCTCTCCTCCACACAAATATGCACACATTTTTATATATATCTGGGGTAGGGGGGTGAAGGAGTGGGGAAAGAAGAGAGAGATTCAAAACAAATTAAAAGTAGGGAAAAGGAAGTAAGGTGTTAATCTAACAGCTTCTGAAAATGGCCAATTTGGGGCAGTTTCTTATCCCTTTAGTCTCATGTTCAGAGTTAGAACTATTGTGTTTGCTTGAAAAGATCCATTAAAGATGGTGAGACAAAATATTTCCATTTCTTGATCCCTGTTATTTATTTATTTTTCAACTGCATCCTACAGATAAGATACATTGATTAAAACAATAACAACCCCTGTATGGTGAAGGGATGAGACTCCCTTAGCTGAAGGCCAGGGAATTTATTTAAGTTGCGTTTTTCTCCTACTCCACGCACAAAGATCTCAGGGGTGGATTACAGCAAGAAAAGAACACACTAAGAACAATAACAGTGCCTGAAAGAGGGGATAGTAAAGAAGTGCATTTTCACCAGATGTCTAAATATATACAGTGAGGATGCATGGTGCATCCCAGAGGGGAGACTCTTCCATAGCTTGGGGGCTATCATCAAGAATGCCCTCCTGTTTATCCCCATCCCCTTAAAAGCTGACGGAGGTGGTACAACCAGGAGGGCTTCATTAGTAAATCTTAGGGCAGGGACAGATTTATGTGGGAGGTGTTATTCCTTTATATTTAGACCTCCTCTTATTTACTTATTGGCTTGCAAAACATGTAGCTGGAGAGGAATTTTTAGGGTCATTCATTCATGATATTGGTTCAGGCCAGTTATGGGTATGCTGCTGAACTTCCACTGGACTTCCACTGCTGTTCACAGTCATAGCTGAGTTGCAAGGAGAAGGCAAAGTTTCGCATTTTCTGTGTTGACTTTGGATAATTTGTATTTCTTTCATTATTCTTTTTCTTTGGTAGCTTTTATGCTTTTGACAGTCCATATCTGTTTTGGGGTTAGGTGGTAACTACATTATAAGCAGTTTGTGACAATCTCACAAGGCAGAATTCTGCAATATGCTCCTTATTACAGAAGTTTGCATCAGGAACTTGAGGAACACCTGCAACTCATCTATTCATGTTCCCCAGTTACTGTTTTATAAAGATAAGCCACCTCCAGTACGGACCCAGTTAGACCCAGTTACCATGATGAATCAGTAATTTTATGCCCTTCAGGAATTTTCCAGCATTCCCTTTTAAAGCCCATCCAAATCATTTTAACAATTTCTGTAGTTTTAACAATTGGTTGCATAAAGAAATAGTTTGTTGTCTGTGCTGAATCGTCTAAAATTCACTTATATGGATAGTCCTGTGTTGCACCGCTTTATAAGATGCAGAAGACGCTGGCTGCCACTAAATGGGGTATGGCTCCCCTGCCGTTATCACCTCCTAGCCAGACAACACCATAGCCAGCACTGTCCTTGTGCCTTTTAAGTCACACATGCATCTAAGTATCCGAAATGCCTAGATGTATTTGCTGTCGCTTCCACACATGCATGAATGCCTGTTTCAACCTCCACTCATGCATGCTGAACCGAACAGTCATAGTGTCTCCATCCAGAAGGTAAGTAGGCGGCCTAAACAGAGCTATTGCTGGAAACCCTCAACCAGTGCTGGGTTTTCTAGCAATACTCTAGTTCTTCATGTTCTTTAGGGGGGAAATAACATGGCTATGGTGGACTTGCCAGTGATACATGAGGCAGCCTTACCATTTCTCCCATCTGTTTGGGGCCATTATCTTCTCTCATTATGTCGTATATAAATTTATACTCCTCTATCATCTCCTTCCTTTTGTATAAGCCGAAAGCCACAGATTCTATAACCACTTTTCATAGAACATTATTTCGCTTAGGGTGGAAGACTTTAGGCAGCAGTTGCAAGCATGCAAAGTATAATCTTTGTCTATATATAAATTTTTATTATGGAATGAAGATCACAAAAAGTTAATGTGTGTACAGTATTTACAGAAGTGCTGCTTCTGTACTTAGCGCCAAAACACCAGGAAACTCTTATGGTTCTGGCACCTTGGACTGATAATGGCTGAATGGATAAGACTGTCCCCTAATTTGGTTGTTTTCAGAGGCCAGGATGAGCCAGTTTAGTTTAAATTAAACCAGTTAAATAAAAATGAAAGTAGTTACAAAGTTCCAGGGTCACCAGTTCAACCTGTGTTGCTTTCTTTCTGTGTTGCTTTTCAAGATAACTTTGTAAATTTTAAACTGTTATATACGATACATTCTTGGAGTCCTTAAGCTGGAGGTGCTCATTTACTGATTTGTCACCTTCGTTGTCCTCTCTGTTTTGGTGAGCAGTGGTTAAAAGCAGGGAGCGTCCTGCTTAGCAGCTCTTCTGCAGTCTCAAATGGTAGCTACTAAGGGTACCTACAGATACCAGTTTACAAACCTGTGGTTTACCTATAGTCGAAAGCAAAGTGATTTCAGAGGGAAAACTACTATTTTTAAAACCTGGAGCCGTCAGATGTATAGAGCACAGGTGTGGCGTAGAGTTGTTAAACATGTCTATTAAACTTGAGTGCTGGGTGTCCATTCCACGTACATTTCTGCCCTGTCTGGATGCGCTCTTACAGTTCTTAAAAGTGGAACAAACTCTGTTCCTATAGCTATATATGGTTATAATTCAAATCAGTATAACCAGAGCGCATTGCTATTTGCAATATTATGTTTATTATCCTATTAAAATAACAAAGTATTTTTTAAAAAATCAACACACTCCTGGGATTAGTGGTGGCTGTCCATTTCAAATGAGATTGGTGAGTAGGAAGTGCTTAATCCATCCTCTAGCTCTCATTGCAAATTCGTACATTTCCAGAATATTCAAGATGCCCCGGATTTATCAGAGCAAGTTCTATCCTAATCCTCTCTGTTCCCTTTCATCATTTTCACTGACGTGCCAGTAGAATTCTGATAGAGAACCACAGCTGCATAGCTTGGACAAGCTCTCTTTGTATAGACACAAGATGGAGACATGTTAATTGGTTCTATAGCACACCATGTTTTGCATAATGAAAGCAAAAGATGTAGCGTATTACTCTGTAGCAAGGAAGCTTGTACTATTCAGTAAGCTTATGTTGAAGTGGCTAATAGTCACCTGAGAATGTGCACAGGAGGCTGTGAAGCATTCCCATCTTCAGTCCCATTTCCACAAGGGAAATTTATCCAAACCACATAATCACAATTCTCTGTTAACTTCCTCTGCTGAATGACTGCTTTTTTGCCCATTACTGCCGACATGGTAATAATAAACCTTTTTTTTGTGTGTGCGTTGAAAAGAACAGCGTGTTGAAGGAGAAACAGAAGCACTCTCCTGAAACAGCATGGACATTTCTTACCCTTTGATCCTTTGTTTATTTTCTCCTACAGTGACATCTGTTTTGAGGCATGACGAAGGGTAGAATTTGAACGGATGAGCCTGGAACCGGCAGCTACTTTTTAAATATTTATTTAATGAGTTTAATTTAAATCAAATTGGCCAGGTTTTATTCTCTGCTGGGTATCTGGGAATGGTCACCTTACAGATTAATCTCACCTCTCAAATGCTATGGTTTTGTTTGCACGTACTGTGGAAACTGTATTTTTAAAAGATAACAATTTTTTTTTCTCAGTTTAAATGTTCCAGGCTGCTGCCATAACTAAAAGCTCTTTTTTGCTAATAGCCCTGAATGCAATGGGAAAAAAAGAAAAGAAAATATGAGTCAGCCTTTCAGTGTCAGGGGTTGCCTGGAGATGAGGATATTTTGAAACTATCAGTGTTATGTCCTCATTGCCTTTTGAGATGTGAAGAATGTATTTGTTTTCAGTCCTGTTAGACTTTACTAACCTGATACCCTGTGCCTGATGACTGGACTCACCAATGAAGTATCCATTTTAGGCTGCCAGTGTTAGGAGGCTGTTCTCAGGAGTCTCCTTGATGAAAAGATGAATAGCCTCATTTGCATGTTTAGAATAAGCTGTTGTTAGAAATAAACCATGGCTACTTGTGCGCAAGTGCCTGCTGCCCAGTTGCTCCTATTCTGGGCCACCTGTTTTCTGGAGGACCAACCTACAAGACTCAAGTTAGTGTTACGTGTATAGTTATAATAGCAAATGGTGCAGTTTGGGGCTTATGCTCATTGATTTGTACATATAGCCAAACTCCCTAGGTTGTGTGTTTCCTGTGTGCATGTAAGAACGCAAATGAGGTTATTGTCTGATAATTTTCGTAATCGTAGTATGGATGTCTGTAGATGTTTAGCTTGTCTGGATCCAGGGACCACCTCTTCAGAAGGAGGTGCACCACTGCTTCTTTAAGAGCCAGCAGGACTATCCCATCTCTCAAGGAGGCCTTCACCACTCCCTGAACCCATCCAATCATATCCGACCAGCTAGTTTCTGTGATCCAAGAAGGGCAAGGATCCAAAGATCGTGTGGTCAGCTGGACCCCAGTAAATAGCTTGTTCATATCCTTGGGTTTTAATAATTGAAACTGACCCAAGATAACTGGACCAGCCAATTATCTGGACACTTTTTAAAGACTGTTTTCATCTGTGCCACACAGTCCTTTTGGATCTAAGTGACTTTGCCCTCAAAGAATCCTGAAAATTTGTCACAGCAGATGTTGAATGGCAACCGCCTTTACTTCCTTGGGCTGGATCTTAAAAGGCTATTTACTACTTGAAAAAGCTCTGCTGAAGATGTATTTGAGGATGCAGCTGCCACATTATAGGAGCATTGATGTTTTCTAACCCCTCTTTAATCAGATTCACAGCAGGATTTCCACCACCTGTACTCTAGCCTCCTGCTTCATCAGCCCTAGCTCCATGAAATACCAAGGTGCTTTACAGGCTCCACAGCTGCTTTGAGGTTGCTTATGTGCAATCAAGTCAATAGGCCTGGTCACCTCGTGATTCCACAGCAACACCAGAGCCTTGGCAGAAGCACCATCCATGTCAACTGGAAGATCCACTAGAGCATACAGAAATCATACACAATAATTAAATCACTCTGAAGGTAGACCATCTCAGTGGGTCCTTGACCCCTGTGGCGAGGAGCTGTCACTGTAAGTCCAAATCTTACCAGCAAGTCATCCATCCTTGGTAACAGGCTTACCAACAGCCCTCTTCTCACTGGATTCTCACCAGTCTGCTCCATGGCAATGGGCAGATTGCTGTATGTGTTGGACCAGTAATGTACCAAGGCAGTCCTGTTGAAGGCCATGAAGAGCTGAACTGGTCCAGAGAGTCTCCCCTCGGTATGGATGTTGAAATCCCCCCAGTACAACATCACATTTGAGACTAGTTCATGCAGCTCAGACGAGAAGGCTGTGGGCAGTGGGGTGGATGGTATACCAGCAGCATCCTTGTCCTGTCCCTCTGACCCAAGAACAAGAACATCCCCTCAAATTCAGACAAAGAGCAAACTGTCACTTGGTAAGATCCTATGGACAACAGCAATGCCCTGTCCTCATCCTACCAGTCGGGAATAGTTCTGCACAAAATAGCCTGGAGGACATAGCTGGATGAGACAAGCTAGTCATCCACCCAGGTTTCAGTACTGCATGCCAGATCAGCTCCTTCATCCAGGATCAAATCATAGATGACTGATGTTTTGTTCTAAACTGACATCCAAAAGCAGTAACACCAGACCAGTAAACCAGACAACAGGCATTCCTAAACTCGGCCAGTTGGAAGGTAGAGTAGAACAAGTGATAGCTTTAAAGCAACTAACCTAAATCAAATCTCCTCCTTCCTAGCACCATACCTTCCCTTGCCTGACACCACAATGATGTTTATCCCCAGTGACAACTGCCCCCTCCTTCTCTGCATTGGCACAATATCCCTTTCACCCAATACAGGGACTATGGCAGGCTGAAACAGAATTGAAACAAATTTTAAAACAAGTTGAAATTTCCTCCCACAGATTTCCAATGCCCTGAGTCAAAGGGAATGGCCCTCACCTTCATTGTCCACAAAGTAGTGGTCCTGTTTGGTCCCACCCCTTTGGTGACAGCCCTCCACCACATGCAGAGCCTATAAAGACCTACAAAGCCAGGCAGGTATATTTAATGGCTCTGAGCTTGCTTGGGTCCAGTACTGGAATCACTCCTGCTGTTAGCACATCTGTAGCAGCAACAGTCTCATCTGTGAAGCTTGCAGGGGTTCCAGGAACTGCAGAAGCTACAGCAGGCAAGGTGATACCCATCAGATCCTCATGTCATCCACTATGAGGATGACAGGGCACAGATTGTATGCAGGCTTCGTACACTGTTTCAGAGAACTCTTATCTGTGCACACTGGAAGATTGGCAAGTTTCCAGATCCAGTCAGCATGGGTCAATCAAAATTGGTCAATAAACTAATATTTCTGCTATCTTTCATAAGTAGTCATTGATCACAAATACCTTCTTTAGAAACTTTACGTAGCTGTGTTAGTCTTGATCAGTATGAAAAAGAGAGCGTCAGCTAGCACCTTAAAAACTAACAGAGAGAAGTTGTGGCATGAGCCTTCATAGGCTAAGGGTGTCTTCAAAATTGGGGTGTTTTTCCACCACGCTCCTTTAATCCGGATCTAAGAAGATCCGGATCTAAGGAATGGGTACATTCCTTAATCCGGATCTAGTAGATCCGGATTAAGGGAAGTACCCAATGTGTTTCCATGGGTGGTCTAGCACCCAATAGCAATGGGTGCTAGCCTCCCAGCCGTGGAAACACCGGAGCACCCATTTGGAAATCTGGATCTACCCATGAGGGGTCTGCTTGTATTTGGGGGGACGGGGTGCAATCTCCGAAGTGGCTTCGAAGTCACTTCGAAGTCTGTGCAAAACAGCTCCATTGAAGTTTGTGCTGATTTCAAAATGACTTCAAAATGACTTCGAAGCTTAGGTTTGGGGGCTCCCCCCCCATGGGTGCTCCCTCTACCTAGCCTCCTCTAGACCCCATTGCCACACAAGCGTGGAAACAGGCTCCCTTTAATCCGAATTTTCTGCCTGGAGACCCCATTGTAGACCCCATTAATGGGGTCTACAGAAAATCCGGAAATACAGAAAATACAGAAAGTACCCATTTGATCCGGATTTCCCCAGCAGCAGTTGAAACAATCGGGTCCCAAATGGGTGCCGTGGTGGAAATGGGATCATCCAGCTCACACCCAAATGGGTCCTTAATGGGTGCAAAAATGGGTACTTTCTGACAGTGGAAAAACACCCATAAATAAATGTTCCAGGTGTTTCACATCTCCATAGCCCCATGCCTGGGTGACTCACTCTGATGAATCAAAAGGAAAGGTCTTCCACTCCTTCTGAATGCAGAGGAAATCCTCTTCTAGCCAAAGGTCTACAGGTAGACTGCTCCACAGACATCGGGCCAGGTCTCGAAAGACTTGCAACCTTGAGATGGCTGTGCGCATTGGTGGAACACCCAATAAACCCTTAGCTGTAGAGCAAAGGTTCTGGGATGGTATATATTGTGTCAGATGAGTTAAAAGCAAAGGATGTCTGTGGGGAGAACCCCAACACCCAAGAAAAGGGAAAATCCACAGCTGATGTTCAGGTAAGTCAGATTTTTATGTTGTGCAGCTTCAAACTTAGATTTGCAGGGGCCTCAAAGCATTCTAAATGCTGTCTGGCACTGTGACAGCTGCTCCGCAGTTCTTGCAAAGTCCTTGCTCCTGTCCGGATGCAGCCTATGGCTGTGGTCTTCAAAAACTCATGCCACAACTACTTCTCTGTTAATCTCTAAGTGCTACATTTTTGATGCTGTCTAGCAATCTCCATTGTCTATTACATATAAGTAATCTTAAAAGAACTATTTTTCTAGGGATAAGCTACTGGAGAAAAACTAGTTATTTGGTAAGATATTTGATTAAAGTGTACTACCTCCCATGCCAAAGAGTGAGCTCCCCACGTACATAGAAGCACTCATCCTTCCCTCCCATGTGATACCCCTGCCCTTCTGTATCCCTGTAATCCAATAGGCATGGAGAAGGAAGCAGATTGCTTTCCTGCTAATGCTTGGAAAATTGGATCAGTTGTGACTCGTGGAAGAACAGGAAACATCTTTTGTCATTTACCTCCTCGTATTAATGAAGAAGCCTAAAATGGATGGGGAAAGATACAGTTTTTTTTCACAAGGTTCCCAAGGTAATTCAAAGACGAGAACAGCTCAGACATGGTTTGTGTGTTTGTACGCATCACTTGAATGTGTTCTATATCTCTTGGTTGTTCACTGCCCTGAGACCTTGGTGATAGGCTGCTATATGCATTTTAACAAACTAAGCTCAAATTAAATTCAACAGAATTTGCAGACCAAGAAGTTGCACAAATTTAATTCCCCAAAGTAATCCTAAATCCCATTCCAATCCCTAAAATCACCCAAGAAACAACTCTTACTATTAAAATTGAGGTCCTAACAGCAGTTTTATGGGAGGAAGCACCACTGAGCATTATAAACTTTCTTCTCTGGAGACACGGTTAGGATGGCATTATTTCCCAAGAGGTTCAGACAGCAGTGACTGTACCTGTTGAAAGAAACATGTGTGGACTCTTCCCCCAGGGCTGAGACTACTGTAAGCTTTTCTGGAGCTCTTACTATAAATCCACTGAAGTGGCAAGTTTTAATAGATACAGAAATTTGGAGACATGAACAGCTGTTAGAGTATTAAATTTTCTTAATATTTCTATGTTGAAACATTAATTTTATGTTAGAATTCTGAGTATCATCACTCCTCAGCCTTTGGGCTAAGATCACGCGTAGAATTTGGAGAATCCATAACAGCAGATAAAGCTTCTTTGTAAATCTGATAGGAAGGGAAACACAACCAAATTTCTACTCGTTACTTTAGAAAGTAATGTGATTCTTCTGTTTTTGGCATAATAAATGTTTTTGAGTGTTACATGACACGTTCCTGATTGCAGCCAAAGACATTCTTTTAGCGTGATGAATTGGACTACATAATACATTACGATTTGTTATGATCTCTTTTGAAGGGATGGCATTGTCTAGATATGTTAATTGACTTGACCCTTTTCACAGCCACACAGAATAAGCTTTTATGTTTTTGCCAAACTTGAACCTCCTTTAAAAACAAACCAGCAAAGTTTCCTGGGAGCATCCAAAAACTGAGAGGGAAAATTAGAGTGCACTAGGGAAGGGCTGTAGCTCAGTGGTAGAGCAAAGTGCCTGGAAAACAGAAGGTCAGTGGTTCAATCCCCTGCTTCTCCCCAGAAGTAGGCAATGGCAAACCATTTCTGATTTTCTGCCAAGAAAACTGTGTAGCGGTGGCCACACAGTCAACTGGGACTCAGACTTGACTTGATGGTATCCAACAACAGCAATAGAGTAGCATTTGGCTGCCTACCAAATATCGCCATTAGGTGCTAAACATTTAGGAAGCTCTGCAAAAATGACTTGTGTACTATTTGCCCTGGAGGTGGGTTGGGATAAAGTCCTCCTCTTGTG